>JAODAL010002322.1:0-199442 GCA_025379985.1 Phyllomedusa bahiana
TTTTAAAATTGGGGGTATGAAAGGTTTTGGGGGCTCATGTGTGGTCCGGACAGATATAGTCAATGTCCAGTTCACAAAATGGTGGTTAAAAAGATTTTTTTTTCCGGCATTTTTTTTAAGTTGGGGGTCATGAGTTTGGGGTCTGTGGGCCCGGGGCAGTATAGTCAATGTCCGTTAAACTAAAAGGGGGGTTCAAAGACTTTTTTTTTTCGGCATTTTTATCTGTGGTTAGACGGGTTTTAAATGGCATACTGCGGTACAAGACGGGTATAGTCAATGTCTTTCAACTAAAATGGTGGTTCAAAGACTCCTTTTTCCGACTTTTTATCGGGGGTCAGAAGGTTTAATGTCATACTGCGGAAAGGACAGATATGTTAATGTCCAGTTCAAACTAAAATTGGGGGTTGAAAGACCCCCTTTTTCCGGCATTTTTTTAAATTGGGGGCATGAAATTTTGGGGGGCTCATGCGGGGCCCGAACGATATAGTCAATGTCCATTCAAAAAAAATGGTGGTTAAAAGACCCCTTTTTTTCCGGACTTTTTAAATCTGTGGGTCAGCCCGGGTTTTAAGGCATGCTGCGTTCCAGGGGGGGGGTTTCATTGTCCTTAAAAATTAAAATGATGGTTCAATAATATGCCTTTCTGGCACTTTTTAAATTTTTGGGGGGTATGCAGTTTAAGGGGTCATGTTGTGGTACAAGACGGGGATGTGAATGGTCTGGATTTTTTTTCTTGGCTTTTAAACCCTAAGTTTTTGCCTAAGATGTAGCACTATCCATTTGACTGTTGTGGAGTTTAATTCCCTTCTCCCGCCCTGTTTGGGTGTAAGAAAAGAAAATGTTGTTCCCCTCCCTAGACTTTAAAAGGCAATTGGCGATAATCTATTATCGACTATCGGAAATCGTCTTGATAATAATTGATATCGACTATCGACCCGATGACGATAGTCAACGTACTCGCTCATCACTAGCAGGTACCCTTTGAAGAGCTGAACAGGTCTGACAGGAAAGAGCCAGCCTAATTCATGATGTTTGCGGTGATGTAGCTACCGTAGGTCTTTACTTGCTGTGAAGAAGGAGCAAGGGGCTATATGAACCTGTTGTTCTGGCAGTATTAAGGAAAATGCCACACATACAATATGTGAAGCAGTCATCCCCCTGCTTTGTGTGCTGATAATAAGACATACTGCAGTGGCTGCTACAGCAGGGAAAGAGTAGCAGCCTGCTTGACAAGTGAGGGCCTGCAGTGACTGTAAAAAGGCAGATTTTGAGCAGTGAGAGAGTCTTCCTCCTGTATATGCCTCATGGTGAAGCTGTGAGTGCAAGTGTGGAAAGCAGGGCTTGGACAAGGTATTCTGGTGCCTTAGGCAAATAAGGCATGTACTCACAACACTTCAGACTTCACTGTTACAATACTTCTAAAGCATTAGCACATAAAGAGGTATATGAGGTTTTACCTTCCTCCAAGCCTTTCCACACTTTCCAGCATCAGTCTTTTCTACTTTTCTTCACAACAGGAAAAGGGTATAATCTAACTAAAGCAAATTAATTTCCCTGGTGGTTGTTGCACTACAGGTCTGTGATACGTAGGTACTACAGACACCAATGTGGACTCCAGTCATAGTAGCCAAAACTTAGTAGATTTACCACCACCACGGATGGCCTATAGCACTTTGTCGGTCTCTTTCTCTCTCTCTTTGTCTCAGGCAGTTACTGCCTGTGCTGTTCTTCACACTTGTCCTGTGCCCTTATCTCTTTTAGCTGGTTATTTCTGTGTCCCTGGACAGGTGTATAGGGTCAGTCTGCTTAGGGTTGTTTGGTTAAAGATCTGAGTACCCTTTTTTTTTTTTTTTTTTAAATCCAATAGTGGAATAAAATAAAAAGAGAATGGACAATCCCTTTAAAGGGCCCTTTTACAGTAGACCACTTTGGTGTGGCCGCTGCTTGATTCCAACTGTTCAATCTGAGCTTGCAGCTTCTGTGCAGTGGCAAGTGAGGAGGGCAATTCAAGGTAGAAGAGAGAGCAGCCAGTGAGAGACAGCTTCAAGGCCAGAGAAAAGTGAATGAGAACAGGAGGAAGGCACAGCAGGAGTAATCTCTCAGTGCAAGAGTCGAGACTGTGTATTCACTGCCCTTGTTGCAATGCTCCAGATACTGTTACCTGATAATACCTTGCTAGAACTGTAACTGTAATGACTGAGCTTTGTGCCTTCTAGTGAGAACCACCACACTGAGGTGAGGTTCATAACTGTGTCAAAGATCCTCTTAGAAAACCGGGGCACAGCACTATTTTAGCTTTTAAATAATGGACATCAGTATGGAAACCCAACAGACTTCATTGACTACAACTCCTTTCAACAACATTGCTGCCTGTTCTTTAACGAATCCAGCTGTGATGCCTCTGGGACACAGGTTCCAAATAGACTCTTCAACGTAGAGGTGAACAAGAATTTATTGAGCTGCCCAAAATAAATGCCTCTAGCAAGCAAAAATGTTTTGTAATTTCAGCTTAACAATAGACTGTGTGAAATTCTTGCTACATCATCTCTTACTGTCAAGTCACTCACTCTTACCATCACAAGCCCATGTGGATTGCTGCCCTGCACACATGGGGTTAACATCACCATTTTGACCTCTCTTTCACATACAGTAGGCTCCATTTCTAAAGAGGTTGTCCAACTCCCCAGAAAAATTTCAAAATAGCTCCAAATGGTATATAATAAAAAAAATTGACTCAACTGTTCAATCCACCTCGCTGAAACTCAGGCTGCCACTTCTGGTAAGCATGTGTGCTTTAATGATAATTGTTTTTTGTGGGATAACCCCTTTAAGGTATTTGCCACTGAAAAGATTATTCTCACCACAATAATTAGCATTAAAGGGGTTTTATAGCTACAAAGATCATGTCTCAGATTATGGTGACAGTAAAAATAAGCACTTTTGTAATTGGTTTGCATTACCTCTGTCACTTGGTTTAGCAGACATGAGCTTTTCTGTAAATCTGTGTTCTATTTCTGTTGTTGCTGGTCGGACACGCCCGCTGGACGTTTGCCGCCCCCTAGATACAACCCTTGTACTGTGATTGGCTGGCTGACATTTCATTCAGCCTGTTGGGATACGACCCCAGACAGGAAACGCCCCGGCCATGCCCCCTGTACTGTGATTGGCTGCCTGTACACTCTGTGTTTACTCCCCTCTGAGCTGTTAAAATCGATAGTGAAACCAAGGTCTGCTGGCTCTATATACATCTCCCAGCTCTAAGGTTAATGATCTGGGCAATGACTGCCTGTTTAAAGGGCTTTTCCCAAGAGGTTGATTCACCTCCTCACAGGTCCAGTCCTTAAGCTGCTACTTTGAAAAGAGGGCATTCTGTTCCTCAGATCTAATGCAAGCCCCGCCTTCTTATGACGTCATCAAATGCTCGTTCCGAGGTTGAATACCTATCCTTCAGCCTCTGTATCATGGACTCCTCTGTAGGGTATAACATAAGCATTCAACACAGTGTTTGTACAAGCGGTTTGTGTAGTGTAGTGCTTAGCTGATGAGCTCTGCAAGAGAGCGGTTAGGAGTTCAGCCCCATTCAGTAGTTTTTTTTTTATTTCTCTTTTATAAATTGTACACATATGTAAATATATGAAAATTATATGTGTAGACATCTATTAATTTTAATCTAATTATATACACACACACAAAGCTCCCTATATAGTGTCCATCCTCACAGTCACACCAAGCACTTCCAACATATGTGATACAATGCATATACTCTGGGGATGAGACATGATATAGGGATCTATGTATGTGTATATATATCATTATAGAGATTTGACATATATTATTTTAGGTCTCTCTAACATATGTGTAGAATTTAGGGGGGGAAAAAATACTCTGTGAGGGACTAGAACTCCAAACCCCTTCCTTGTAAGAGCAAATCTCAACCACTACACTACCAGCCCAAGTTAGTTATAGGTTGAGCAGGGTCTTCTCTCAAAGCTGATTGCTTCTCCCCCCATTGTTTTCACTCACATGTCACTGACAGCAAGCAGAGATCTTTACTCGACACTGACATTTGTCCTTGTAGTTGAGTAAAGAGCTCTGCCTGTTGTCAGTACAATTTGGGTGAACGCCACTAGAACAGAAGTAAAAGCTGCTGACTTTCAGTGTAATTTTTGTGTAAACTAAGAGATATAACAGGTGCTTGCTGTCAGTGAACGTTAAGTGATAGAGTTGACATCTTTACTTGGGTGATAGCTGCTTTTTTTACACTTTTTTTTAATGACATGCATTTAGGAAGGTGCCTAACTTATGATTTCTAAGCATCCCACGTCGACATTACATGGTGGCAAAACACCTTTACATCACAGATCCCTTCATATGACACAGTATTATCGAGTCTCCTGCCTGTTAACTGGGGGACAGAACGGTAGGAGGGCAGTGTGCATTGCTCCAAATAAAAAAGTAAGGGTGCGTTCTCACTGCACTACTGGTCAGTTTTCCAGCCGGTATTTGTCCTGTTTTGCGGCCGTCCCCACGTCTTTTTGAGAAGCAGATATTCCGTCCAGAAACCGGACAAAAGATTGTGCTATCACAATGTTTTGCGGCCGGACCGGGGGCGGCAAAACCACCGGACGGAAAACCCGTGCAGTGGGGACTGCTACACGGTTTTTCCATAGAGCACCATTGTGCTCATTTTCGGCCGGTTTTTCAGGCGGTCTGAAGAACTGCAACCCGGCTGAAAAACCGTCCGAAAACCCGTGCTGTGGAGACATGCCCTAACACAGACTGCAGCCTGGTAACAGAGGGGAAGGGGGGAGGGCAGTGTACATTTCTCACATGTGTTTCATCAGTTCAGGCTTTGTGTATAACTGCATATAGCACAGTAGGGAGCTTGTGGAGCCTGAAGGCTGCAGACATAAGAAGCCTGCAGGAGACTACAGAGCTGTTATATCCAGACAACCTTCTGCATCCCCTGCGTCATACAAAATGATGATGTCACAGTTCTTCAGTGAGGGGAGACACGCCTGCTGAGAGGAGAGACATGCCTGCTGAGAGGAGAGACACGCCTGCTGAAAGGAGAGACACGCCTCCTGAGAGGAGAGACACGCCCCTGGATTTCAAACTCAATCTCAGAGAATTAGCTGAACAGCATGAACAGTTCAAACGATAAAACTCCTTTAAGCATGAAGGCAAAGATAAATAAGATTATTACCAAATAAATTGCTGTTCTGATTTTGCTTTCTTTCAGATGTAGGATACATTCACACAACGTAATATTGCAGTGAAAATGTCAGCACCAAATCAACATTCTGCACTTGAGAGCATAGAATTCAGATGAGGAAACAATGCTAAATTTCCAAAGATGTTCTGCCTTCTTTACCCTATAGAAAAATAAAATGCCTCAAAGAATTTACGTCATTTCTTTGTCATTGCCGAAAATAAGCAACTAAAATCAGCGTTGTGTGAACAACAATGTTGATTTTACAATTGAATCAATGGGAGGCATTTCACTGTCTTTTTAACTTCTTTGGAGGAGGATTACTTGCTGAATCCACCCACAAAAAGGCACAAAAAATGTATGAGCATAACCTTAGACCAATTCTTATCTTCTGCTTGTATACACCAGCTTCCACAGGTTATGATCCACTTCTACCATGGTGAGTCCCTGTTGTGTGTTATCAGCAGCACATCAGCTTGTTTGTCTTTCTTACTGACAATATTTAACCCTTTGGAGCTCTGTAGCCTTCTTCCCTGCTGTTTAAACCCTTCCATTATCAAAGTCCCTCTAACAGACTCAGATAGGAATAGCACAGCTGATATGCAACTCACTGTTGTAGAACCATCAACAGCCTAACAAGGAAGTGTGAGTCTTAAGCTCACTGTGAAGCGTAGGCTCTGTGAAGCAGTATGGTGAGATCCCTTTAGCTCTGGTAAAATGAGCTTTGTTAGAGAAAAGCTGTTAACATTGCTGACATGTCTGTTTTGTTATTTGGAAAATACAATATTTGGAAAAAACAATATTTACTAAAACTGCAGTACCGTTGTTGAGAACCCTATTACTGTGCCATTCCTCTTATCAAGGTATAGATACACTGATAAATGGCTGTAACCAATAGAGTGTGTCCTTAAACAGTTTCATTCTGTTATCCCTGATTGGACAGTGTCAGATTGTGTGGAAAAATGACTCATTGACAAGTCAAATACTGGAGATGCTGACCACATTAGTGCATTTGCATTCCTCCCATCCATTCAGGCTTTTTCCAATAAGAACAGAATATGGCTGAGACCCTCATGAAAAGTATAGAGGCCTGGAAAGGCGCAGAGACAGATAACATTTAGAGTAGGTCCCCACCTGAACTGAGGCCACTTTGCCATTGGTGGATGGGCCCTCACAGCTTTGATAAATAATGTGTGCTAAGAACCTCAGATTTCCATGTTTATTACAGATAGCAAATGTGCATTTTGCAGTTTTGCATAGACATGTTAGTAGTTTGTAAGACCGAAAAAAAGACAGACATCCATCCAGTTCAGCCTATTGTGCTACAATGTTGATCCAGAGGAAGGCAAAACCCCCATGAAATAGAAGACAATTGTCCTCATGGTTAAAAATTCCTTCCCGACTCCAATCTGAATAAATCCCTGGCTCAACGACCCTTCTCCAGAATCCTAGTCACTATAACTTGTTATATTATTACACTCTAAAAAGAAGATAATAAAAAACGATGTAGATTATAGTCTTAGTTTTATTACTACACATAACACTCAGTTTAAAGATTTGAAAGATATTTTACAGAAACATTGGAGTGTTTTAATGCTAGACCCTGTCTTAAAACCTATTTTATCAAATACTCCCCGTTGTATATATAGAAGGGCTAATACTATTAAAAATGTTTTGGCACCATCTAGACTAAAACAATTTAGCACAGAAAAAATAAAAACCCCTGTCAATGTCAAATACAAAGGCTCTTTTACTTGTAACCATCCGCTATGTAAATGTTGCGCCATGTTAGTCTGTGATAACGCATTTAAATCACATTCTACTGGAGACATTTTTCAAATCTATGATAGGCTAACCTGTGCCACTCCGTTTGTAATTTACATTATTACTTGTTTTTGCGGAGTCCAGTACGTGGGAAAGACCTCAATGAAGCTGTCGAGGAGGACTATTAAACATAGCTTTAACGTGAACAATCAGAAGTTATTATATAGTCTCTCTCGACTTTGTAGAGGTCCACCCCGGACTGGAGCCAAAATTTAGCATACAAACAATTGAACTCATAGGGATTGGAACAAGAGAAAAAACTAGGATCTAGAGAAATATACTGGATCTACCGTTTAAATACACTTACACCCCACGGCCTCAATGAATTACAGGAGACCACTGAGTGATGTATGTGTTATTTGCTAATTTTTTGAGGTATTATTGTGTATTTTATAGTTGAGACTGTTATTGTATTTTCTTATTTTTACATATCTTTTACATATGTATTAAATATGTAGATTTATTCATTTTAGGAGTATAAATGAGTAAACAGTAAGATATATTTTTTTTATTTATCATGATAATATATGTTTTAAAATGTTTTATTATAATAATGTATTTTATTATATTATATTGTACCAATAATAAAATATATCTGTATCAGTATATCGCAATGTATAGTATTTTGGTATGTTGTAGATGGACTCGGAGACAGGCAGTTGGGGTGGCTTTAAGCTATCATGTCATAGCCCGCCGCCTGGTTCTGACTCCGGAGGAGTGTAAGAATGGCTACGTTTCCTGTTTTAATTTGTCTGAAGAAGCAGGTCAGTGTACCTGTGAAATGCGTCACTTTTATGGCATAAAGAAACCTTACTACACTCCTACAGCATTGGAGTTCTTCTAAGAACGTGCGCCCGGTAAGCAGGATCGTTTCTGAACGCTTTCTGTGTTCATCTTCAACAAAACTACACTCTAAAAATAAATATATATATATATATAGAATCCTATTGTAAGTTGTACTTACTGTATGTATCGCTTAAATATTCTGAAATAAATAATGATATTATACCTGTTTCTACCGTATGTTATTTACTGTATGATTTGTTTCACAGCTTTAGTTTTGTAGTAGTGTGACTTACTTTTAATCAGATCTTCATGCTTTCATAAAAATACAGAAAACTGAAAAAAATGTAACTCAATTTTTTTTTACTATAAAGCTAAATTTAAGTTAGTTTAAAAAAAAAAGCTAGAAAGTGATTGAATTTGAAAAGTGTGGATATTGCACCCTCTAGAGGCCATTCATTGTGCTTACAGTGCTGCTGTCATGCATTTATAGTTACTGCTGACTATACCCATAGATCAGAGAGGGGAGAAGTGGACTGTGGGGGTGAACTAGACCAGGGGCGAATCTACGGGGGGTGCAGAGGTAGCAGTCGCTACCGGGCCCTGCAGCCTGATAGGCCCCAAAAGCTCTCCTGCAACATAAAGAGATACCATCATTGTAAGGCCGTGTTTCACACGGCTTATTTCGGTGCGGATTGGCGTCGTACTGCGCGCCGGATTTGCGCTGCAGTACGGCGCCAATCCGTCGCAGTAATTACGGTAATCCACTGCTCTCATAGAGGACAGTGGATTCCGTCGCTCCTCCCCGCTCGGCGAATCCGCCAGGCGGGGAGAAACTGACATGCACATTATCCAGGCGCAATACGCTCCGTGGATAATGCAAGTCTATGGGGCCGGCGGGCGGCTCCACCGCCACACTCCGGCCTCGCCCCCGTCCTGCCCCTTATTCAAGCCGGAATTGCGAGCGCAATCTGGCTCGCAATTACGGCTTGAATAAGCCGTCTGATCATGGCCTAAGTGGTAGCTGGGGGGAGGGGGGGGGGGGGAGTATTTCACTTTCTGCACTAGGGCTCCAGAGCTTCAAGTTACACCTTTGGACTAGACCAGTGGGTAAGGAGATCCATATGTTACAAACCAGCATTGAAGATATAGGTGCCCACAATATCTCATTTAATCCTATGCCATCTACTGAGTGTGTAAAAGTAGAAGGGAGTTTAACCCCTTCCTGACGGACGGTCACAATAATATGGCTCTACGTTTTTTTCCTCCTCGCCTTCTGAAAGTCATAACTTTTTTATTTTTCCACCTACATAGACATATGAGGGCTTTTGTTTTGCGGGACAGATGTACTTTCTAATGGTGTCGTTCATATTACCATAGAATATACTGGGAAACCAAAAATAAAATCTAAGTGGGGCAAAATATGAAAAAAAAACGTACTTGCGCCATGTTTGTGGGTGTTTTGCTTTTATGGCGTTCAATCCTCGGTAAAAATGATGTGTTATCTGTATTCTGCAGTTGATATACATCCGCCAATACCAAACATGTAGGGCTTCCGTTATGTTTTGGTACCGTAAAAAAATTCCAAACATTTTCTATTTTAAAAATTTGTGCCACAGCGCCATTTTCTGTGACCAATACCTTTTTTGTACTAACACCTATAGACTTGAGTGAGGCTGTAATTTTTGTGGACTGAAGCGTACTTTTTGCAGTTTTTTTTATTATATATATATATATATATATATATATATATATATATATATATATATATTAATAAACATATATACACATACACATATATTTATAGCCTGAAAAATTGGAAGTATTGCTTGTCGAGAAGGATCTGGGCATACTTGTAACTCATAGATTACAGAACATCATGCAATGTCAATCAGCTGCCTCTAAGGCAAGCTAGATATTGGCATGTATTAAAGGAGTAATGGATTCGCAGGACAGGGATGTAATATTACTGCTATAATAATTTTTTGGGCTACAGTTTATAGAAAGGATGTACGGGAGTTAGAGAAAGTACAAAGACGAGAAACCAAAGTAATAAAGGGAATACAGCATCTTAGTTATGAAGGTTAAACTTATTTACTCTTGAGAAAATATGGCTACAGGGAAACATGATTAATTATTAATTATTTAAGTGTATAAATGGCCACTACAAAAAGTATGCAAAAAAATTATTTCATGTAAAAACCCCTCAAAAGTCAATGGGGCACTCACTGTGTCTGGAGAAAAAAAAAGATTCAATCTCCAGAGGAGAAAAGTCTTCTTCACGATAAAAACTGGTAATCTGTGGAATAGCCTGCCTGAGGATTTGGACACAGCAAGAATAATCGAGGGATCAGCAATGAAATATTCCTTTAGGACAGATTGGTTCTTTTCTTATGGGTTCCAAAGTCTGCATCATTAGGGTAAACTAAAATTAAAAATTTCCTTTACCCCTCCTTTTATCCACATCTTTCCCCACCCTTGGATAAACTTGATAGACACTTTTTTTTCAACATACTAACTATGTAACTATATAACCTAGCAGAACTTATAAGAATGTTTATTAAAGGAAAGAAAAAGTATACAGCCAAAAAAACTGAGAGCGATCACAACTAGGAATTCCTAATGAATCTTCATTTAGAATACTGTGTAAGGATTACTTAAGGACAAACACCCGAACCCTTATTTTGCCTCCAGGGCTGTGTTTTTTCTGTTCTGTTTCACTCATCCCTTTTAAGATTCGCTAGAGAACCTCAAGTGCAGGAGAATATTTAAAAATCACTTATTTTATTAAAACATTAAAAACTTTACATTCTGTTTCAGGGTTTTATCTTTCCGTTAGGATATTGCCATAATGCATTCCAGCTGCCATTTTCCCCCAAATAAGCACCAGCCATACACTCATCATCCCCACAATGTAAAAGGAAATGTGATAATCAGATCAGGCCATCTATAGTTTTATTGTCCAGTTCTTGCTTAAAATGTTTATGTGTCCACAGTAAGAAATTTTTCAGAGGTGGACAGGGATGAGCATGGGCACTTTGACCAGACTTCAGCCACAAAGACTCAGCTGCAGCAAGCTGCAATACACTGGCCCAGATTTAATGAAAATTGTCATTGTGTCTTAGGCAGTTCTGCACCAAAGTTGAGCTGACAATTATGTTTGAAAATGTCACTTTATAAATGTGTCATGTCATAAGACAAACTGTCCATGCCCATGCCAAAAAAGTGCCTTTGAAAAGCATATGAATAACAACACATGAACTGCAACACTTTTTGGCATGAGAGCTACATAAATGGGTTCTATCATGTGATATGGCACACAGCTCTGGAAAAAACTAAGAGATCACTGCAAAATTTTCAGTTTCTCTGATTTTTCTCTTCAATGGTTTGTATTTTTGAGAAAAATGTACATTGTTATTTTATTATATAAATTACTGACATGTCTCCGAAATTCAAAGCAAAAAATGTTGTATTTTTTTGCAGTAAATGAGAAATCTTCAAAATAATAAAAAGAAGCATTGCTGTCAGACCTCAAATAACATAGAAGAAAACAAGTTCATATTTATTTAGAAACAATAAGGCTATGTTCACACGGCTTATTTCGGGGCATATTTACGGACGTATTTACGTCCGCAAATACGTCCCGAAATACGTTTCAATTAATGAACAATTAATTAGCATTGATTCCAATGGTAAAATAAACTCTCGTCGTTCACACAAGGCGTTTTTTCGTGACGTATTTTGCGGCGTAAATACGTCCGTAAAATAGATTTCGAAAATTAAGTCCCCTGTCATTATTGAGGTGTATTTCGCAACCGATAAATCCCCATAGTAAAGAATGGGGAATGTATTTTACGACGCAAAATACGTGCCACACTTAAAGTGACACGTAATTTGAAACGTAAATTCGGGACGTATTTGCGGACGCTAAATACGTCCGGGAAATATGCCCCGAAATAAGGCCATGTGAACAAGCCTAAGACAAAAAGTTTTAAGTATGGAAGAGTTTTCTTTTAGCACCTTTACATGGTAAAAGTTATTTTTTCATTCAATTCCTTTTGGCCTATTCCTTTGCACTTGTTTTGCCATCCAGCTTGTCCTATGGCAAGAGGATTGTGAAGACCACAGCAGTGTTTTTAATATTTTCCTTCATTAAATAAGATTTGGTTCTGGTGATCACCTAATCAGAAGCACATTAAGTAGAATGAGGTGTACTTTGGTTAGAATTCAACTGACACTGGAATGGAATGGCTGTCAGACATGTAGAGATGATGATTTTAAAAAAAAAAAAATTTCCAGAGCTGTAGACGCTCCCCCTGAAGATAAAAGTGATTGTCTTGTCGGACGGACTCAATCTTTTCGGTGTAAATGCTTTGGAAATATGTTGGACATGGCGCATGCCATTATTTTATCTTAACCTACAACAGAAAACTGGAACTTTCATATATCTGGAGCACTGTATAATCTTACACCTTTGTTTTATCTTTAGCCCCTTACATAAGAGGCTAAAAAAGACCTTTATGACCAGATACATTTTTCTGTTTCTGCCTCTCTGTGTTTTTAATGACGCAGCTGTATGACACTTTGTTTTATGTGGGAAAAATCATTTCACTGCATATCATGTCCACGCCTGCTCGGGCCTTGGCACAGTCTTCTTTCCGGAAGAAAAGGCGGAAGATGCACTTTTGGCCATGATTTGGGAATTTGCTGTTTTCTCGGTCTGATCACTGCCCTACTAGATTCTGCTAATGATGATTGACAGGTTTCCTGCCACACCCGTCTACTGCTACTGATCTTGTGCTGAGCAGCAGGTTAATTCAAGGAGGTTTGAGTGACAGCTATCTGCACCTATTGGGCTGTGTTCTGGATGTCAGGGAGCCGGTCCAATCACACTATGGACTGGGTCACTGACCTCCTATTGTAGCTCTCTCCTGAGTTCAGGTTCTTGTGAGTTATAGCCTCGGCTTACACTAGAGCTTGTTGTTTGGTTTCCTCTTGCTTCTTTTGGATTACTGACCTTTTGCCTGCCTTTTGACTTCGCTTCTGCTTACTGTCTTGGTACTATTTGCTCTTCCTGGTTTTGACCCATTCCTACTGAATTCTCTACTGTCTGTCTCGTCTGTTTTGTGTTGCACTAATTCAAATTAGGGCCTGTTGCCCAGTTGTCACCAACCACTTAGGGTCAGGTTGACAAGCAGGCAGGGACAGCCTTGGGGTTAGTGCGCTAGGGCACGCTACTTGTCTGTCCTTGTATATCTTGGGTCCCCAACACTGCATTTTTTATACTATTCACGTGTCACACTAAATAACCTGATAAATTAATTCCTACGGGTTATTACGGTCATATGGATGCCTAGTATGTGTAATTTTCTATGTCTACTCAGTCTTCTTTCTCCTCTCTTTTCTCAGCTGAAGATTTGGCCACACGCTCTAAAATTAAGATCGACAACATTAGAGAGAAACAAGTTTTCCATACTACTCTCCAAATACCACCTCACTACCTGTCCCCTTGTTCCAATATTATGCAATCCTAAATATTGTCATTATCTCATCAATTACCCTTATTTTGAGCCTCTCTCTAGCTTCTGGCATCTTTCCTTCTTTTTTCAAACATACAACCATCACAGCAATCCTCAAGAAATCATCCCTAGACCTATCCTCTCTATCCAACTATTGCCTCATCTCTCTACTACCATTTGCCTCAAAACTCCTTGAACAACATGTATATCTTGAACTTCTCCCATCTTTCATCTAACTTACTTTTTTATTTGTTGCAGTCTGGTTTCCGACCCCACCACTCTACCATAACAACATGGGTTTATTCTAGTTTCCTCCTATACTCTAAAAAGATCATGAATGAGCAGTTCAGGCACAGACCAGGAGCACACCTCTGCAACAAACCTATAGCTTAGGCAACAGCATTACGTTTTAAACTAAAATATATTGGGGAATTGCAATAGCTCACTTGCTAAGATATCCTGAGCCCCACACATAATGTCTGAAAACAACTTGAAAAGCTTCACTTGCACAACTGAAAGCAGAAGGTGGCAGCAGAGAGCAACATGAGAAATTCTCGAGCAGACCAATGCCAGAAGATGGTAATGTCTCCACTACGAATGCAAGCAATGCAAAGGATAGCTGATGGGGACTGGTGGATGTGACATAGCAGTCTGGGGGCCTGAAAAGGGGTGAGACTTGTGTAAACACTGCATCAATGTGCCCATTGGCAGCCCAGGGTGGACCTGGGCAGTTTTAGTTTTCACATCTTGCCAAGTTGTGTGGATCTGTTCTTTCGTCTTTGGTTGCCAGTGTCGGTGTGTTCTGAGTATTTCAAAAATTGCCGATCCCATAATAGACTAAAGCTTAAAGGGGTATTTCCACCACATTGATTAGCTTTAAAAATGTAGGCAAATGTCAATAAAAACTATTAACAAATACATTGCTGTTTTGATTTTGATTCCTTTCAGAGTTAGAGCAGCTCTTATCTCCTGCTTGTGTATAGAAGGTTTCCCAAGCTGATGACTACCTTTCTTTTCTCTAGAGCCCTGACCAGGATGGTGACTTCACTCTCTGCTGTATCTTATTGGCAGCATATTAGCTTGTTTACCTTTTGTACTGACCAACTTTAACCTCTTAGTACTCTTCAGCCTTCTGCATTGCTGGTAAAATCCCCCTAGTACCAATGTACCTCTTACAGACTCAGCTTGGAACTGCAGAGCTGATTATATTTCAGGAGATAAAAACAATTATGCCTTTTGTGGCCCAACAAACACCTATTTAATCAGAGAACTTCTAAGAGCTTTAAGATAATGTGAGGAATTCCTCCTTGAGTCTTGTTGCAGGCTTCGTGTGTTTCATTGTGCTTTCAGTTTCTCAGTTCCTAAAATCCAGTGGCATTTCTTCCCCTCGCATCTGGGTGTTTCTTAACTGAAGGGGGATGACATCATCCCCCCCTTCACTGTTCATGCTCGCTCCCGAGTCAGTGTGCTCTCCCCCTCTGTCTGAGTCCACATGTCACTGTGTCGTTCCTCTCCCTATGCAGTCTTATTTTGTAAGAGCTGTATGTTTACATACCACAACTCTGCATTCAGTCTAGACAGTCTTCTATGAACTCAGAACACTGATCGCTTTACCTCTCACAGCTGGAGGTTTGTTACAGTTGAATCCAGTCTTCTATGAACTCATCCAGAGCAGCACAGATCTGTCTCCCTTCTATGTTTACACGCAGGAGCATTAGGCACCGAGGCACAATTCTGCTGTTTTCTGATTGTAGAAGCAGCTGCAGCGTTACTGTGGAGCTGCTGGCTATGCAGAGTGAAATGTTGCCGGCCCCTTATTCTGAATGCGCGCTCCCTTGAATATGACCGGGGGGCCAGACAGAATGTAAATTAGTAGAGCCATCAGCCAATAAAATGAAAGGAGGAGGAATCCGACCGGCAAAGGGGAACAGTGTTTACAGAAAACGAAGATAAGAGAGACAGTGAAAACAAGACAGCTGTGCTAATGACATCCAATTGCAAAGTTGCTTGTTTTCACTGTCCCCTTATTCTGAAGACCATTTAATGTAATGATACAACCCCTTTAAGGATCCTCAGGGGGGCCGCGAGCTGCGCTGCATGTTTTCGTGTCTGTATGTGCATCCGCGGGACATGCATTTAGTTGAAAGCTATGGCAGAGTAGGGAGCCATTGGCTCCCTCGTCCACCAATTAATTAAATGCTTCCTATATGATGCCTACAAGATGCCAAAAGTAGCTTTCTAGTGTAGGTGGCAACATCAGACCACCTGTGCTGAACACAAGGCAAAGGCGGGATCTGCTTAGCTGGGGAAAAGGGAAATAATTAGAGGGCCTTCCTGTCTATAGAGGGGGCTATATACCTACCCCCCTACACAATTGGGGACCTCTATATCTACCTATTTACTTAATGGAGGGCCTATATATCTACCTACCTACATAATAAGGGACCCATGTACCTATCTACCTTGTGGGGTGCCTAGCTACCTATCAGTGCTTATATACCTTTCTATGTACCTAATGGGGACCTGTATACTGACCTACCTAATGGAGAGCTTATATACCTACCCAATAGGAGGCCTATATAGCTGCCTATTTAATGAGGAGCCTATATACCTATGGAATCTAAGGCTTATATACCTATCCAATGGGGTTCAACCTACCTACTTACTTAATGAGGGACCTGTATAACTACCTACCTAATAGGGGACCTTTATACCTACCTTCCTAATTGGTTGCCTAGATACATCCTTTTCTATTGGGAGACCATGACACCTACTTCGTCAGGAGCCTATATAACTACCTAGCTAACTAGGAAATTATATACCTTCCTACCTATTGGTGGTCTATATACCTATCCAGTTAGGTACTAACATACCTACCTATTTAATGAATAGGCCTATCTGTCTTATTGGGCCCTACCTACCTGAAAGGGGGGTCTACCTATCTACCTACATAATTTGGGGGTGTATCTACTTTGGCAGGGCGACCTTAGGCGGTCGCATAGTGCTGCCGCTAGATGGTGTACGTCAGGGGACCTGGTAGAAACGTGCCACCGAGGGCATGGTCTCGGTGGGGGAAGCCAGGTGTCGTGGGTCAGCAAAATTAGGTTGCGGACACTCATATGTAGTATGGCTGATGTCCAGCCATTAGGGGTTGGCTTTCCCGAAACAGCTGCAGTTGGGTGGGTGGCTGTTCCCACGTTCCCACATTCCAGTTCCTATAAAAGCCTGGTACTCTGGGTTATCTGGGTGTGTGGTTCGCTTTCTGGAAGTGGAGCGGCGAAGAGCTGAGGAGAGGCTCTTACCCCAGAGGCTTGAGGTCAGCAGGTGGCTGACCTCTGAAAGCCTAAACCAGTGGAGACTTGTAAAACGGACTATGTCTGACTGGACATTAGGTCCAGACCCTATGTAGAGAGGGACGCTACGTGTGTAGTGAGTGGCCAGACGGCCAGGGTTTTGTTTACCTGTTTTTCTGCACAACGTGTGCTGTGCTAAAGAAATAAAGCTGGTGGAGGCCAGACTGAAAGAAACTCGGTGTCTAAGTGCCCTGTGTGAAAGTGCCAACCGTTCTACCAAAGGACGGCTGTCCAAGAACGGAATATCCCCTGGGACGACCCAAGATGGCAGCCGGAGGCATGTGAGTTGTCACACTACCTACTATATTCAGGGTTAAAATACGAGACACATATTAAGACTAAAACTGGATGCACTAAAGGGAGCCGTATGGCCGTCAGGGAGCAGCTTTACTTTAGTTTGGGGGTATTATTACTATGTGGGATACAAGGGGATCATTATTATCATTTGGGGTGCTATAGTTGAGGAGTTTGTAAAGAGGTAAGGAACAGGTAGGGAGATGCTGGAAAAGTGAGGAGTCTAAGATATTTGTGTGGTAAATTCTGCAGGGACAAGTCATGGCCAGAAGAAGTCGCCATGGCATTCTTGACCAGATAGAGAAGAAAATGGAAAGCGAACAACTCCGTTCAGAGAAGATGTCACTTATGAGTCCCTGGATGCAACTGCACTGTAATCACTTATAAGTGTGTAGAGCACAGCTGATACTGTCAGGTTCAGGATCAATTGAAAACATTAAACTCTGTCCTTATTGTCTATAACCATTGATTATATCCTGAAAACTGATTATATATTGTGTGCATAACCATTCTCTATTTCCCTTGACCAGTTTAATCAGATATTATACGCTTGGAAGTCCAGGATAGACTTGTTCTGGAAGATGCTGAAATAACGTATGGACTCATTTCACGGGTGGGCCTGCAACCCCCGTCCCGGGTCGCGGGCACACCCATGGTGTCCGCACAAGTGGCACCGCCGCCCGCATGTCGGGCGGTGGGCACGCTCACCCGGCCGCCAGTCACCCTCCTACTTACCCGGCCGCGCTCCTGCTGCAGCTCCAGTCTCCCGGCGCGCGCGTGCCCGATTTGTCTAAGGTGCGCGTGCTCCGGCTCTGTGAAATTTAAAGGGCCAGTGCACCGGTAATTGGGACATTCGTTTCTCGGAACGCCAGGAGGAACTCTGGCAGGAACGGGAACAGGCTAGACCCCGCCGTCTACCTCGTCTTACTCCAGTATTTCAAAGGCCGCCTCAGTTGCCCTCTCCGCCTGCCGCCGAGGAGGCCATGGAAGTGGGTGGAGCCCACTTGTCTACGACGGAGCTAACCAGAAGACGTGAGGAGAATCTTTGTCTGTACTGTGGCAGTGCAGACCATTTCCACAGATCCTGTTCACTGCGCCCTCAGCGTCCGGGAAACGGGTGCACCTAGGGTACGTAGGAGAGGCGTCCCTAGGTGAGAGCAAGCCCTCTCCTCGCTTGATCATGCCCGTGATCGTCGGCACTGGGCCTGGTTCCCAGTTTCACGCTACTGCTTTCCTGGACTCTGGGTCAGCTGGAAATTTCTTGGACGCAGCCCTGGTGTCCCAGCATAATCTCCCTGTGATCCGCCTGGAGAAGCCCCTACTCATCTCCTCTGTCAGTGGAGAAATTCTCAAGGATCCAATTTGGTTCCGAACTGAGCCTCTGGTCCTACAAGTAGGGGTACTGCACAAGGAGAGACTTGCGTTCTACGTACTACCCCGTTCCTCCTCGTCCATTCTCCTGGGTCTCCCGTGGCTGCAACGCCATGCTCCCGTGCTCGACTGGCAGACGGGCGAAGTCCTGAGTTGGGGTTCGGAGTGTCAGTCTCGCTGTTTGGTGGCACCTCGCCCGGTGCTTACCGCTTCTCCTGGGTCGTCTAAGTCTCTGACGGGCCTTCCTGCACCATACCAAGCCTTCGCAGACGTCTTCTCCGAGAAGCAAGCTGAGACGTTGCCGCCCCATCGCCCATATGACTGTCCTATTGATCTTCTGCCCGGGACGTCTCCTCCACGGGGCAGGGTTTACCCCCTGTCGGTACCTGAGACCTTGGCTATGTCTACATATATCAAGGAGAATCTCCAGAAGGGGTTCATCCGCAAGTCCTCCTCTCCAGCTGGGGCCGGGTTCTTTTTCGTGGCTAAGAAGGACGGTACCCTACGTCCTTGCATAGACTATCGAGGCCTCAACAAGATCACGGTAAAGAACCGCTATCCTCTGCCCCTGATCACGGAGCTTTTTGACCGGCTACGAGGTGCCAAGATCTTTACTAAACTGGACCTGCGAGGGGCTTATAACCTCATACGGATACGTGAGGGCGATGAATGGAAGACCGCTTTCAACACCCGCGACGGGCACTTCGAGTACCTGGTCATGCCCTTTGGGCTCTGCAATGCCCCGGCCGTCTTCCAAGAATTCGTCAATGACATCTTCCGGGACCTCCTGTACACGTGCGTGGTTGTGTACCTAGACGACATTCTGGTGTTCTCCCCCGACCTTGAGTCCCATCAAGTTCACGTACGACAGGTCCTCAGACGTCTAAGGGCCAACCGCCTCTATGCCAAACTTGAGAAGTGCCTGTTTCATCAGCAGAGCCTACCATTCCTCGGCTACATCATTTCCGACAAGGGCCTGCAGATGGACCCCGCTAAGTTGTCTGCCGTCCTACAGTGGCCGCGCCCCGTGGGTCTCCGAGCCATACAAAGATTCCTGGGGTTCGCCAACTATTATAGGCAATTTATACCACATTTCTCCTCGCTGGTATCTCCCATAGTGGCTTTGACCAAGAAGAACGCCAATCCAAAGCTCTGGCCACCAGCGGCAGAGGAAGCCTTCTCTAAGTTAAAATCTGCCTTCGCCTCTGCGCCGGTGCTCTCCCGGCCAGATACAGAACAACCATTTTTTCTCGAGGTCGCCTCCTCGGTGGGGGCCAGGGGCCGTACTCTCCCAGAAAGGGCCCAAAGGCAAGACCCTCACTTGCGGGTTTTTCTCTAAAAGTTTTTCCTCTGCTGAAAGGAATTACTCTATCGGCGACCGGGAGTTACTGGCCATCAAGCTGGCTCTGGAAGAGTGGCGGTATCTCTTGGAGGGGGCTCGTCACCCAGTCAGCATTTATACCGACCATAAAAACCTGCTATATCTCCAGACTGCTCAACGCTTAAATCCACGCCAGGCTCGTTGGTCCCTCTTCTTTTCCCGGTTTAATTTTCTCATTCATTTTCGCCCTGCGGAACGAAATGTCAAGGCCGACGCTCTCTCCCGTGCTTCGGATGTGACTGGGGACGAGTCCACTCCACGGCACATTATCCCTCCAGAACGGCTCATCTCTGCCGCGCCGGTAGACCTACAACGCATTCCCCCCGGCAAGACATACGTCCGTCCAGCTCTTCGGAAGAAGATATTGTCATGGGGTCATTGCTCCCGTATGGCGGGGCACCCAGGAGTGCAGAGGTCCTGCTCCCTCATCTCTCGATTCTACTGGTGGCCGGGCCTAGCCCAGGATGTTCGTGAGTTCGTGGAGTCCTGCGCTTCCTGTGCCCGGAACAAGTCTCCTCGTCTCAAACCGGCAGGTCTGCTCCTTCCTCTACCTATACCCAGCTGTCCTTGGACCCATGTGGCCATGGATTTTATCACGGATCTCCCTCCTTCCTCTGGCAACACCGTGATCTGGGTGGTTACAGACCGGTTTTCAAAGATGTCCCACTTTATTCCTCTGCCGGGTCTGCCCTCAGCCCCTCGCCTTGCCAGTCTATTTTTTCTACATATTTTTCGGCTGCATGGGCTCCCTCGGCACATAGTGTCGGACCGGGGCGTTCAATTTGTCTCCAGATTCTGGCGCTCCCTCTGCAACCAACTACAAATGAAACTGGACTTTTCTTCAGCCTACCACCCCCAGTCCAATGGGCTGGTAGAGAGAATAAACCAGACCCTGGGTTGCTACCTGCGCCACTTTGTCTCCGCGCGCCAGGATGATTGGTCCAGCTTGTTGCCCTGGGCCGAGTTTTCCTATAACTCATTGGACTCAGAGTCTACTGGAGCTGCTCCTTTCTTTATTGTCTACGGGCAACATCCCCGCCCACCCCTCCCCCTTTCTGTGCCCTCGAAGGTCCCTGCTGTGGAGGAGCTGGTCCAGGACCTGACAGCTATCTGGAAACAGATGCACCATTCTCTACTCCAGGCTTCCGCTCGTACCAAGGCACAAGCCGACAAAAAGCGAAGACCTCCGCCAACCTTCTCGCCAGGTGACAAGGTGTGGTTGTCGGCTAAATATATACGTTTCAAGGTTCCCAGCTATAAGCTGGGTCCCTGGTTCCTGGGCCCATTCGAGGTGCTTAAGCGCATTAATCCAGTAGCATACAAGCTCCGCCTTCCTCCCACTATGAGGGTCCCGAACTCCTTCCATGTCTCTCTTCTAAAACTGGTCATCCTAAATCGCTTCTCTCGGGTACTTGCTCCTCCCAATCCTGAGGCCGATACCACCGATGTCTTTACGGTAAAGGACAGTCTAGATGTGAAGATGGTAAGAGGGAAGCGGTTTTCTCTCATTGACTCGAAGGGGTTCGGGCCCGAAGAGAGGTCCTGGGAGCCAGAGAACAATATTCTGGATCGTAACATCATTCAGAGGTTCCTCCAGGCCAGAAAGAGGGGGAAGCCGAAGGGGGGTTACTGTCACGGATGGGCCTGCAACCCCCGTCCCGGGTCGCGGGCACACCCGTGGTCTCCGCACGAGCGGCACAGCCGCCCGCATGTCGGGCGGTGGGCACGCTCACCCGGCCGGCCAGTCACCCTCCTACTTACCCGGCCGCGCTCCTGCTGCAGCTCCAGTCTCCCAGCGCGCGCGTCCCCGCTCTCTAGGGCGCGCGTGCGCCGGCTCTGTGAAATTTAAAGGGCCAGTGCACCGGTAATTGGGTATTGCCGGTCACTGCCCTTATTTAAGCCTGCCTCTTCCTGGTGCTTGTTGCCAGATCTTTAGTGCCATTTAGCCTACTGAGAAAGCGTTCCAAGCCTTGTCCTTATTTACCGTGTACCGTAACATTAGCTTCCTTTCCTTAACCACGCATCTTGCCGCCTGCCCTGACCTACTGCCTGTCCACGACCATGAACCATTGCCGCCTGTCCTGACCTTCTGCCTGTCCCCGACTACAAGCCTGCCTGACGATTTTGCACCACGCTATACTTTGGCTGCCACCGCAAGCAAGTCACGTCAGGGGTAACGACCTGGTAGACTCCCGCCGCAGCAAGTCCATCCCGCTTTGCGGCGGGCTCTGGTGAAAACCGGGACCTACTTAGATTCCGTTCCCTGGCGTGGCTTACACCATCACTTGCGGTGGTCCAGTGGATCCACTTCTACGTCCGGGATCGTGACAACTCATACTGGCTCACAAATATTAGCTTATGTAGCAAAGCAGACAAGATGGCGCAGACTACATTTCGGACTACACCCAAGTCAGATGCATTTAACCAGACAAACAACTCCATTTAAGGAGTTGTTTTTGCTGAGACTGTGCAATATTAAGCAACGTATGCAGAAATGAAGGATTGATGTATATTCCCATATATGAACTTATATTTTGATTTCCTTATAAACTTGCTTTCCCAAATGCTAATTAACCAATGATCAAGCAACACATTCTTACGACATTGTAACACGTATCAAATGGTATAAAATCTCTGTACTTCCTTGTATTAAACACAATTATATTATACAGTCTATCGAGTGGATGGTATTTCTTTGGTGTAGTAGTAATACAAGTTTCATGGCTGTGAACAGTGTTGTAAGGGTTAAAATATTAATGGTTATGTGCTATGTATATACATATATATGTGTAGATATACATTGATCGATAGATATAGATAGATATGGATAAGATGTGTATAGATATAAATAAATTAACGGTATATACCTCAGTGCTTTTCCAGAAACATAAGTCTTTTGTGCATTTTTTGCTTTTGTATACAATCGGAGCCTTTTGAGATGTTAAACACCCATCTGAGGGAGGTTTGGTCTCAGCAGATGGACTTTCACTATCAGTGTGAGAAAGCCTTTACATATATATACATTTGTTTTAATAATGCTGGGAATATTCATATGGAAGGCAGCTGGTAAGCGGGTAATATCATATAGAATGGGTGAGAACCACTAATATTCCCAGGGAAATTGACATGAGAAAACCTAAGTCACATATGAACAATTATTCCGTGACTAATCAATAGAGAATCACATATGCCAGCCATTCAGAGAATAAGTATAAGAAGACCCTGTAGCCAAAGGAAAGATGGAGTCTCTTCCAGTGGCCAGTGAAGCTGTGTGCCTGGATCCCAATCTCTCCTTCAGCAGCTACATGATTAGAAAAACCTATGGTAATGTAGGCACGGGACTCGTTTTCTGGAAAAGATGTGAAAAGGATATGTGGATGACCGTAAGCATAAGATCAGCTAATTAACCTCTCTTTGTTGTTGTAGCCTCAATTTGCTAGTAACGATCATTATTTAGTTTTGTTATTGTATTGTTTTGTTACATTTCATTTATTGGCCAATATTTCTGTGCTGTTCTGTTACTTGTTTGATACAGATTTTCTATCATCATTGTAGAATTTTATGTTATTTCTTATGTATTAAACTGATTAGTTAACACATTCTCTGCTGGTGATTATTGAATTGCAAAAACTAAGATATCCTTAAAAGAACCCTCAGGAGTAAAGTTGAAACTGACACTTCCTGATACATATGGCGACGAGGATGGGATATCTTTGTGTTTTGTAATTCAGTGATTTAGCTGCTGCTGTGTTGCTATTGTGAGAGCAGTCAGATATTTTCTTGTTGTATTGTCCTTCTGTAACTTGCATGATAATGAGTTTGTTAAGAAGTAAATTGTTTGGTAGAGGCAAGGAGTCCAATATCAATGTGGGAAAGGAGAGTAGTCGCATCCCCGGGTGGTCTACGACCGGTCAGTGGACCCCTGTGGCTGAATTGCTTGGTCGGTTGGCTGCACCGCAAGCATGGCCCGAATTAGAGGGGGGGTTACCCCAGGTGCTGTGTATACAGCTATTGTTGGTTTGGGACTGGAATCACAAGGAAAGTCTGAGCTGATGGCAGCAGGAGAGTTGGGATGGCTTTGTCTGACTGCGTCAAAAAGTCGGGATGGTTCATTAAAACATGGCAAAATAAATGTAAAACATTGTCTGAAGAAAAAAAAGTATATTAAAAAAAACTTAATGTTATTGTAGAAGTTGCTAGAATTTTTAAAGATAAAGAAAATAATATGAGAAGTGTTTTGCTTTAGCTGTACGTATGGTAATGCAAAAAAAAAAAAAAAGCATTGCAAAAAGTTTAACCAGTATCAGCGTAAAAGGTGCGTGTATGTGGGGAGAAGAATGGCCCCCGGGGCTGAATGGGGGGGGGATGTGTTGATTCCGAGGTTTAGTGGTTTAATTTGACGTGGGGGAAGAATATATGTGACATGATTTATGTAAAATTTAAAATAATAAGTGTACAATTAATGAAAAAGACCTGTTTACAAGCAAAAGGCAAGGGCCCCGGGGGGCCCTGTGACTACTATACTGTAGGATTTTAAAATTTGAATCTTGAGTTAAAAAACGTATAGAAAAAGGGCAGGAGTCTTTTTTAAGTGGTGGTGGATTGTGGGATAGGAGCTGATGAAACCCGTTTGACTTTGCTAAATTAATAGCGGGGGTTCTGTTCCAAACCCCTACATTAAGACAAGTTTTAAAAGGGGATGTTGGAACAAGGGATACATTCTTTAAATTTGAATGGATTTAAACCCGTCAAATTTGCATGGGAGCCCCTTGGAATGGAGGATGATAAAAGAAGGTGGAGAACACTAGTAGGTATCACATTAAAAGAGAGATGGGATGCAGGCTGTGTCTATGCCCCTGACCTTTTAGGGACCTGATCACAACCATTCCCCAGCAGGCTGGATCTAGGCGATTAAAAAGCCCTCCCCTTTAAAAAAGGGACATTTTTGTCTATGTTGGGAGGGGCATAGGTAGCAGTGTTTGGGAGTGACTTTGTTGTTAGGCAATTAGAGGAGAGGATGCCAAAGGTCCAAAAAAGACAAAAGCCCATTCGGGCAGTGCAGGAACATACAAAAGCTACAGATCCCCTTAAATTTACAAAAAAAAGCTGTTTTCAGAATTAGTGGTTGGGGGTTGGTTTTTGGGAGATAGATAAACAAACCCCAAAAGTGTTCTCTGAAAAAGTGGAAGGGGAAAAAACACAAAAAAGAGGCAAGAACAATACCCTAGTGCCCACCTGCTGACAAACCCCTGCAGGTACACCCCAAAGGCAATAAAAATTTAGTGAGAGTAAAACAACCTTATTGAAAGAAGGCAGGTTCTTGGAGAAGGAAAACATTGATCTTTTAGCAGGGGAACCCATGCCCTTTTTGTCCCATTGAAATTTCTGGGGGAAGGGGAAAAAGACCTCAAAGGGTGTTAGCCTTAGTGGACACTGGGGAAGTGACACTCATCATGGCAATCCTTCCAACCACACAGGGGACCATATGTATCAGTAATTTGGGGATGGTGGGGCACAAATCATGGGTAAAGCAACATCACTTCATAGGCAAAGGACCCCCTTTCAAGCAAAGTTTAAATTTTTAATACCTGAGAACATACTGGGAAAGACATTTTTTTTGGGAAAGCAATTGATACTGATTGGGGACATTCCATTTGGGGGCGGGCTGTAATTTTCATGCAGTCAAAACCATAGTAGGGGGGCAAAAGTGGAACCCCTTTACATACCACCCCACTACACCAGTTAATTTTGAAAAAATAAAATTACCTGGGGGCACAAAAAAAATTGGGGGGACATGAGGGTTATGGGGTGGGGGTCTTCGACCCCTGTGGTCCCGTCAAATAGTCCCGTGTGGCAATTCCAAGGGCGAGGGTCCATAAAATTTACGGTGGACATGGCGGCCTCAACAAAATGGCGCCACCACTGATCTGCAGTTCCTGACATGTGACCCTTGTTAGGATATAATGCGCCATGGGGGAAGGGCATCAGTGAAGATTTGTCTAATGCTTCTCATACCCGCATTGCTCCAGCATGTCAAGACCAATTTGCTTTTCCCTGGATAGACAAGATATCCCTTTCCCAGTATTTCCCTCGATTATTCACATCTTCCCAAGGTAGTTGCCCAAGATTGAAAAGATCAAACCACGTTTGAAAGAATTGTGTTGCCTTTTTTCACTAGGGGGATGATATGATGATTACCGGAACAAAAAAAAGTGACAGAACGCCCCTAATTGATTGAACACATGCAAGCAGGGTTTGGGCATGAACCAAAACAAAAACGATCCTTACTGGGGTAAAATTTTTGGGTAGGAAATGGGGGGGCCCCCAGAGATAAAGTGCCATAGAAAGCAATTGAGACTTTTAAAGAATTTAAAAAGACCTTCAAGCAAAAAAGGGAAGCCCAATCCTTTGTGGATTTTGGGGATTCTGGAGACCCTTCATTCCTCCTTTGGGAATTAATTCTAAGACCCATACATGATGTAGTAAAAAAAACACTTCCCAAAGGGGGAAAGAAGAACAGCAACGCCTTTCAATCTGCCAAAGAACTTAGTACAGCATCAGGGACTGGGACCAGCATCCAGACAAACCATTTAAATTGGAAAGTACGAAAAACAATATTGCACCGGGAGTTTAGGCGAAATGGGGGGAAAGAATTCCTTTTGGGATTCTGGTCAAAAAAACTAAAGCATCACAACCAAATATTCACCAAGGAAAAGCAACTTCTTGCCCTTTACGGGGTTTAAAAAAGAGACGGAAAGACAAACTGGAAGCTCAGCATGATTTTTGGATCAGGACTACCCTACGGGTGGTAAAGACAATGGTTGGGGTGCTCGACAGGAGGGGCCCCAAATCAAAATGATGAAATGGAAATGGTACTACAAGAACGTGCTAACATACGATAAAATTTTCCCAAGTACAAGAGGGAATGGCAGGAGCAGTCCCTTTCAAACCCACCTAACCTGAAAGCCAAATTTTTTGCACCTTCTCCATTTGTTGAAGCCCCTTCTTTTACCAACTTCCAAAAAAGAATTGCAGGCCAACGTGGGGTTTACAGAGGGATCTGACCATTCGGGGAAAGAAAAATTTGGGGGGTTCAGACCCTTTAGCCCAACAAAAAAACCCCATCATGCCCTGCAAGGTCGGGGTGGATCCAGTCAATATGCAGAACTACAAGCTGGGGCATGGTCATTTAACAACCAAGAAGACAATTTGGTGATCTACACGATACGGGCTGTTTTAAAAGGGTCTAACCACAGGGGTTACCAAGTTGGAGGTCAAAAAATTTGGAAATACAAGGAAAACCTTTTTTGGGGGAGAAGAATTTGGGGAAAGTTGTGAAAAAAAGGGTCAAAGATAAAAAACTGAAATTTGGGCATTTGATGCCATTCCCCTATAAAAGTCTAGACAGTTGGCTAATAACCAAGCTATAAACTAAAAAGGAAGATTTTCCCCAATTTCGAAGGGGCGCCCTGCATTGTATGCTCTAGCCAGGTGGGCACATAAAAACAACGGACCCCGGGGGAGAAGAAAGACAAAACTGGGCAAAAACGAGGTCTACCAATACAAGTGGAGCAGCAAAGGCTGTAGTCCAAAGGGGTGTGAAAATATGTGCAGAATAAGAAAGTGGCCATTCTGAAAAACCCAACGGGAAAACTGAAGAAGGGTGAGACCCAATAAGTCGGCAAGGGGATTACTTGGGGGGCCACTACCAAAAGAAAAAAAACTCCCAACATTCTTGACGAAATTTGGGATCCTTTTCAGGGCTACTCAATTTAAACCCACCACAAAAGCGATAAAATGCCACTTTAAAAAATTTGGGCGACATGATGAAGCCGCCGGGGTCGGGCCCCCCTTTCCACAGTTTTCCCGGGCAAAATTTGCCCCTATTTATGTCGGCCCCGGCCCCCCCCCCGCGCTCATACAGCGTGTAAAGCCCACGCGCCTGCCAGAGGTGGGGCGCATGCGGACTTAGGGGGCAGTGGGGGGCCTGCGCCTATTTTTCGCTCCCGGGTAGTCATCATACATGCGGGGAAAATCCACAGCGCCTCGCCAGTGTGTGGGCGAAAGTGCGGGTGAGGTGCAGACGGCGCTACGCCAAAATTTCGCCGTCGGGGAGTGTGTCCATACAGGGGGGGGAAAAATTTCCCTGGCCCCCAGTGGTGGGCACAGTTCGGGCCCATGGGCGCAGTGCGGGGACAGGGCGAGGGGGGAATGCGCCTCACATGTTTTGATTCGAGACGGCTGGAAAACAGAAGAAATCATAAAAAGGTTCCGTGCGGAGTATGAATAAAAAAATTGCCTTTATAAAGGCGGAAAAACATTCCAAAAAGAGCTTGACCTCAAAAAAAAAAAATTAATAATAAAAAACACTTTCAATATCCTAATTCAAGAATTAGGATATTGGAAATTTTGCCGGGAAATACAAAAATTCAAATTCTAAAAGCTTTCTCATTGGTGGGCAAAAACCCGGCCAAACAAAATGGAGCGACAGAGACCCTTATAACCTAGGAGAATTTTGCCCAATCAAAATCAAAGGCGGGACTTTAAAAAATACGTAAAAAGGCGAAAAGAGCTGAGGGCTGACTACGGAGGTTTGGGCTACTGGGCCCAATCAAATAGGAAAACCCCAAGACCCCATATATCCATCAGAAGTTTTGCCCAAATCAGAATAAACGCAAAGCCCCATTATCCTATGGAGAAGTTTGGCCCCAATCAAAAGGAGCGACAGTGGCCCATTCAAACCCTAGAAGGATATTAACCCAATCAAATGGAGCACAAAGCCCCATTTTATCCTTGGGGGATTTTTCATCAAAAGGAGGACAGTGGCCATTCAACCCTATGAAGGAGTATTAACCCAACAAATAGAGCGACAAAGACCCATTATATCCGGGAAAATTTTGGGGCCAAATCAAATCAAAGGTGGGACAGTTCAAAATACAGAAAAAAAGGCAGAAAAGGCGATTGGCTGAGCTAGCGGGGCTTGGCTATCCCAGCCAATCAAGGCGAGCTACTTTTCCCTTGTGTCTATGGGGGAAAATCGGGCAATGCAATCTCGGCGCTCACGCCGTGGCCCCTGAATTTGGTTAAAAAAAATTTTTTTTTATTAAGTGTAAAACATTTTAATAAAGAGCTGAAACCTTTTTCTAAAAATAAATCAGTTAAAACCCCGAACAACCGTTTGTCGCCCGAACGGCGTACATGGGAATTGCAATAAAGAGAATTTCGGGAAATACATAATTCAAAATTTTTTAAGCTCTTTGATTGGTCCGCATAAAACCACCAATCAGAATAGGAGGACAGTGGGGCCATTAATCCTATGGGGGAATTGACCCAAACAAATAGGAAAACGACGGGACCCATTCTAACTATGGAGAAATATTGACCAAACATATTAAAAGGGGACAGTTCAAAATACATAAAAAGGGGAGAAAAAGTTTTTGGTTGAAGCAGCGGGGGCTCTTTCCAGCTTTGCCAATAAGCGCAAACTACTTTTTCATAGAGTTTATGGGGGGAAAGAAATGCCACGAGCTCTGTTTGTGATTGGCTAATTTTAAAAAGACGGTTTTTTGGGGCCAAAGGGGAAGCGACGGTTTCCCATGGGTTTTCTAATGCAATCGAATAAAACTTACATGCCCAAAATCAAATTAAACACACAAATTTCCCCCTTTTTATATAAAATGAATAATAATATAGGGGAACGAAAAAAAAAAAAAAAATCAAAAAAATCTTGGGTTTTTTCTTTATTTTCGTGGCACCCATATTATTGATCCTTGGCTAAAGAAAATAAAGAAATAAACATGATTTGATTGATTTAATTTTTTTTTGTTACCCTCATATTATTGATCATTTTATATACACATAGGGACAACTTCTGTAGGCTTATCATTTGATTTGGGGCCGTACATTTTTTTTCAGATTCATAAAAAACCCATAGGAGCGTCGCTTTGCCTCCCCTTGGTCCAAAAACCGCGCCCCTTTTAAAATTTCCAATCACGAGCTGCTCTGAATTTCTTTTCCCCCAAGAATCTAGAGAAAGTAGCTCGCGCTTTGATTGGGAAGCGGGGCAACCCCCCCCCGCTTCAACCCAACACTCTTTTTTTGCCTTTTCTGTATTTTAACTTCCCCGCCCTTTGAAAATGATTGGTCAATATTTTCCATATTATAATGGGGCATGTCGCCCTATTCTGATTGGCAATACTCCTCCAAGGATTTTTGGGTTTTGTGCCCTATTCTGATTGGCTGGTTTCTGCCGACCAAACAGAAACTTAAACAAATTTGAATTACTGTATTTCCCGGCAATTTTCTTATTGCAATTCCCCATGTAGCCGTCTCGGCAAAAACGCGTTGTTCGGATTAAAGTTTATTTTTGAGAAGGTTTGCACTTTTATCTATAATGTTTTACACTTAAAAAAATGATTTTTTTATTCATACCCGCCGCACGGGCCCCGAGGCCCAGATTGCATTGCGCCAACTCTCCATAGACTACAATGGGAAAGTACTTGCGCTCCTTTTTTTCTGAATGGTCCCCCCGGGGGGGGGGGGGGGGGGGTAGCCAACCCCCCTAGCCCGCCAATCAGCTCTTTTCAGCTTTTTACTGTATTTTTAACTGCCCCCTTTTTGGATTCTGTTGGCCAATATTTCTCCATTTGGTTTTAGGTTTTTTTACTTGTCGGGTCCTATTCTGATTGGCCGGTTTTTGCCGACCAATGGAATAGTTTCGAATTTGAATTAATTTTTTCCCGGGTTTCCAATTCCAATTCTTGATATTGCACCGTTCTAGATTTTTGGAAAGTGATTTTTTTATATTATTTTTATTTTTGAGGTTCAGCTCTTTTCTGACAATGTTTTCCGCCTTTATAAAGGCGATATTTTGGGAATCATACTCCTGCTGCACGGAGCGGAGCGCCGAGATTTCTCTTGCGATCTTCTGTATGCTTCCTCGCATGTTCCGTTCTCGCTTCACTTCGCCTCCGCCGGAGCATTTCGACCAGGTCTGCTTGTCGGAGCTGAGCGCCGAGATTTCTGTTGCGATCTTGTTCTATTTTTCATCGCATGTTCCGTTCTTGCTTCACTTCGCCTCCGCCGGAGCATTTAGACCAAAATAAACCAGGTCTGCCTGTCGGAGCTGCCGAGCGCTGCATTGCGCCGCGCTTTGGCGAGCCGCCATCGTACATGCCTCGGAGTTTTCAAGCGCGCCGTGTCCCGCCCCAGAACGCCTACACCGCGCCCACCCCACGCTCATTGCCCGCCCTTTCATGCGGGGCGCAGCTGAAAGTGGCGAACGCTGCGCCTAACACCGCATCCCTGCGTCCGACAGGGGGATTCGGGCCGGGAGGCGCAGTATACGCCAGAAAACAGGCGTAAAGCCCGTTCATACATGTCGCCCTTTGAGTCTGCGAATTCAGGCCTACGGCCTACCAGATGAAATTCAAAGTGATCAAGGAACACACTTCACAGGACAAGTCGTTCAAAAGTGGGCAAGTGAAAATGGTGTATTGTGGACTTTGCATATTCCACATCACCCACAAGCTGCTGGACTTATTGAAAGAATGAATGGACTATTAAAAGAGCAGATACACAAACTAACTGTTCATCACACCTTGAAAGGGTGGACTAAAGTCCTGTCACAAGCACTGTTCAATCTTAACAACCGACCCCTCGGTGGGACCACACCTTTTTTGAGACATCTGAATTCAGGTGCAGAGCAAAAACCAATGGCCCTGCATGTGAAACTAGTGTCCCCCAAAGCAAGTGCACCCGAAAGACAAGTTGGGGGAGGATTTTTATTGTTCAGCCTGACAAATGTTGAGATTGGGCCAGGGGAGATTGAGAAAATACACACAGGAGTACACGGAGATATACCTATTGATTGGGATGTTTTAGCTGAAAAGAGTTCAAATTTCAGAGACAGAGACATGACAATTTCAGTACAGACAACTGACCAAGGGTGGCAGGTGACTATGAAGAACAATGAGAGTGACCCTTTAAAAATAAGTGAAGGACAAGGAGTGTGTGTGCTGAGGTTTGCTCAAGTATTGAATGTTAATCTCAGAATAGAGGAACAAGTGAGCCAGGTAGGGAAAGCAGTGTGGGTCCTTACACCTGGGAAAAAACCACAGCAGGGAGAAATAATAGCTGCAGGACCAGGAGATACTAACTTGATTTTAATCCTTGGAACTGATACTCCTATTTATGTTCCTTCTCACAGATTGTCTTCACGTGTTTCCTAACCTGGACGGTTTGGGTGTTCAGTGCACATGCAATATGGATGAAGGAGTATCAAGACCGAGATATCCAAGTGAACCTTAACTGTACTATCTTTCCTGATTCCATGCATAAATGGTGTAGCCCTCATCTAGGAAGACAAGACATTTGTGCAGCTTATTTGGAATGGAGTCCTCAAGATCTTGATCCAGTCAAGAAGGACACAATTCAGCATTTCTGTAAACAGGACATGACAAACTATTATTTGATGACTGTATCTCATAATGCTACTGCTTGGGCGAGAGGAGATACCATACGACCATACATTTTACGTAGCCTGGACTCTCATCCTATTGCACTTAAGCTTATACTTCCTTACTTTAACCAAACAGTACAATGTATAGGATGCAATATTATTAATGATGTGTATATGTTGTACCCTGGTCAAGAACTGGTCATTCAAACTGACCCTTTACAGATTTATAAGATGCGCAGTACAGGTACTGAGTCAATAATAACCAAGTTCGTATATGCATCCAAGGATAATGGTACTGCTTATTCGCCTATGATTGTAAAACAGGAAGTAGTTTGCAAAAATGTTAGGAGTGGTGCCCTAATAACAGATTTAATAATAGACATAAATGTCACGGTTCTTAATGTTGCTACATGGCTTCCTGAATGTGATAGCTATACTAGAGACGTTTGGCCTATTTCTCATCTCAGATTTGCTAGAGATCTAGGAGCTACTCTTTTAGGAGGAGTCGGGGCACTAGAAGGGGTGATCAACTCAGCTGATATAGAAATGCTGGCTACCAAGCTAGCTGCTACTGGACATGCCACTGGACAAGTTTTATGAATTTTGGCAGACTGGGGCCCGCGATTAACAGCAATAGATCAGAAGAAGTTAGGCCTACAAGATAAAGCATTAGAGGGAGTAAATTTAACGGTATGGACATTATATAATACTTTGCAGGCATTATATAATACTTTGAACTTACCCATATTCAATGTAGGCAAATTCAAATAATGGTAAACCAACAATTTCTGCAATGGCAAGCACGATGGGGTTTAAAGGAGAGTGGCTGGTGGAAAGAACAGTTAAACATTCCCCAACATACTTGGGTAGAGCCTAAATCATTTAAATGTAGTAGAAATTCTTGTGTAGCTAAGCTACAAACTGCTCAACCTAGAATGTTAGATCACTACTGCTGTCATTATTATGTTTTACCACAATATTTTGGTGATACCTGGTGGTTTTTAGAGCCATAAGCAAAATGGATTGATGAGGCCAACTGGACTACAACTGATGAAGGGTGTGACGTTTGGCAGGAAGGCATGGTGTGTGTACTGCATGGTAGAGTACCTCAACCATGCTTGCATAATATTACAGGAAACTGTGTTTGGCATAGATACCCAATTTTTAATACTGATGTTTACCAATATGGGACAAGTGCAGCTTGTGTAGGTGCAAACAATTCTATAATATGGAGTGATGACCATATAGATCAAGGTCCAGGGGTGTTTTTGCAGTAGTTGATCAGTTAGGAGGAAAAAGATATGAACTTACTCAGTGGACAACTCAACACATATGGAAAGGCATTAGTCAACCAGTAAATATTCCCAAAGTTGTATCATTTGTACATTTGGAGAAGTTTAAAAATGTCATAGAACAGCTCAAAAGCTGGGGTAATGCTATTAAGCAAGTAACTGAGAAAACCAATTCATTATCTCTGCAAATGAAAGTGGATAAGAAGAGAATCATTGATGCAGTTGCTGCAGCCGATACCTCTTCATCGCACCATTGGTGGGATTCATTTTTAATTTGGAATTGGTCATGGTCATGGGGAAACTTTTTACATATTATAACTCACCCTATCATTATACTTCCTTTAATGTTACTGGTTGGTTTTTCCATTTCATACTGTTGGGCTAAGAGAATAAAAAGCAAGATCCTTTATCTTGAACAACAACTGATAGGTTTGCATACAACACTGTACACATCCAAGGGTGGATTGTAGTAGTAATACAAGTTTCATGGCTGTGAACAGTGTTGTAAGGGTTAAAATATTAATGGTTATGTGCTATGTATATACATATATATGTGTAGATATACATTGATCGATAGATATAGATAGATATGGATAAGATGTGTATAGATATAAATGAATTAACGGTATATACCTCAGTGCTTTTCCAGAAACATAAGTCTTTTGTGCATTTTTTGCTTTTGTATACATCGGAGCCTTTTGAGATGCTAAACTCCCATCTAAGGGAGGTTTGGTCTCAGCAGATGGACAGCAAAAAACCTTTCACTATCAGTGTGAGAAAGCCTTTACATAAAAATAAATTTGTTTAATAATGCTGGGAATATTCATATGGAAGGCAGCTGGTAAGCGGGTAATATCATATAGAATGGGTGAGAACCACTAATATTCCCAGGGAAATTGACATGAGAAAACCTAAGTCACATATGAACAATTATTCCGTGACTAATCAATAGAGAATCACATATGCCAGCCATTCAGAGAATAAGTATAAAAAGACCCTGTAGCCAAAGGAAAGATGGAGTCTCTTCCAGTGGCCAGTGAAGCTGTGTGCCTGGATCCCAATCTCTCCTTCAGCAGCTATGTGTTCAGAAAACCCTATGGTAATATAGGCACGGGACTCGTTTTCTGGAAAAGACGTGAAAAGAAGATGTGGACGACCGTAAGCATAAGACCAGCTAAGTAACCTCTCTTTGTTGTTGTAGCCTCAATTTGCTAGTAACGATCATTATTTAGTTTTGTTATTGTATTGTTTTGTTACATTTCATTTATTGGCCAATATTTCTGTGCTGTTCTGTTACTTGTTTGATACAGATTTTCTATCATCATTGTAAAATTTTATGTTATTTCTTATGTATTAAACTGATTAGTTAACACATTCTCTGCTGGTAATTATTGAATTTCAAAAACTAAGATATCCTTAAAAGAACCCTCAGGAGTAAAGTTGAAACTGACACTTCCTGATACATTTGGGATCCCAGCTGTTTACAGCAAAACATATATACTCTAATTTGGAAGAGATAGCAATAGCAAGAGTACAGATAAAAAAAGGATAGATTTGTACTTCACAATACCTACAACTACATGGTCACTGTGTGCTCTTAATATTGGTTGCAGTGTAAAGGATTTTAATTAGTTACAGAATCATGGTAGTATTCACTCACTATGTGGTCATGAGATAGTGGAAGTATTTGGTCTTTGTTGTTAGTGGTATTATTGGTAATATTGGTCTTGGGATTCTGGTTTTGTCTGTTAATTGTATGGTGCTAATTTTTGCTACTTATATAGTGGTGTTAGTGAACGTGAGATAGGGCCGGGGCATTATGCAGGTGGCAGAGGCAGGGAGGAAAAGTACAGTAGTTGTAGGTGGGCTCTAGCCACTCTAGTCCAACACTGTGTTGATATATGCACTTTTTGGCCGTGACCTGCACAGTCACCACATCTTACCCAAAAGAGCACCTTTGGGACCTAGTGACAAAGACAGTTGTATCCTCTCTGAATTGCACTTTAGATCTGTAATAAATGCGAATGTGTTGTAGCATTTGTATTCACCCATATATTGTGTATCTAGTCGTGCTGTATAATCTGAAAGAACAGGGTTTTTAACAGTACAAACATTTAATGGATTAAAGGAAACATTGCAAAGTAGCAGCTAAGTACTGGTTCACATAGCCTAGGGATTTGTCAGACTTATTATCATACATTTTTTATGGTAGTTTTTCCTCATGTTGAGAATATTTACTTAAGTATCCAAACACTGTACAGTACTACTTTCCTAGTGTATGTGTGCATGTGTATATATATATTTTTTTCATTCAAATTCCTTTTGGCCTATTCCTAGCACTTGTTATGCTTCCAGCTTGTCCTATTGCAAGAGGATGGTGAAGACCACAGCAGTGTCTTTTATAGTTTCCTTCATTAAATAAGATTTGGTTCAGGTGATCACCTAATCAGAAGCACATTAAGTAGAATAAGGTTGGAATTCAACTGACACTGGAATGGAATGGCTGTCAAACATGTAGAGAAACTGATTTTTAGAATACTGTGCAGTGGTCTCCTAATTTTTCCCCAGAGTAGTATATAATATATATATATATATATATATATATATATATATATATATATATATATATATATATATATATATATATATATATATGTGCATGTGTATATATACACTTACCGGCCACTTTATTAGGTACACCTGCCCAACTGCTCGTTAACACTTAATTTCTAATCAGCCAATCACATGGCGGCAACTCAGTGCATTTAGGCATGTAGACATGGTCAAGACAATCTCCTGCAGTTCAAACCAAGCATCAGTATGGGAAGAAAGGTGATTTGAGTGCCTTTGAACGTGTAATGGTTTTTGGGTGCCAGAAGGGCTGGTCTGAGTATTTCAGAAACTGCTGATCTCCTGGGATTTTCACGCACAACCATCTCTAGGGTTTACAGAGAATGGTCCGAAAAAGAAAAAACATCCAGTGAGCGGCAGTCCTGTGGGCCGAAATGCCTTGTTGATGCCAGAGGTCAAAGGAGAATGGGCAGACTGGTTCGAGCTGATAGAAAGGCAACAGTGACTCAAATAGCCACCCGTTACAACCAAGGTAGGCAGAAGAGCATCTCTGAACGCACAGTACGGCGAACTTTGAGGCAGATGGGCTACAGCACAGAAGACCACACCGGGTGCCACTCCTTTCAGCTAAGAACAGGAAACTGAGGCTCCAATTTGCCCAACTCATCGAAATTGGACAGTAGAAGATTTTGAAAAACGTTGCCTGGTCTGATGAGTCTCGATTTCTGCTGCGACATTCGGATGGTAGGGTCAGAATTTGGCGTCAACAACATGAAAGCATGGATCCATCCTGCCTTGTATCAACGGTTCAGGCTGGTGGTGGTGGTGTCATGGTGTGGGGAATATTTTCTTGGCACTCTTTGGGCCCCTTGGTACCAATTGAGCATCGTTGCAACATCTTGTGGAATCTATGCCACGAAGAATTGGGGCAGTTCTGAAGGCAAAAGGGGGTCCAACCCGTTACTAGCATGGTGTACCTAATAAGTGGCCGTGAGTGTATATATACACGTGTGTGTGTATATATATATATATATATATATATATATATAATATATATATAAGTGTGTGTGTGTGTGTGTATATATTGTGAGCCTGCACAGCTCTGGGATCACCGCATGAGTCTTTCAGGCATGAGACAGAGGCAGAAGTCAGGTACAAACGGCTGCTTGGCTCCGTGGGTTTATTTAAACAGCAGAACAAAACCGATGGCAAACATGCCCAGCAACAACACAAACAAAAAAGACTTGCTCGTCTGAGCGCTTGCTAACAATGGTGTAGTTCCCTCACTATCACCTTGTTGGTCCTACACTGGCTTTCCCCAGTGTGAACACCTCCAGCCCAGAAGGTAGACTGGAGGTACAGCCGACACCCAGTCAGCTACCTGCTGACCTTTTATGCAGCCAGGAAATCCTGGAGTGAAGCCATGGGGAGTAAGCACCCACCCTGCTCTATGCTTACTCCCAATGAAAGGCCAACCCGGGAATGGCTGGTAGCCGTACTAACGGATTAAACATAGGTCGACAGTTTGTACTGTTGACATCTATTTATCAACGGCCTTTCACTCCACCAAGGCTGCTTATCTTGGTGGCATGGGTCCTGGACTCCCCAGACATATGTCCAGAACCTGGCTGGGATATATACTCCCTTGTAGACCTTCCCAGCTGCGGCCTTACATATCCCCCCCCCTCTGCTCAGACCTGTGGGGCGGAGCACTTTGTGCCATAAAGTTATGCACCCGCGACAGTGCATACGCATTTGCTTTTGTGACCCGGGGCGATGTTCTACAGAGAATTTAAAGTCCTGTAGAGCCAGGAACCACCGGGTGACCCTTGCATTTTTCCTTTGTTTTGTGCCATCCACTTTAATGGTGAATGGTCCGTGATTACTTTAAAGGGTCTACCTATCAGGTAGTAGCGCAGTGCCTCAATAGCCCACTTAATGGCCAGGCATTCTCTCTCTACTATGGCGTAATTTTTCTCGGCCGCCGACAGTTTCCGGCTGAGGTACACTACTGGGTGTTCTTCTCCCTCAACCAGCTGTGACAGGACAGCCCCTAATCCCACCTCAGAGGCGTCTGCCTGGACCAAAAATTCCTTTTGGAAGATTGGCGCAACGAGCACTGGTCTCTTGCAGAGTACCTCTTTCAGATGTTTTAAAAGCTAGTTCGGCCTCTGGGTTCCACTTGACCATAGTGGACTTGGACCTTTTGTTAATCTGTAAGAGGGGCTGCTATGGAGGCAAAGTTGGTCACAAACTCCGATAGTACCTGCGATACCAAGAAAAGCCTGACCTGCTTCTTCTGGAAACCGGTTGGGGCCAATCCCCTAATTGCTTCAAGTTTGTCCATCTGGGGCATGATGACTCCCCCTCCGCGATGTCATAGCCTAGATAGCGAGCCTCCTCTAGCCCATGGCACAATTATTAGGGTTTGCGAGTTAATCCTGCTGCCCTTATGGCATCTAAACGGCACCTGTACTCTGGGTAGGTGGGATTTTCCCAGTCCGTACTAAATACCACCACATCACAAATATGCCGCCGCATATTTTCTAAGGGGGGGGGGGGGGGGGAGTCTGTAGGTGACGTCCATCATCCGTCTGGAATGTGGCCGGAGCCCCATGTAGGCCAAAGGGAAGGACAACATAATGAAAGTGTCCATGGGTGGAAAAAGCAGTTTTCTCACTACTTCCTTTGTGAGGGGCACCTGCCAATAAGCCCTTGGTCAGGTCCTAATGTAAGTAATGTACCTTGCAGGTCCTAGCCGCTCGACCAACTCATCCACCCGTGCATCGGGTAGGGCCATCAAATTTTGAATACTCATTTGAGCTTGCGAAAAATCAAATGCAGAATCGCAAGCTCCCCATCAGGTTTCGGTATGACACTATAGGGCTCGACACCCCACTTTGGGACTTCTATGACCCCAAGCTTTAGCATCTTTTTTGCAACTTCTCTGCAATCGCTTGCCTCTGGGCCTCAGGCACCCTATACGGCCTCAAACGTACCTTCTGGCCAGTTTCTGTAGACGATGTCATGTGAAATGACTTCAGTCATACCTGGCAGTTCCGAAAAAACCTGCTGATTCCTTTGGTAGAACTCCCTAGTTTTTCCTGCCGCTGTGCTTCGGAAATGACCTCAGAGATATGACCGGTGGTAACTCTCCCTTTGGGACACCCTATGCTCTCTGACCGCCACCAGACTTGAACGGTCCTTCCAGGGCTTAATTAAGTTGACATGGAAATTTGATACGGTTTCCTTTTACCGGGCTGGAAGACCTTAAAATTAACCTCAACGACCCCTCCGTAATCTCATAGGGGCCCTGCCACTTCGCCAAATTTTGCTTTCGACCGTGGGTACAGTACTAGTACCCGGTCCTGCCTGGCGAAACACTCTGACCCATGCCCGACCTGTTGTATACTCTGGCCTGGGTTTCCTTGCGCCTGGCCACTGCAGTTTCTCACTACTATGGGTAAACGGCCGCAATCCTGTCCTGCATTAGCGATGTGCTCAATGACACTCCTATGAGGGGTATTCTCCTGCTCCCAGGTCTCCCTTGGCTATGTCCAGGAGCCCCCGGGGATGTCTACCATACAGGAGCTCGAAGGGTGAAAATCCTGTGGAGGCCTGCGGGACTTCCCTTACCGAGAACATAGGTAGGGTAAGAGACGGTCCCAACTCTCCCATCCTTATCTACCACCTTCTTGAGCATCGTTTTTAGGGTTTTTATTAAAATCTTTCCCACCAGACCATCGGTCCTGGGGATGATATACTGAGGTACGGAGATGTGTAACTTTAAGTAACGGCAGATTCCTTGGTCACCTTAGACATGAAGGGGTGCCCTGGTCCTGTTAGTATCTCCTTCGGGATACTCCCAGTGTGCGGGGGTAAAGAAGGCTTGCATACAATGAAGTACGCCTATACCATAGTCCAAGGGTTCCCCCAAAGTAGACACTGTGCGGCGATGTGTCCCCGAGTCCATTGCAAACGCCACAGATGATGGGGCCCCGGGGCTCTGTGCAAGAGCGGTCTCTTTGGGGTTGGCAACCATCCCCCTTCTCACCCAAGCCGGGATCCCCTCCCCTCAGGACCCATAGGTTCCCCTTTTGGGACATGACAGTCTTACTCCACATGCTGACTCCCCGGTGGATCAGTCCTTGGAGGTAACTCCTGGTGGCACTAAACGCTTCACATGGAGACAAGTTCGTCCAGGCATTTGGGTCCGTTACCCCACACACCGCGGATCCCCAAGGTAGGGCGCGCAACGAAGTGGGTCCACAGACGCAAACCCGCTCAGTCCCCTGGACAGCTGTAAGACGTTCGGGGCTTGGCAGCCACTTGCTGGTGAGGTGGGAGAGTCACAATACATCTGTGACGAGCTGGCTTTGCTGATGAACTCCCAGGCTGTAACTCTCTGGTCCGCGACCGCCAGAGTAACCCCCAGTCGGGCTAGGATCTCCCCTTTTAGCCGCATGTAGTCCTTGTCGTCTTCAGCTCTCAGTTCAGTAGGCCTTTTGTGGCTCGCCAGTAAGAAAGGGGGCCAGGACCGTCCAGCCCACTGGTCCAACGGGTACTGCTGTCATCTCGGGATCCTCTCGAGGTGCCGAGATACGCCTCCACGTCATCAACTGGGTCATTTTACGAAGAACTTGCAGCACCCATTGACGGTGGCATGGAGGGCCCACCTGCTGCCCCCATCTGGTTCTTGTATCAGGACCTGGAGCGCTGCTGTAGAACCAGGTTTACCTGTTGTTGTTCTTTAAGGGCTCCTGGTGGTGTATCAATCAACAGCGGTTGGTCTCTGCTTGAGCCCGCACGGTCCTCCTTGTTGGGTCTCTGTTGGCTTGCCGCCATAGCTGGAGGTTGGTGTTTGCCTGTATTAACTGCTTCACCAGCTCATTCCATTTAGTTGTTCCGCTGGTTGCACTGTTCCGGGGCTGTTAACCCACGACATTATATCTAACCACTTTTCTTCGCTGCCTAGTCCTTCTTTAAGAGAGCGTCTCTTTAAAGATGCCCAATAGCATCCTCCACCATTGTGTGAGCCTGCACAGGCTCTGGGATCAACCGCCTGAGTCCGTTTTCAGGGCAAGAGGACAGAGGGCAGAAGTCGGGTACAAATGGCTTGCATGGCTCCCGTGGGATTATTATAAACAAGGCAGAACAAAACCGATGTGCAAACAAGCCCAGGCCACACCACAATCCCACCCGACAGCTCGTCATGAGCTCTTTGCTAACGAATGGTGAGATAATGCTCCTTACACAAACACCATGTAGGAGTATCCTAGCACTGGCGTAAAAACCTTCCCCCTATATCCCTCATCCACCCTCCCCTCCTTACTCCATTCTTACCCCCCTTTTGGCCTCCTCCTGACTACCTACCATCACCCATCAGTCCCTTTAAAGCATCCGGCGCTGCCATACCAGTCGACCATGCCATGTGGAGTGACCGCCCCCCCCCACACACATCAATACCACCCAACAACAGCAACCAACCCTTGTAAAGGCATGGACTCCTGACCTACCTTGAAAACCCCACTTTACATCCCTTAAAAGACCAGTACGCCCACACAAGTAGTAAACCCCGGCCAAACCCCACCTTCCCCCACGGCAGCAACTCATGGATGGCAATCCCACCCAGGCCCTACCCCCTTACCCCCTAATCCAGACCCTAGGCAGTTATATAACACCCAAGACGCCCTACGCCATAACTTCTGCCCTGTTCCAAAAATAAAAATATATATATTTAAATAAAACACACATCACCTTACTAACACAAACACAAACACGATCAATAACAACACAACACACACACAACACACAGCACCCCACACATATATCACAATAGACACTCACCCCAACACCACTACACACACACAACAACACACAAACACACCAACACACAACACACACACACACAACACCACAACACACTAACACACACACACGCCTCTCTCGCTTCTCAACCCAAGCCCTATACCCCCCACACACTCCCATAACAGAACACCGAGTTAAGTAACACTGATAGGCAATACACTTCAGACCCACCACCGCGTACGCTGCGCATGGTCGTATGCATTCCAGGTGTGTCTATAGTGAGCAACACTAGTAAGACGGCACAAACATTCCCAACTACCAAGCTTTCCCTGGAAGTATCAGTGGTGGACCAGGAGACCGTCAGTATCAGTCAGAGACCATTGGGAGTTGCAACCACACTTTTTATGAAGCAGGTGATGAGTCCCACTATCCGAGCTCCACACAGTAAACTTGGGACTAACGGACAGTCATGAGTAAACAACAGCGCCAGGCATAGAAAGCAAACACCACATGATAAGGCCTCCATTGAGATCAATTGCCGTGTTTTGAGCAGACATTCGGCTGCAGAAGGGTTTGCAGAGCTTCCCACTACAGCTCCAATGAAGAGCCAAAAGGCAGAAGCAGTAGCTATCAGCACTGGCAAAGAACAAACCTGGGCTACAGTTCACCAAGACTGTGCAGAGGTAAGCAGGAGGCATGGGGGCCCAGAAGTGCTGTAGTCAGGTTATGGCTAACCCTGTCTCTGATACAGAAGGCAAGGTTAGCCAGAAGCAAGAGTCATGGGGGTAGGAAGATCTCCTTTGTCACCCCTATAAGATCCCGCTAACAGTCTCTCCTCCCCGCCAGATATCTATCCCATGTACCTCTGTTTCTTTCCTAGCCTTGTAGCCACAGGTGTCTGACCATGATGTAGCAATGGTGTACGTAACAGAGTCCACTCATTGTCGTCATTAATCATATTCAGGATATTGTCGCCATTCCACCTAGGCATTCCGGCGCTCCGCCTGCCCCCCGCACCCACATCATCCTCTCAACCCCAACCGATCCTACACCCCTCCTCACCCTTCCTCCCAAACCTCCTCCCCCTCCCTCTCCCCCCCCCCTCCAATCCCGCTCTTACCCTCACATCTAATCCATCTTCTCTTCCTAGACTCACCCAATTCAATTCCACAAATCATTCCCCTCATCCTTCCACCTTCCCGTAACCTTTCCCCTTTCATTATCGTCATAACCCCATATTATACTGCCCTCTTCTCTACCCTTATTCCTTGCCTACCCCCAATCTTCCGCTTCTCTCCTTCCTCCCCGAATATCCCTCCAATTCATGCCCGCCACCACCTTCCTCCCCCAACCACACCCACCCCCCCATAATCTCAAACACAACACACCCTCATCCCATGCCCCCCACATAACCCCTCTATTCCCATTGCTATCTCATCATTCCACCGCAACCCCCTCACTTTCCCCTGCATACTATTCCCCCATACCCCCCACTTAACACCGCCACCCAAAATTTAAATCCCCAATTTACTTCCACCCCACCTCCACACCAAACATTTTACCAGAGCACAAAAGAAATGCACGGGACCGCACAGCTAGGTAGTCAAAGGGCAACGACATGGGAATATAAGACCTAGACAGATATTCAACACAAGAGGTCCCCTAATAGTCCATCCCATGGATAACACCAGGCTTATTTTTCAGAATGACTTCCAAACCAAGACCCTAGTTCCCTCCGCACCTGTCTCCCCCCCCAGCCCACCAAATCTTTCTCTACTCCCATAAATAGATAAGATACCACACCTTTAAGGTTGCAAAATTAAGACATCGCGCCATGTACCGCAGCCGAAAGACCCAAAATCTACCCAGTCAAGCCCCCCCACCAAGCATTATTGTCAAGCTGTGCAATCCCATTCTCCCTTCTTCCCTCCACACACCCCCCATGTCCTTACCCCATGCCTACACCGGCTCCAGAATAGCCCACCATCACGTGTGCTTCCCCATGAGTGTAAATAGCCCTCTCAACGAGCCCCCATGAAGTATGTCTTCTTATATAAAGTTAACCGAGTCCCAACCAGTCCCAGTCCATGGCAGTATCGGCACCATGGGACCTAGAACAAAAGTGGCTGACTCAATAGGCACTGGAACTTTGTGCCCCCCTGACTCCCCCCTGAACCCGTTCCACACCTGCCTACCCCCTCCTCATTGTGTCAGCACCCTCATAGTCCACCCCTAGCATCCCTGCGCTCATGTCCCACCTCTATTACACTGAGCTCGTACCTCATCCATCCTTACCCTTCCCTCCCCCTGGGTATTCCCCAAACGCCTTGTCTTTCCGTGTACCTGATTATTCCCTGCTTAAGAAGACTGGAGCCGCTGGAGAACGGGAAGAGTCAGTGCGCATCTTAGTTGATCATTGACACCGATCATATGCTGCTACATGCGTCCGATGGTGTTATTAAACTGTATTCCCCTCCTGTCCACGTATAACATACTGTCATTATCCATCCCATACCTTCAAACCCCATCCACCCAAGCCCTGTTGCAGTGGGGCTAACCACCCCCCTGAAATACCCATAGCCCCACCAACTGAAACTTGGGCCACCAGAAGGAATGCAGTCTGTCTTCATTGGGAGGGTGAGGATACGTGCTCTGCATGGACAACAGTGGTTGAGCTCTTTCTAAAGATAGCATTCAGGGCAAGTAACATCTTTGCCTTGATCCATCCTTGTGGGACCTCAGTTTTTAACGGAGCTCTTGTGATCCAGGTATGAGCTGGTAAAAAATTATCCCAGATGGTGTGGTTTTGCCATGCAGGAAATATAAGTCTCTTTCTTATGTTAATATCATGACCTGGATTGGAAATTACAGGTGAAGGGGTGCAGGTCCTGATGAAAAATCAGTATCAACATGGTATCTGGTCGGGAGCTTGGACCTTCATGGTTAGACTGAGAAAGTGTGGGAACACAGTCACCCACATTTTATCTTCAGCCTTCTTGGGGAATTATATGATCTTCTTTTTCTACCCGGGAGAACCAAAGGTCTGCCATAGTTGCAGTGATCCCACAAATTTTAGTGTGCAATGTAGGGTGCAGGTTTGTGCACTCAGTGGGAATCTAGGTCATCTTTCCACATCTTGTGGTAGGTTTCCTTGTCACCTTTGTGGTGAGCTTGGTCATCCCTTCAGTCTATGCCCTCATTCTTTTGCCAATTCCGTGATGTCCCAGAGGTGGGGCAGCCGAGAGAAGGTCCTTGCTGAAGGAGAAGGTACCAGCAGAAGTGAAGACAGCAGGAGGGTCAATTATAAGAAAGGTAAGAACATCCTCCCTGGCAAAAAAAAAATGGGAAACTCCAGGTAATAGCTGGTGGCACCATGTTGTGGTGTGGTGTTCCTTTTTACCATGAAGGTAGAATGCAGATAAGTAATTGAGTTAGAAATATGGAGGTGTCTGATTCTAGATGTCCTCATGATAGGACAAGAAATAAGACTCATAATATCTATGGACTGCAATCAAAATGGAAAATACAATTTCTCTTTATGACTATTAAAGGGGTTTTGCCACCATGTAATGTTGACGTGGGAACCTCCAAAATGGGTATTTAATCACTTTTCTAAATATATGTGATTAAAAAAAGTGAAACTCTGAGAGCTACAGCATTTCTCAACCCCCCTTGGTTACCACAAAGCTTCCCCTAGTCACGACCTAGGAGCTGAAAGGCCGCGCTTGCGTGAATCACTTCTTATCTGATGACAGGCAGAATGAATGGTCTATTAAGGCACCGGGTAGCAATATGTTTTCTTTTGTATACAGAATAACTAGCTGTAGTGTTACTAGATCCCTGCTTTATCTGATGAAGCTTTCAATCTGCTGTTTAGAATAGGTGTTCTCTTTTGTATACAGAATTCACAAGTTATAGTTTGATTATTTGAGTGAACATGTCACAGGATCCGTTATGCAGGCTATGTGCTCTGGCTGTGTGTGTCTGTGTGCGTCTCTGTGTCTTGCTGCGTGATTTGTTTACATTACATTAGCTGCTTAGCAGATAAGGTTTCTCCTGACAGTGCCGTCTGAGGCTCTGTGTCTTGCTGTCTTGAATCCACTGTTGTGCTGTTTATTAGTTCACTTAAGTTTTGAGACGCTCCCTTTGGATTCCTCACTCCCCCCTCCCCTCTCCCTCTCTCCACTGCAGCTTCATGACTCAGCGTGATTTGTTGACATCTTGCTCTCATACTGAACGGAGGTCAGTACTTGGTCTGGTGGCAAATCCCCTTTAAGCCTATTCTTTTCGGGGGGACTTCAGTCAGAAGAGGCAATCTGAATTATGATAGGGTAGCACTGAAGCCCGTCTGGTGGATGTTCACATACAGCATACCCCAGGTCATGCAAGGTTAATTTTCTTTAAAGGTAGTCCGAGTAGGTCTAGGATAGATATGTTTTATTTAAAGAAGGTGGCAATTTCTCCACCTTTACCAGTTTTATGTTTATTATGTTTTCTTTGAATGTTTCAGAGTGCCCTTGGAAGGGTAGAGGCTAAATTCATCCCTCCTGGAAGAACTGCTAATAAAATAATCTTTTGAAGAGTTTCTGAAGAGCCAAGTACCACAATTGGACCTATATGGCAGTAAGTCTGAGTGGTGGGAGATATTTACAAAATTGGCAACGATATTTTTTTACCAGCGCTCAAATCTCAGAAACTTGAACCAATATTATCTGTATCAGAGTCTAAACTTGAGAATCTCATCTCGAATGGGGGAAGACAAGGGGCCATCTCCAGAGTGAAATCTTTGCACATCAGGTGCCAGAATGATAGACACACAACTCTCAACGTGGATAGAAAGATTTTGTGTGCTTTTTAATCTTTTGGTGACATTTTCACCCCAGCTTCTTTCACTGGCCCAGTACTAATCTGTTCCTGGTTGGAGTGCCATTGACATTAGCCTTGGTGTCAGGAAGGCTGTGGATCAGGGTAAGACAGGCCCGTAGAAGGGGTTTGTGTTGTCACTGGATCAGGCAAAGACTTATGATAGGGCTTTCCATGAGTACCTCTGGTACACTTTCTTGAGATATGCTCTGCTGGGGGAGCGGATGGGAGGAGGGTTGCAAATTAGCTAAAAATTTTGTATGTGGAGGCTGAGAGTTTCCTGCTGGTCAACAGTTGGGTTGGTTGCCCTTCTGAAGTGGAGTCAGGAGAGCAGCGGGTCGATCCTTTAAGCCCCTTGCTAAATGTACTATTGACACTTTGTTAAGGAGTTTAGATCATGGATCCTGGTGGGGGTTAGGATAAGCGGGTCCCTCTGTGAGAGTGGTGGCATATGCTGATTATGTCACTATCTTGTCTCCTTGAAAGAGGAGGGAGAATGGATGATGTCAGAGGTGGATCACTATTTGGAAGCATTTTTTGTCTTCCTGACACCCTCCCTGTGCCCCAAGAATCAGTAAAACTTGTTGGCATTGATTTCGGACAAAGTGATTACCCCAGGAAAAATTGGTAAGACAAGCTGAAAAATGACACTCAGAAAGACTATTTGAATGGTTTGTCAGTTACCATGGTTGTTGGAAGCCTAATGAAGGCTTCCATATCTGCCTTGTTAATACTTCTATTACTTTCTGCCGTAAATATCTGATGTATTAAAAAATATAATATCATTTATCTCATATGCTGAACAATGTAGAGGGAAGAAAAATTAACTAATTTCACATCCCCAAAACATTGGAATAAAAGGTGATCAAAAAATCACGTGTATACCAAAATTGTACCAATAAAAACTAAAATTCAGCCCACAAAAGAGCCCTCACTATGGTCCATATGTGGAAAGACAAAAAAGTTATTGGTTGCAGAAATTGGCACTACACCAAAGGGGTTTGGCTTTTTCATGGCAGCCTTTGACATCAATTTGGTCCTGCCTTATAAAGCTTTCAACATAAGGGAGGGAGCTGGGGTTGCAGATAGATGCAGCAAAGAAAAACACAAAATAAGTCATAGAAATATTAAAGGACAGATGGGACCTCAAAGAAACAGGTGAGCCATTAAAGGATTTTTGGGGCTTAATGGACAACACCTTTACTGTTCCTGGCCTCTCCATCCATACAGTGTTTCACTATTTAGAGAATCATTTTGTTCTCCAGACTAGCTATTCCTATAACTGGAGACAGAATATTACAACCATTTTAGAAACGATGAAAAGATGTCTATAGTCAATCAGTCATCAGCTAATCGTGTAATCGTTATATTACATTAATCCAAGAATTTTATACCAAAGAAACATTAATATGATCAAAATATAGGTTATTTGGGGGGAATGAGGCCATTGTCTATTTGTCAGAATTAATACTGAATGACGCTAAGCATTTTATTGTGTAATTGGAATACAACATGTATACCTACAATACACACAATTATATTAATAAAAGAGTCAAAAAATACCCATTAGGAGACAGGTCCCTAGGTTTCATATGTTGGAAATAACAGTAGCAAGTATGTGGAAACCTTAGAGCTAGATTGAAGGGTTTCATTGTGTGAATAAATGCAACCAATAGGCATTTCTTTTCTAAGTAGTTCAATAACAGTGCAGATTTTTTTTTACGTTAAACATACAGATAGCCAATTGTGAAAGAGGGGATTATGCTTGTAACTCCAACTGCTGCTTAGAAATAAATGCAATGCATCCAGGAGACCCACCTGCTCCGGGGTCACTTGACGGCCTGGAAAAATAAGTACTACCCTGCCTGGTGCCAAAGTAGTAACAGAGATGCCAAAACTAAAGGGGTGGCGATCTTGTTCCATAAATCCCTTCCCCTTCGTATTTTGGAGGTTAAGGAAGATTTGTATTTGTCAGATTTGAGTTGCATGGTGGTCTTTACACTATTGTGAATATCTACGCTCCGAACCAGGGACAACTCTCTTTTATGAGTAAAACTCTAAATGAGTTAAATGAGTTTGCGCAGGGTGCCCTTATTGTGTGTGGGGACTTCAATTTCACACCTCAGCCAGCCCTGGACACTTCCTCAGGACACTCAGTGATTCTTTAAGTAAAATGAACAAAATTAAGACATTGCTCAGAGACATGCAGCTATGTGATGCTTGGAGGCTCACCCATCCGTTCGACAGAGGACTTTAAACCTTTTTACATCCCCACCATCATCAGAAATTTAGCCTTATTGAATATATTTTTGTTCAGCACTCGCTTCTCACGGAATGTGGATCCACTTCTAGTGACAATATTCTTTATAGGGATCATGCTCGATTCACTGCATATTGTCTCTGCCTAAAGCGCCCCGTAAGACATTTACCTGGCGTTTCAATGAGTCCCTACTCAATGATTCGCTTTGTTTATCTGACCTGCAGCAGACCATGCAACACTTCATTGCAGATCATGTCTCAGATACTACCTCCGCCCCTACCAAATGGGAGTCTCTTAAATGTGTTTTGCGTGGAGTATTAATCAAGCACGGTTCCAGGTTTAAAAATGAAGCGGCGGGCCAACGGAGATTCTTTGTCCAGACTGGGTGTGATCTGGAGGCTGTTCTAAAAGTAAGCAGGAGGATTGTCTTTGAGACTATTAACCCAGAATAGTCATGAAATCTTCAAATCCTGGACAAGAAGGGCCGGGCGATATTCGGCAGCTTGTTCCAGCCGATATTATGAAATGGAGTAGTAATATGCCGGCCGGCTTTTTGGACAGGGCACTCAGAGACAAGAGAGCTTCACTTGTTATCACCTCAATTAAAGGAACGCTCAGGCAAGTGGACCACCACCACCCCTGACATAATTGATGTTTAAGCAATATTATCATGAATCTATACATCTCACGTGGGCCTCTATTGTTTCTCGCGTCAGTGGGATTAAAGATTTCTTGCCAGAAACAGCTCTCCCTAAAATCCCTGCAGATAGGTTGCCTTCACGGCAGAGGAGATAGGGCAGGCAATCGCAGCTCTCCCAGCTGGGAAAAGCCCAGGGCCGGACGGGTACACGGCGAAATTTTTCAAGGTCCTAAAGAAGGAATTAGAGTCCCCCATTGCTTATCTTTTTCAATACGGTCTCAGTTCGTGCCCATTTCCATCCTTCCTGCAGGCATTCATAAACCGTTTTCATAAAGAAGTTAAGGACCCAGCAGGTTCTAGGTATAGACCCATCTCTTTAATAATTACGGACCAAAGATTTTTGCTAAGCTTATTGCCTGAATCACGACAACATCTGGGGGGACCTGTACATTCTAGTCATGTGGGCTTTGTTCCAACTGCGCGAAGCTAGGGACAATACCTCAAGACGTTTAGTGTTATCCATAAGGGCCACGTCGTGTGACCAATAAGCCATGTATGCTTCTTTCTATTGATGCTGGGAAAAGGTTATGATCAGGGTGGCCTGGACTTCAATGTTATGAAGTCCTTAGGTCAGCCGGTCTGGGTCCCGTAATGCTGCAGAAGATAATGGCTCTTTACCATGACCCATTTGCGCAGCTAAGAGTTAATGGTGTTCTCTCTTCTCCTATTCAAATACGAAATTGGCCACCTGGCAGGGCTATGTCCGTTGTCGCCACTCCTTTACGTATTGACTATGGAGCACTTCTTCAGGCTATTAGAGCTAATCAGGATATTCGGGGTTTCCCGCTTAAAGGCTTCCAGTTCAAATGTGCTGCATTTGCAGACGATTTATTGTTGTATATCACCCAACCCCTTACCTCTCTTCCGCCACTTATGTCTGTATTAAGTAGGTTTGGTCAGTTCAGTAATTTTAAAGCCAACTTATCTAAGTGTGTAGCACTCAATGTTGGTCTTGACAATGATCTAGTGGCTCTCCTGAAGCGGAATTTCCCTTTTGCATGGGCTACTGGCTCATTCAAATATTTCGGCGTTCATATTCCTGCTGACCCGAAACATGTATTTGAATTGTTGACACTTTGCCCATCTGATAGGCATAATTAATTCTGATCTCTCTCGTTGGGACAAAAAAGATTTTTCTGGCTAGGTAGATTCATATATGAAAAAGAACGTTCCTCCCAAGGTTACTTTACCTTTTTCAAACCCTCCCCAATCCTTCTCAACTGTTTGTTTCTTTTCAATCCACTTTCTAGAGGCTTAGGACAGTTCATCTGGTCAGGAAGCCACTCGAATAGCGGAGGGACTATTTGATCAGATTTCCAAATGGATGGAGGCTTGCACTTCCGGATCTTAAAGCTATTTATTTGGATGCTACTGCAACTAGTTGGTTAATTAGTTTCAGTTGCAAGTGAGTCTAGCTTGTGGATACAATTTGTGGGAGTGGGTGCTTGCAGGTCTCCTTCTCCTCACTGCCCTGGCTTCGGCTTTTTGGAGGGCCTACAGAGTGGATCGCGAGTCTTCCCTACATCGCAAGGGTTACCTTGAAAACCTGGCGCTCCTATGGCTTGGCAACTAAGTTACGGAATATACAATCTTGACCAGTAATTAACTCTTATGCTGACTGCTTCTTGAGAGAGACACCAATTCTCGGGGTTCTCCAAGCCCCACTTACGCATCAAATTATACAACACTGGGCTTTAAAAACTTTGGCCTGACGTAGGGTGGAGCTTGACCCGAAACGTAGCACGCAAGAGTGCGGGGCGCTGGTGTTGGCATCTCTGCGCGCTCTGCTCGGGACTCTCTGGGGTCTCTTTCGATGAACTGAATTGAGACGGGAGTCGCAAATAATGCTGAGTATTTTGCTTCAGAAATTTGTCCATTATGGTTAGCTTGTACAAGAGGGTCTAATGCTGGAATAGGATGCTGTTATTTATACGATAAATAAAGTATAACGTTTTAGAGAGCAGTGTTGTTATAATTGACAACTAAGTTATTCAGATGGGGCGGACCACTCACCCCAGTTAGCGGCAATCCGGAAATTCCGCTTCCTACTGTCGTGGGTAGTTAAGGCTCTATTAGATCCTTAGTTTTTCAGGACCTTTTAACGGAATCGGGCTTATGTCCATTCTCAGATGTTGCGCATCTCCTAGGTTCCCCTACGCACTCATGGTTTAACTATATGAGGATCCATCATTATTATGGGGTAAATAAGTCCCTTTTTAATTTCCATAGAGCATTGACCCCTTTCGAGTCGATGTGTATTAATCGAGCTTCGTCAGTACATGTGATATCCCAGATCTATAATCTGATTCTTGGGGAGATGACCCATTCAACCCCTGGATATAGGGACGGATGGAATGGGGAGCTTGGGAGTCCAATGACGGAGGAGGAATGGGCCCAGTCTTATGCACTATCCTATAAGTCTTTAATCTCATGCAGACTACAGTAACTTAACTTTAAAGTCATTTCGCGTTGGTACCGGGTCCCCTCCCTCCTCCACAGAATGTACCCCTCGGTCCCGAATAGTTGCTGGAGATGTGGGTCGGCGACTGGAACTATGCTACACATTTGGTGGGCATGTCCCGCTCTGCAGTCTTACTGGGTTAAGGTCATTGACGTTATTAAGCGAATCACCGGGATTCACCTGCAGAATGATCCAAAAGTTTTGTTGTTACTGGTGATCCCCTTGCCGACCCGCATCCTTAGAGGAAGCTTGTTTGTTCACATGTTAATTGCCGCCAAGGCCTTGATACCGCGTCTGTGGCGCTCTACGAGCATTCCCTCTGTTAGTGACTGGTTCAAGGAGCTATTCGTCATACAGCGTCTAGAGGAGATCAGGGCGGATGAGAAACAGATTACGGACAAGCACCTGCGTTTATGGAGAGGCTGGCTTGAATTTACGGCGACCCCTGAATTTTCATCATATAGGTAGACTTGTGGGCAGGAAACTGTAGCTAGCTATAGGTCCCCATCTGAGCCTCCCTTCTTTCTAGTGTAGGTGGACTGGCCCCGATGAGCCCCGGGGTTTGGCCACCTATGCTATATATGCCGAGCACTCCCTTTTAGCCCTTGCGGCGGTGTCCCCAGCCGTATTCTTGTTATTTTTCCTTTATTGTTATTGTGTTTGCAATTATGTTTTATCTTTGCTTTTTTTGTTTTTTTTTGCTTGCTTTTTGAGTTAAGATTTAAGTCTCTTTAAGACCCCTATGTGCAGTGATTAGCCAACATCTCTAGATTTGTTCTATATTATGCCGAATTAGGGCTGCATTGCCCTGTTTCTTTTGTTTACCAATTGATAAGTGCTGTAAATTTTTTCATTTTAGTGAGACGGGAAGAAGAAGGGTAAGGATGGGGTAACGGTATACATGTTCTACCTTCTTCCCGCAGTTTTTCTACATGTTTGTATTGAATATTATATGTTCATGTACTATCCTTTCAGTGACTAGAGAAACGTCCTTATATTGTGTTATCCTGCATTCTCTGTATATTGCTTTTGCATTCTTTCAATAAACATTTGAATTGAATAGAAATAAATGCAATAATAGTACAGTGGTAGCTTTAACCTAGACTAGAATCCTACCTCCCAACATTTTGAATGGGGACACTTGTGGTTCATTGAAATAATTTTTTTTTTCATATTTATCTATTCACTTCAGTTGTTTTTCATTTAAAATTAGTACACATTTGTCCATGTATAGACATTTTTATAGCCCAAATTGCAACAACTTCTTAAATTGTATATAAATTACAGTCTAATATGCAGAAAGATGCTTTTTTTGGAGCAACATTTTTGCAACACAATTTATTGATGCAAATTTATTTGTCAAGTCAAAAAAGGGACACTTAAGCAATAAAGAGGGACAGGGGGATTTAGATAAAAAACAGGGAGAATTGGAAGATGTGCTGGAATGCCTAAAAAAGTGGGTTTAAAGAGGCATCACCACCACTACCTATATGGGGAAAACACAAAGATTAACAGGCACAGGCATGTTCTCTGAATCCTCAGGACAGTGGTCCCGGAAGTTCGTAGGTATGCCAGTGGTCTTATAGGAATGGTTCCATAGGAGTTCATAGGACCTAGCCCATTGGGCTGGGCCCCATAGCCATCCTTAATGGATTCATACCCAAATGTGTTGAGAGTGCCTAACTTATACTTTTGTTTACAACTTTGTTGAGAACATCATTCAGAAGATGCTTAGAAGTCCTGCCGATTTTGCAGTAGAAGCCAGTCTCACATTCCTTGCATAACTGTCCTGCCATTTTTTTTACCATTATGCAAAAGTTTCATCATTTGTTCTTCTTAATGTGGTTGTCTCCTACAGACTTTTCATAGGATGCATGAATGAAATGCTCTGTCATTCCTGGTCAGACTGACTGTAATAGCATACAGCTCCATGGTGTATTCAACTCTGTGTTTTCATTCTGCTGTTTAGTTTACGTTAGCTCAGAAGCTCTCTGAAACAGCTAGCAGGAGTTTTTATCTGATCCTTCAAACAAAATCCCTAATGAGTGCTGTTTACTTTAGATAAATCAAGCTTTTTACTGCCCCGCAGCACAGAGCTGCCGTGACCTGTGTGATGGCGTCACCCCCTACTATAACATAGAACAAACAGCAGGGGAAAAGCTGTATACAGGTCATTCACTGAGGGAACAGAAATAGCCAGGTGGAGGTGATAAATTACTTGTATCGCCTTACAAAAAAACAGATGGAACAAAGCCAATATATTTGGAAAAATGTCTTTATTTTGTGTTCCCTACATTTTGAAAGCTATTCTTTGTAGTGAGACAACCCCTTTAAACATCTAATTCTCTTCACATCTGCTTTGGTACCAAATATACCATTTTGCTAATGCTATTTATTAAGAATTGTAGCCCGGACTTCCGGTTCCGGCGCTTGCATGGACGGCAGCAGCGGCTGAGCGCTCTGTCCCCATCCCATCTCCTCACCGGCAAACCCGCCTCATTCCGGCCACAAACCCTGGCATTTGTTAGTGCCACATTAGCGGAGCAGTGACCGGCGACTCGGAGCGACACCCGGAGCGCTGCGGGGAGCCCTGGTGCTTTAAACCCGGACAGCAAAGTACACAGGCATCTAAGATGGGCGCCCGATCCACCGCGCCGCCAAAGCGGACAGGCGATAGCATCACCAGCCGACATGGGAGGAGAGAGACAGAGCATGGAGACTCACAGGCACAGGAGACTGCAGATGCAGGTACAGGGGGCCGACACTAGCCTTTCAGGCAGTGCCGCAGCCAGATAATCAACCCAGCAGCTGTGCAGAGAACACCTTGGGGACTCTGTGGGAGTTACAGCAGCAGGAGGGAGCTAGAAGAAATGCTGCCAGGCTTGAATATCTCTGCTTAAAACAATGGCCATAGCAGTAGCCAAACTCCTAGACCCCGGCATATGGCTTCTTTTGAGGCAACAATCTCTGCATCGTGAAAAGCTGACAAGTCCAACTCTGCGGTCACAGCTTATCACTCAGAAGGTCAAGCTCCACACTAGCCAAATATCCGAGTTGGAGGAGAGATTGAGTACAGTGAGGGATGACTTGTTGGAGACGAGAAGTACCATGGAGAGATTAAAAAAGCGATATGATTACCTTACAAGAAAAGGCTTGAAGATCTGAGAAACGTTCCCGTGGAACAATCTGAGGATCATAGGGCTCAGCGAGGCAGTACCTCTGAAAAACCTTGCATACTATCTGTGCGGGCTAAAGATATCCCCAAGCATTGGGACTAGGAGCGCCCCCTGAAAGATAGAACGTTGGCGCACCGAATTGGACCGCCGCGACCGGACTTCTTCACGTTGAGCAGCGTGCTAGACACAGACCGGTAATTGTAAAGTATCTGGACTACTCAGAAAAGAACCTGCTACTGCAAGCGTATCGCTGCCCAAGAGAGAGGATGCATGACGTTGGATGAGCACGGCGCTGATTACTAAAGGTGAAAAGTTACTGCTGTTTGCGGTATATCTCTATCGAGCAGTATCAGAAAAAAAGAAACAATTCCCACCAACAGTCTGCTTCTGCATAGTGAAAAACAGATCCGCTTTAACCTGCAATACCCGGCAATCCTCAGGATATATCCAGACCAAGGCCCTCCCATTACGCAAACCACTCGGTGAAGGAACGCTAAGCAGGAATATATAGAGAATCTGCACCCTCAAATAAGGCTACACCGCTGGCTCAGCATGGAGGAAAAAGACTTGCACTGAGATGAGCAGCAGAGGTCAACGCCCATCTCGCCTGCGAGCCAAGAGCCACAATAGTGTGAGATTGGAACGACACCCCACTTCATAACAAAGACACAAAGTACGAACACACAAGGAAAAGATATGCACCCGTCAAAGACTGAAGAACCAGTATTCTGCTGGTTTTATGTATTTGAAAAAGGACCTCTAGAATTAGGATTCCATGGGGGTGGTACAAATACACTCTCTGTTGAGGCGATTCGACGCGGCTCCTTGTGCAGATAGCCGCATTAATATACAGGACTGGAATTGTTGTAATTTGTTGAAGCTAAAATCCATTTATGTATATGAAGTAGCTTAGGGCGTGGTCGGGTTGGGAACTGATTGGAATGTCTGTCCACAATCTAGCTCCTTTCTAGATGAGAGATGGGGGAGGGGGCTGAAGCTGTTTTAAAGGTTTTTAGGTGGTCGGTAATCTCGCACAAGCGTGGACATTGTTTCACGCCTCAGAACTTAATATGCTAAGAAAAATAAAGAGATATGTCAGAAACAGGCACCGGAAAGGAAACAGGAGGAGAAGGTCATGCACAAAGTTGACTCTTATCTGAGCTTTTGGGGGTTGCTTGGCCGGGAGGGGGGTTGGGGATAGTGCACACTGCTATGTAAAGCACCCGCATGACAGCTTCTGCACGCATGCTTTGTGCTTATCAAGCGGTCTCCATGATGAGAGTGCTACTGCAACATGGAATGCTAAGAGGGGGTTTTACGTTAAACATGCTATAAAGAGAACGTTGATAATCGCCGAACTTAAGAAATTTATAACACCCGGGGACCATAGAGCTGTTCACGAATCTTCCACCTCACAGAGAAAGATTTGTTCACCGGCATTAAAAAAATGCGAGCGGTAGGGGAAGCGCGCGCGAGGGCTGCCCCAGCAGGTTCAGGGGCCGGGAGAAAGAAGGGATTGGTTCACTTGTTTCACATAAAAATACGCGTACCTGCCTGCTTTATTTAACAAGCACTACAAGATGTAATGCTAAGGTAGAGCTTATAGGGGGTCTCTCTCTGATACTCGATGGAACATAACTTTGCCTAGTTCAAGTTATATGCACCTAACCAAACGGATAGGGAGTTCCTCAGGCGGCCATTCAAATATGGTTCGTAGAGGATAGTGATATAATCTCTTTGCTCGGGGGGGTACGCGCTAATTGGGTTAATGAATGAAGTGGAAGACAGAAAGAGAACGTGGAGTGAAGAAGTTCAACGTTACATAACGGAGCTCGCTGCGGTGACTTCTGCCAGACTTTAGGACTTGACTGAGTTATGGCGCCATCATTTTACCACGCGATGAGCTCGACAGTACAACTCTCAACTTCTCACATGTCACACCTCTCTTGCGTCTATCAGGCTGGGGCGATATTTCCTAGCAATAACACGTCCCTTACAAGCAAAGTTGAGGCAGTGTCTATGAGATCTGGGTGATTTCAGACCACACTTCTCCGTTGCGGTGCTGTAATCACATTGCTGAGCTCTCCACCCCAAGCGCCTGACAGGACTACTCCTATGGCGATTCCCGGATCAATTAAAAGTGATGACACACTGCTAGGAGCAGTTACGTGACAAGACTGGTCGGAATGAAGCATGAGCAGGATAAATGCATCCACATATCACGCAAATCGGCTGGTCTATACTGGGATCACAGGAAAGCCGGGTTCATCGCCTCATCGGAGGGTATACGGATCATGTCCTATGATGTCTAGGCCAAAATCGAAGCAACCTACGCAAAAATTATGACACAGCTCGCAACGGACCTCCTTAGACACTCTTTACACACCAGGTTCCTTGGACAGGCCCTCAGAGGAGAATAATAAAAGAGCTGCATTTCGGCACAGACGAAAGCTTTTGTTGAACTATTCAAGCAGACGAGTCTACGAGACTCTTTTATGGAGACTCGCCCTGAGAGCCTTCCTTGTTAGACTATGGCAATACTGGCATAGGCAAATTGTTGGGCACTACCTGAGGCGAGGCAATTAGAAGCGCGCGGGGGACAGGGGAATACTATGCGCGAAGAATGATAGGGGTGGAAGAAAAAAAAAATACCAAATTGATAAATGAGATTTTGGCCACAAAACTACATTCTAAAAACTCCTTTATGCCCTAAATGCCATCATCGCTATATTACACAAAAGGGTATAAATGAATTTCTTAGATAAATACTCAAGCTTAAATAAGACTCACAGACGGGAGGATCAAGAAATGACTAAATTGCCAGATATCAACGTCGGGAGGGCAACCAGATCTGTAGCGCATTAAATCAATAACTCCCCCACAAGCCAAAGCCACGCGTGCCGCCGGTATGGCTCTATCAGGGGCACTTCGAATAAAATGCTGGCAAAGTTATCACACGCACCACACACCTCGGCTTGGTCACCCCAGGACATTCGGAAAAATCCCGCACATGTTACCCTCGGGCGACACGGCATATTCGTAACATGGTTTATCACAAAAAGGGGGAAAGACCCTATTGCACCGGATCGTATACTAGGCCACGATCTCCTTATGTTAACCATGATGTTCCAAAAATACATTATCGAAAGCCTTATATCGAGAACTTGACTATCGCGTCTAATGCACCGGTCTTAATAGGGAATCTGACAACCAAACGGGGCTATTCACGCTTAACAGGCGAGATCGGCGGTGCAAGAATATCAGGACAGTGCTAGCTCGTACAACGACGCTTAGTGGGAGGGCGCTGAGACTCCAGCTATCCGGCTCAGCTCCTGGGTCAGATGGGATCGGTAAAGCCAGTTTGATAATGTTCTTTGGGCGGGAATGCGCTAAATCAACGGTATATAGATATAAGCTGGGTTCGCTACAGGTAATTTCTAGAAAGTATGTCCTCCTCTCAGCAATGCGTTACAGGACCCCGCACGGCCTAGCGGTTGCAGATACTGGGGCTAACTTCACCAGCCCGATCTACCTCACCATAAAGGATCGCCGCACAGGGATCGCTCCTCTCACAGTATGTGTGTCTACTAGCCTTGCGAACGCTAGGTGTCACTTTAATTCAACGAATGATGTATTACAGGGGCATTAATGTAGGCGTCAAAAGGCAGATAAAGGGGTCACTTGTTTTGCTCGGAGATATGCTTCGTTTTTATGGGGGATCCCGAACAGCAGACAGTGAAGCGTACTAGCGACGCAGTCTCTAGATTGGATATGGGGCGAATTCTAAGGATTTAAAATTAATAACAGCGCAAGTGCCAATTGTACCATCTGGGAACACGGAGCGCCAGATCTGCAAGGCGGCTAGGTGGGGGGGAGGTAGTAGACACCTCTGACTTACCATGGGTATAAAGATAGGACTCAAAGGGTCTACTCTCGGACTATCACTAAACTATCCCACGCTATGGAAAGTCTTAAAAGAGTAGATAGGTGGAAAGACCTTCATTATCTGTAATGAGGCAGAATCCAACTAATTAAAATTGTGAGTTTGCGAGACTACTCTATCCTCTCCAGACTTACCGCTACTGCTTAGACACATGATGTAAAAGCAACATCCGTAGTGCATTTATAAAAATTCGTGTCGCGCAAGGGTTAATCGCTCCCGTCTTTAGCTTGGCTGAATGACAACTATGTCACCTTCATACCAACACACAGCTAATTGGAAGCTCAGCTAGCACAAAACTCTAACATATTCAGTGGCATATATACACTCCTGCGGTAACTAAAATAATTCCAGAAAGTTCTAGACAAAAGGCATACTCCTGAGTGCACACAGTCTGCGACTGCGGCGTCATGTATAAGGACAGTTTGTTCAAGAGGCCTATGTACATTCGACGTTTTCTGTCACTCTGGGTACATGCCATTCTTTTCGACCCAGGCCAGGACAAATAAATTATTCGTCCATAAATCTGGCGACATAAGGGGATCTAGACGTTTAGGGATAATTCTAATACCCATCAAGGGATTTCTTACTGGCGGTGAGCGAGGAGGTTAGAGAGTATAAAATTCAGTTGCGGGACCAGAACCCAACCTCTGCTTCCAATATTTACAGATCACAAAGCTTCATGCCAGAGCACACAATGTTACTGAAATTTGCTCAGTGCCCTTTGGGGACTACTTAGGAGTTGCTTAGACGTCTCTGTACTGAGGCGGACAGCCCGCCCCAGCAGAGGTTCCACCTGTCAGAGACTTTACTCTACGATTGCACGGTCTAATAGACACCGAGAGCCTCGCGGAAGTGCTTTGTCTTTCTCAAGGCGCTGGGCAAAGACACATACAGGACGGTGGATTGACTCGAAGATCCAGCAAGGGCATTGCATTGGTCAAGGCAGGCAGTGGTCAACACGAGCACGTGGAGGGAGAGACTTTATTCAAGCTGGCACTACATAAAGCAATATATGCCTTCAATGTCATTGCGAGGAGCAGTAAACTCGAATATTCGCGACTGGCATGCCACGAAATGTGAGTAGAGGGGGCTAACACCTTCCACTGTATGTGGGTCCTGCCCAGGGATCGTTGGATTTTGGATCAAATTCAAAAACTTTATAAAAGAGGACCAGAGCATGTTGTGAGTCACTCCCTAGAGCCACAGCCGCGCTGTTTGTTTCTATCTTTCGCTACTAGAGAACACACAGCGGGGCTAAGGGAAAAGTGAGTAGGTGTAGTACACATTAAACAGGAATCGCCACGTCCACGTTTGTTTAGGCAGCCAAAAAATCGATACTGACGGCCATTTGGCTCTAGACAGTCTGCACCAGCAGTCTTTAACAGAATTGTTTCGACCTCATGAAGCTTGCCCGGTACTCTGGAAAAACTGGAAAGCAGAAAGGAATAAAGAAAAGATTCAAAAGGTTTGCTTTGAAAAAATGGCTAGCCTCTTTTATTTTCTACTATCATTACTCCAACATGCTCGAGTTACCAATCACCGCACTTTAGAACACATGTTTAAGTACACAGAATATTTTCTTTATGGAGAAGCGAAAAGGTTACCATTGGAACTTGGACGTTGGGAAGCTAGGCGATCGGGAACGGTAGCAGTGCACTGGGAAGTGGACAAGCTTGCGGGGGGGGGGGGGTTTCTATAAGCGGGAGTTGATGGGGCTTTTCCGTAGGTCACGGGGGGAATTATACATCGTTTGAAGGTGCGCACTCGTGCATATTCGCGCAAACACGATCAAAAGTTTCTTTGTATTAACTCAGTATCCGGTACTACAAAATATAGGTTTGTTTAGACCAACTTCGTTAGCAGTCGCGCTATGCACTGACACTTCGCGTAATATCCAGCTCATGTTCCAATGCGTCTTGTCTGTTTTACTTCATCACTCGTTAAAATCTTGTTTAACAAAAAAAAAAAAAAGAAAATTGTCACCCTTAATACATATACTGCTCTATCGTTTGCATTTGTTAAATTCGCTATTATACTATGCAAATGCTGAGGAATTTTAATTTCTATGTAATTTAATGCTCCATTCAAAAATCAGTTCTGTGCTATTTTCACCTTAACTAAAGAGGGTTGTCATCAAGAAGCTCACTTCTGATTTGTGAAAAGAAATTTAGTGCTACATACTGTAGTTACCTTGTATGAGAAATGTTCTGAAAGATCCCACAAAATAAACAGCATATAAATGCTTTAGCTGCTCCTTTTAAAGGGGCTTGCGTGCTAAGAGCTTGGTACTTTTTACTAATACAACATAAAAGAAGATTTAAAGACTATTCTTATACATTTTCCCAATTTCTGACGTTTGCACTTAGTCTGATCGTTTAAAACCTCGACTTGGAAATGTAGACCTGCCTTCACATAATGTCTAGTAAAGATATTAATATCTATCTGAGAAGGAAATCCGCCATGATTAATCATGCGGTTGACTAAGCAAGATGGGTTAATTAAACAATAGCTAATACGATGCATCAAACTGTTGCATTTGGTCAGTAGCTCGTCAATTCAACAGCCTCAGCAGCACCTGTCATATAAGAGCGACGGTGTTGCACAGCTGACTATTTAAAAATGCCTCTGGGTTGTGCTTAGTCTCGCATTGCCACTACAGCGTGCGGGACGTCCCTGACCAGCTGCTGGCAGCCTGTATAGATCGCATACTGGCTGATGGGACAAATTCAGCACTGTGGATAGCTACACTCCAACAGGCAGACGCTGCCGTTCTCTATACATTGGGGATTTTCAGCTCCTGCTGAAGCCGTTGGAGAATGGAACTTTTGCTCACCACCTCTCCCTGGCAATGGTGTTGCTATCCTCGCGTTAACTAGGGACTTGCCCCGGATAACCTCTGTGTGATCTTCATCCTGCTTTATAATTCCAGAAAAGCCAAACCTTCCTTGATCCACTCTCTGATCCTGAATTTGAGTGTCTCCGATCTCCTGTTGTTGGTGTTCTCTGTGCCATTCAGGGCAGCAGCCTACTCATCTTCTACTTTCACAGTAGGTTGGTTTTTGTGTAGAACTGCAGACTGGTTCACACACACCTGCATGTCAGTGAAGAGCTTTACCATTGCTATAGTTGCCAGATCTTGTTTTATATATGCGAATAATCCTGCCAAGCAAGTGACCATTCCACAAGTGACCATCTGTGCAATTATGAGTTCTACTTGGGTGGTAGCCTCAGTTCTGCCATTACCTGAGTGTTTCTTTACAGATCCAAGACAAAATGATAGCTCTGTTGTTTGCCTTATAAGCATACCACCCCAGGCGCAGGAGATGATGGCCATTTTTGTCAAGCTTTATCCACTCTTTGTTTACTTTATCCCTTTCACCATTGCATTCTTCTACTTTTGGAGAGCTTATGGTCAGTGTCAAAGTCGAGGAACTAAAACTCAAAAGATTCGAAGACACATCAAGCTTGAGACTCCAGGAAGGCTTACAGTAATGTTACTGAGTGTTACCCTGGCATTTTGCATTCTGTGGCTCCCAGAGTGGATATCATGGCTCTGGTTTTGGCATCAACCCCTCAGTGGTCCATCTCCTCCTCAAGCATTCATAAACATCTATGCCCACAATGTCTCAAGCGCTTATCTCATGTCTTTGTATAATCCATTTCATATTTCTATCGTCATGTCAAGAAGCAATTTAAGGAAGGGTTTCCCTTTAAGGACATCTCGGAAAACATTTCACTGCACAAAAAGTCCACATGTTTATAAAGAGATCTAACGAGGAGGAGGATGTTAAAGACAAAGGCACACCGACTCCAGAGGTTCCACCAGACTTAGCTTCTTCCCCAGATCTTGTCCCTGAGCCTCCTACAATTAATGACTCTGTGGAACCATCATGTTCCCAACAAAACTTTGGAAGCCAAGATAGTAAGGAAAACCCTGTTTTACCAGATGTGGAGCAGTTCTGGCATGAAAGGGAAGCCAATTCATCTGATCAGAACAATGACCCTATTCCATGGGAGCATGAGGAAGACACTGCAATTGGGTCCGAGAAATCTGTCTCAAGAGGACCTATAAGCAATCCAAACTGATGGACAGCTTGTTTCCATCCCGCCTGTGTGCTCTTACATACTGTATTAAGGTTTATTTGTGAATCTGTGTAAATATGTGTTGAAGTGATGATGTTCCATAGTTTATGGTGGACCTGTGACCAAATTAATTGTGTAAAAAGTGCCGGGACATAACATTTATCTCTGGCGCTTGTAAAGATGAACAGTATTAATCATGGTAATAAAACATGCTGGTCACAACATTTTAAACTTTAAAATATTCAGCTTTCTAAGGCAACCCACCAATGTAAATGGTTCCTTTCCTTTTGTATTATGTATTTATCTTCCTTCCTAAATACACTTGAGGGCGTTAATACTGTGCATACTATCCACGCTTACTCAAGAGAGATTCAGGGAGGACCCAACAACCCTGTACCAATAACCAGGTAACACACATAAATGGATGGTTAAGTCTTTTGTGCACTGAATGTTAAGACGGTGTTCATAGAAGGAGGGTAGATTGAACAATTTTGAATGCAGATCAACCTGCCTGATATTTCCATAAAGCATAAACTCACACAATAGCAAATGTTAAATAATAATCAGTTACTGAATAACATTTGCTTTAGGTAAGAAGAAACGTTTGAAGACAAATGTTTCTCATTTGGATACATGCAGATGGCTCCTCCTCACGGAAATGTTGTTTAAATCATCAGGGTTAAACTTTTTGTTTTGTATGCATTACCAATTTCTGTGGTCTTCATTGCTGTCATATACGGTATACATCCTTATGACTGCACATATCACAGAGAGATGACAAACTAGAAGACATAATAGAAACATACAGCTCTGAAAAAATTAAGAGACCACTGGAAATGTTTCAGTTCCTCTAATTTTTCTCTTTCATGGTAAATTTTTGGAGAAAAATGTACATTGTTATTTTATTATATAAACTACTGACAACATGTCTCCGAAATTCAAAGCAAAAAATTTTTGTATTTATTTGCAGTAAATGAGAAATCTTCAAAATAATAAAAAAAAGAAGCATTGCTGTCAGACCTCAAATAATGTAAAAGAAAACAAGTTCATACTTTAGATTTAGAAACAATAAGACTAATGTTTTAAGTCAGGAAGAGCTCAGAAATCAATATTTGGTGGAGTAACCGATTATTTTTTCCCATCAAATTCCTTATTGACTATTCCCTAGCACTTTGTTTTGCCATCCAGTTTGTCCTATTGCAAGAGGATTGTGAAGACCACAGCAGTTATTTTTTTATAGTTTTCTTCATTAAAAAGGATTTGGTTCAGGTGATCACCTAATCAGAAGCACATTAAGTAAAATGAGGTTACTTTTGTTGGAATTCAAACTGCACTGTAATGGAATGGCTGTCAGACATGTAGAGATGCTGATTTTTAGAAAACTGTGCAGTGGTCTCTTAATTTTTTTCCAGAGCTGTACATGACTCCATACAATAAACAAGATGGATCACTTTATGTAATCCATTCTGTAATCGATCATGTGAACTTAGAATCTTACCAGACCCATGCTACTTCTTTTTTTGGGAGTGTGTATAGAATAGTTCAACATGCTACATTATCCTGGCAACCATACAACAAATGAAACCTGACAAATTAAAAGCACTGTTCTTCAGGTCAATATGTCAGACCCAATAAACAACTATGGTCTTCTTGTTACACAACTGCCGCTAATTCATTTTTATTTGTTTCCCTGTGATGGGGCATAAAATTGTCAACAGAGACGTGAACTTATTGTAAGAGCTGTAAAGCAAACAGATTTTAATAGTTTTGCTATTCCTTTTTCAGGGAATAGCACATCCACACATATTAACACATACACAGGGGCACATGTGTATGTGTTAATATATTTTCTGTCTATGCAGACATATACACAGTGTCCAAAAAGTTACCGAATAGTCTCCAAAAAAATGGGAATCTCGCAAGAGAACAGAGAGTGACTTTTGATCACTATATTTACTATTTTGCCATAGGCAAACTTAAACTCTATCAGTTCTCAATCTATAAAACACTAAAACGTAACTTTTATTATATATAACACTTAAACCTATACACACGTTTTTCCCCCTCACAATTTACCCCTTTTTTACTTCTGAAAAAATCTCCTTTCCATTGTCAAGCCCAGGGAACCCCCACCAATTAACAGGAAAACCTTTAATACGAAATTTTTACTAACCCATAAGGGATCCCCAAGCATCCTACTTGGGCAGTCATCCCCTAACAAAGGAAAAAAAACAAAAAGGGTTTTTTCTTGTGAAAACCTTTTTGACCCCCTTTGTAGACAGAGTGAGAAAAACAATTTAAAAAGTCATGCTGACCTCCCCCAAAATGTTTCACCGCAAAACTGTTTATCAGGGGGTTAGAGGTCGGTCCCATGTGTCTTTGCTCTTTCCTTTTTATCAGTTAGGGGACACACCCCATTCAGGGTGCCACCAATTAAACCCCTCAGATTCTCTGGGGTTTGGGGAGGTCAGGCATGACATTTAAATTGTGATTTACTTTATATGTTTTTTTGTCCATTAGTTAGGGAGACTGCCCAATAGGAGCTTGGGACCCCTTCCTGGAGTTTGTAAAAAAATTTTGTTTAAAAAAAGGTTTTTCCCCTTTTTAGGGGGTGTTCTACCCCGGGTTACAATGGAAAAGGAGTTATTCTTCGAAAAATGGGATAAATTGAGAGGGTTTGATATTAGGGGTTTTTTTAAAAGTGTTTAGAGGTAAGTGTTATACAAATAAAATTACGTTTTAGTGTTTTTTTTTGATTGAGATGATAAGTTTTAATTTTCCTATGGCAAAATAGTAAATAAAGTGACAAAAAGTTACCGAGCACTGAGAAATTCGTAATGACATTAAAGGGGTTTTCTCACTAAAATGATTAGCGTTCACCATATAGGGAAAGGTAAATGAAGACATTGACTTTTTGATATTGCATTGGTCAGGAGAGAGATTTTATCTGCTCTGAGTGCACACAAGTGCTTCTAGGTTATTGTCTGTATCTCCCTTCCTGATTAGACAGAGAGCAGGGAGTGATATCACCATGGTTGGAGGATAACAGTTTTTTTCTTTTCTTTAATCTCTAGCAAGATTAAATTGTTTACCTTTGATAACACTTGTTTTCTCTCCTTGGAGGTCTGTAGGGTTGTTTACTTACAGATTACTGTAACAGGCTCAGCTAGGAATAGCAGATTGGATATACTAATCACTGCTATAAAACCACCCACATCCTAAGCAGGAAGTGGAAGCCTGAAGCTGGTAAGAACACCCCTTTAAAGTTATTCATACAGTATTACATACAAGACCTATAAGCTGTGTGTCTTACATTTCCACTATGTACTAGAATGCCTACTCAAATTCTGTCCAAAGCAATTCTGTCCAACTCACCTGCCAATTGGAATCCACAAAGGAAGCATGAAATGAGTGATGGACAGCACCCCAATTAAATGGCAAAGAAAACCATGTTTAGCTTATAAATAAAATGAAACTTTCAGCTTTTTCAGTAGCAGGTATAAAAACACTAAACGTTACACACAGGAGTGCTTACATGTTTCAGACTACCTATAACTCTTAGTCATAGCATACACACAACTAGCATCATGGGAATTAAATATTTTATGCCAGCCAATCACAAGGTGGCATAATAACCATGTAATAGATCACAATGATATACAGAAGATTACAAAAAGAGACACTTATAACAAGGTATCAAAAATAAAAACATACTACAATCAGTAATGAAGAATGACATCTGTCTATTATTAAAAAGCACATTTTCATTCATGGGAAAACCCCTTTAAGCCCTATACGTGTGCTCAGTACTACAATTCAGCAAGTTTCTCTGTTTAATGAGCGTCTTCTGTGGTCACCTACTCTAATGAAAGGAGTTACTCTCTCAATTTCTCATAGATTTAATATCACTGCATGGGCCTGAGCAAATAGCATGATAAAAAGCTGAGACATTTCTATCTCCAGTATGTAAAATATCAGATAAATACATATGGATATGAACTTTGAGGTTGTGGATTGTACAACCTACATATTGTCTTTTAGATACACTATATAATGGGAGCTGCAATTAACGGATTTTTTTTTTATATGTAGATTATTTTGAGCACGACTCAAAAAATGTAGGAGGAGAAAGTACCCATTTCTGGTGTCCACATTAAAAAACAACCCCTGTGCTGTAACCAGGTAGGACAACTTATAGATTGGCTGAAAAAGGGACTAAGGGATAACATTTGCCCTAGTGTAGGTGCTCTTTTGACAACATACTGGATACCTTTATTTAGAACATTGCCAATGAGGGGATTAAATAAAATCCCAGAAAGATATTTGTAAAAAATACGACCAATATTTTATAGGTAGCTTACTTCTAATCTTACCACATGGTTTAATCCCTTTAAACTTACATCCCAGTGTCGCTAAGCGGCTACACAGGTGGCGGCTGCTAATTGCAGCTGACACCCTCTGGTAACAGCACGGAATGGAGCCGGCTCCATTCCATGCTGTGTAATCCCCCAGATGCCGCTGCGATTGTGGCCGCAGCATCTAAATGAATGAGAAACTATGCCGTGCACCTTTTCTCACTCCAATCAGGGCCTCTTCGGAGAGATCGTAGGCTTCTGATCAGCTTACATAGCGGCATTGCCATCATGTTTCTCATTTTACTATTTCCTGCCTCAGGAAGGAAGTAGTAAAACCGCCATCTTTGTACACCCTTTAGTATTGTTTATACTATATAAAAAGGTGTACACATGATCGCGCCCTCTAGTGGTCAAGCACTCTAGGGGGACTCAAAGTGGGAAAAAAAAAAGTTTAAAAATGCAACAAAAAAAAAAAAATAATAATAAAAGATCACCCCTCTTTTGCCATTTTACAAATAAGTAATGAAAAGTTACACATATTTGGTACCACTGTGTCCAAAAAAAGTCAGATCTATTAAAATATAACATAATTTATCCCATAAGCTGAACAGCATAGAAGAAAAAAGAAATTCCAAAACAGCAAAATTCGCAAAAACTCGCATCTATCCCAAAATGGTACCAATAGAATGTACACTTCAGCCAGCAAAAAATGCACCATCATTCAGATATATGAGCGGAACCGCAAAAAAAGCTATTGGCCACAGAAAATGGCGCTGCAGAAGAAAATGTTTTTTTTTTTTTTTTTTATGTATCAAACTGCAGAATACAGGTAACACAATTTATACAGGGGAGTAAACCCATAAAAAAAACTAGCAAGCATAGCGCAAGTACGTTTTTTTTTCACATTTTGCCCCGCTTAGAATTTTCTTTGCAGTTTCCCAGTATATTCTATTGTACGGTGAATGACACCATTAGAAAATACATTTTGTCCCACAAAATAAAAGCCTGCATATGTCTATGTAGGTGAAAAAATAAAAAAAGTTATGGCTCTGGGAAGGCAAGGTGGGAAAAATGAACGTGTCAACCAAAGAAAAAAACCCGCTGTCTCCAGTTTTGGCTTTCCTGACAGAGCCCCATTTTTGAAATGACATGTATCACTTTATGTGAGAATAACTTTTATCTATCCATGTGATTCAGAGAATGTTTTCTCGTGATACATTGTGCTTTAAGTTAGTAAGAAATTTTGGTCCAAACAATCCTTGATTATTTGTGAAAAATATTAAAATTGTAAAAAATTGGAAAAATTTGTCATTTTCAAATTTTAAAAAATTCTACGTGTAAGACAGTTATTCCATTCAATAGTTTATAGCTAGCATCTATAATATGTCTACTGTAGGTTGGCATCATTTTTTAAATCTCTATTTTATTTTTTTACGACATTAGGTGGCTTAGAAATTTAGTACTCATTTTTAAAATTTTCAAGAAAATTTGCAATATACCATTTTTTTGGAACCAGTCCAGTTCTGATGTGGCTTTGAGGGGCCTGTATGTTCAATACCACCATAAATTACTTCATCTAAAAAACTACACCCCTTAAAGTATTTCCAACAGTGTTTAGGAAGTTTGTTAACCCTGTAGGTATTTCACAGAAATTAAAGCAAAGTGGAGAGGAAATTTCAAAATGTCACTTTTCTTTGCAGATTTTCAGGTTTTATCCATTATTCACAGGAACACAGTAGATGTGACCAGGGAAATGCAACTTAATATTGATTCCCCATATTCTGCCATTTTTAGTGATATCCCATATGTGGCCCTAGTACGCTATTTGGCTCAACCACAAGCCTCAGAATAGGAGGAGCCCATACCGAACTTTGGTGTGTCATTTTCAATACGATTTTATTTAGGTGCCATTTAAGATTTGCAGACTCCCTAAGGTGCTAAAACTTAATAAACACCCCTAAAAAGACTCCATACTGGAAACTAAACCCCTTAAGGAATATATCTAGGGGTGTAGCGAGTATATCAACCCCACAGGTGTTTCACAAATATTTTTTGTCAACGATCTGCCATTTTAACTGAAAAGGTTTCATTTTTACAAGGAATCCTGGGAAAAAAGCACCCCAAATTTTGTTACGCAATTTCGGCAATACCCTGTATGTGGGTGTAAAGTGCGGTTTGGGCGCATGGCAGAGCATACGATGGAGGGAGCACCATTTGGCGTTTGGAAGGCAGATTTTGGTGGGTGCCATGTCTCATTTGCAAAGCCCCCAAAGTACCAGAACAGGCGAGACCTTCCAGAAGTCGCCCCATTTTGGATTCAACCCCCTTCATGGATCTCATCCAGGGGTGTATTGTGCATTTTTGGTGCAATTTAGGTGTTCCATAGTTTTTTGGTTTTTTTTTAGCATTGGGTCATGAAAATGGAGGGGGGGGGATGCAGTTCCTCCTTTGTTTTCTGGCTTCAATTTTATAGCGTTCGCCGTGCCGTATAATGACAGGATAACTTTACGATGCGGGTCAGTACAATTGCAACGATATAAATTTTATATAGCTTTATTACTTTCACACAATAGAAATGCATTTATAAAAAATTATGTAATGTCATCATAGTCTGATAGCCATGACTATTTTTCTGTATGCGATTCTGTATATGATTATGGGCTCGTTTATTGCAGGATGAGTTGTTTTTATTGGTATCATTATGGGGTGCATATGACGCTTTGATCACTTTTTATTAAGTTTTTTCTTTTTTTTTTTATGAGGCGCTTTGAACAAAATACACCAATCGTGGTAGTGTTTTTTATTTTTAACAGCCGTCACCGCGTATAAATGACATGCTATCTTTACTCAGTAGGTCGAAATGATTACAGAGTAACCTAATTTGTATATTTTTTTATGTTTTGCATCGCCATAATCTGAGAGCCATAACTTTTTTATTTTTCTGTGTACAGGGATGTGTAGGGGCTTGTTTCTTGCGGGAAGAGATGACATTTTAATTGGTATCATTTTTGGGGTGACAAGCCTTTTTGATCGGTTTTAAATCTGTTTTTGGAAGGCAAAGTGAAGAAAAAACTGCAATCCTAGTAGTGTTTTTTTTTTTTTTTTTTTTAAACAGCGCTCACTGTGCAGTATACATGGCAAGTTAGTTTTACTCCCTGGGTCGATACAATTACGGTGATACCCAATTTATATAGTTTTTTTTTATGTTGAAACTATCTAAAAAAAAAAAAAAAAGCATTTTTATTGTGTTAAACAATATTTATGCATCGCTGCCTTCTCATAGCCATAACTTTTTTATTTTTCCATATGCAGAACTGTGAAAGGCTTTTTTTTTTTTTGCGGAATGAACTGATGTTTTAACTGTCACCACTTTGGCGTTTATAGGAGTTTTTGAGTGATTCCATTTTAAGTGCTTTTTATTCCATTTCAAGTGCTGTGGGATTAACAAAAATCGCAATTCTGTGATTGTTTTTTTTATGGCATTCACCGTGCGGGTTAATCAACATAACTGATTTTCAGAGTAGGTCGCTACACACGCAGCGATACCAAATATGAATATTTTTTATCTTTTTTGGGGCGATTGACATTTGTAATGGGCGGTGTGCGTGTTTTCATTTTTTTTCGTGTGTGTGTTACTTTTTCACTTCTCCCCATAGAGGATTTGTATAAGTGATCCCTAGATCACTGATATAACAGAGATCAATACAGAGCAGAACTACTCTATGGCAACTGTCACTATGGCGGCAATGCCCACAATGCATTGTGGGGCATGGTTGCATCAGACAGCCCAGAAGTGTTTCTTACATTCCCAGGCTGTCCAGAGAGGAGACCGCAGCAGCACGATCGCCGGTGCTGCACTGAGGAAACACAGAAGGAGCTTACTTCTTCTGTCTTTCCCTTAGCTGCCGCAATTTAATACAATTTAATCACCCGCTGCCATAGCGCACTCCCATGAGTGATCGTGTGGGGTTCGCTTGTGAGCCCGCACAATCTGCAGGACCTTCTGCTACATCCATTGGCGGAAACGCACTTCCCAGTACACACTGGCCACCATCCACCCTCCCTTTCCCCACCATGTCACTTCTTTCAATGGGCGCACAGTACACCAGGGAATACGCGCTAAAATCATAGCACTCAGTGAATACTAATATTTTTACCGTATTTGCAAGGTGTACTTTTGTCGCATTGCTGCGTAATTATGCACCGAAGTATGTCCTGCAAATACAATGAACACCCCTTTAGTCTTTTTCCAGCCAATCCATACATTATCCTTTCCGGTTAGAGGGTTGGTTTAAATGCAGACACCAGAGATGCAGTTGTTTCAAACTACTTACTCCTACATTTATTGGGTCGGTCTCAAAACAATTTAAATATAAAATAAATCCTTGCATTCATTGTAACTCCCATTATAGAGTGTATTTTATCTCTATTGTCGCCTGTAAAACACAATGTGTAGGTTGTACAATCCAGATCCTCAAAGTTCATATCCATATGCACACTGTAGATAAAAATGTCTCAGCCATTTCCCTCGCCTTTGCTCAAGACACGCCGGTGATTTTAAAAGGTTTGGCTCACAACGGACATTGATGGCATATCACTAGGATATGCCACTAATGTCTGATAGGTCCGGATCCCACCTCTGGGATCCGCATCTATCAGACATTGATGGCATATCCCAGCAATATGTCATCACTGTCTGTAGTGAGACAACCCCTTTAAATCTATGAGAGTTCAGGGAATTAAGAGACTAAATCCTCCTATTAGAGGAGGTAAACACAGAAGATGCTTATTAAAACAGACAAACCTACCAGATTGTAGCACTGGGCACATGTATTCCTTTGGGGCTTAATAACAGACACAATGTCATTCTTTATTACTAATTGTAGTATATTCTTATACAGTCATATGAAAAAGTTTGGGCACCCCTATTAATCTTAATCATTTTTAGTTCTAAATATTTGGGTGTTTGCAACAGCCATTTCATTTTGATATATCTAATAACTGATGGACACAGTAATATTTCCGGATTGAAATGAGGTTTATTGTACTAACACAAATTGTGCATTATGCATTAAACCAAAATTTGACCGGTGCAAAAGTATGGGCACCCAAACAGAAAAGTGACCTTAATATTTAGTAGATCCTTCTTTTGCAAAAATAACAGGCTCTAGTCGCTTCCTGTAGCTTTTAATCAGTTCCTGGATCCTGGATGAAGGTATTTTTGACCATTCCTCTCTATAAAAACAATTCAAGTTCAGTTAAGTTTGATGGTCGCCGAGCATGGACAGCCCGCTTCAAAGTATCCCACAGATGTTCAATGATATTCAGGTCTGGGGACTGGGATGGCCATTCCAGAACATTGTAATTGTTCCTCTGCATGAATGCCCGAGTAGATTTGGAGCTGTGTTTGGGATCATTGTCTTGCTGAAATATCCATCCTCGGCGTAACTTCAAATTCATCACTGATTCTTGTACATTATTCTGAAGAATCTGTTGATACCGAGTTGAATCCATGCGTCACTCAACTTTAACAAGATTCCCGGTGCCATTGGCCACACAGCCCCAAAGCATGATGGAACCTCCACCAAATTTTACAGTGGGTAGCAAGTGTTTTTCTTGGAATGCTGTGTTTTTTGGACGCCATGCATAACGCCTTTTTGTATGACCAAACAACTCAATCTTTGTTTCATCAGTCCACAGGACCTTCTTCCAAAATGAAGCTGGCTTGTCAAATGTGCTTTTGCATACCTCAGAGCGACTCTGTTTGTGGCGTGCTTTCAGAAACGGCTTCTTTCGCATGACTCTCCCATACAGCTTCTCCTTGTGCAAAGTGTGCTGTATTGTTGACGATGCACAGTGACACCATCTGCAGCAAGATGATGCTGCAGCTCTTTGGAGGTGGTCTGTGGATTGTCCTTGACTGTTCTCACCATTCTTCTTCTCTGCCTTTTTGATATTTTTCTTTGCCTGCCACTTCTGGGCTTAACAAGAACTGTCCCTGTGGTCTTCCATTTCCTTACTATGTTCCTCACAGTGGAAACTGACAGGTTAAATCTCTGAGACAACTTTTTGTATCCTTCCCCTGAACAACTATGTTGAACAATCTTTGTTTTCAGATTATTTGAGAGTTGTTTTGAGGAGCCCATGATGCCACTCTTCACAGGAGATTCAAATAGGAGAACAACTTGCAATTGGCCACCTTAAATACATTTTCTCATCATTGGATACACCTGGCTATGAAGTTCAGAGCTCAGTGAGGTTACAAAACCAATGTTGTGCTTCAGAAAGTCAGTAAAAAGTAGTTAGGAGTATCCAAATCAATAAAATGATAAGGGTACCCAAATTTTTGCACCAGTCAAAATTTGGTTTAATGCATATTGCACATTTTTGTACAATAAACCTCATTTCAATCCAGAAATATTACTGTGTCCATCAGTTATTAGATATATCAAATTGAAATGGCTGTTGCAAACACCCAAATATTTAGAACTAAAAATGATTAAGATTAATAGGGGTGCCCAAACTTTTTCATATGACTGTATATATTTTTGATACCTTGTTATAGTGTCTCTTTTTGTATTCGTCTATGTATCATTGTGATCTATCACATGGTTATTATACCGCCTTGTGATTAACAGTCATGAAATATTTAATTCCCATGATGCTAGTTGTGTGTATGCTATGACTAAGTGCCATATGTGGCCTGAAACGCGTAAGAACTCCTGTATGCAACGCTTGGTATTTTTATACCGGTTGCCAATTAAACTAAAGATTTCATATTATTTGGAAGCGGACCATTGCTTTGAATTAGAAGGAGCTCAAGTATTAGAAACATTTTCCCATTTGTGCTTTAACACATACATTTTTTTTTTTGTTGTATAGAAAAGAGAACCCAGTAATATTTAAGGATAGAAGGTTGTCACCTAACAACATACACAGAGCCCACTTGTGTTCATCAGTAAGTGGGATATGGGTTTGTGCCCCACCCCGTGGAGAGTCAATGGAGGCACAGAAGCCTCTCTGTGAACCTTGTATTTACATCATACATTAAAGGGGTTTTGCCATGAAGCAGAATGCAGTGTGGAGGCTAACTTGTAGCTCGCTAGGAGCCGGCCACAGAGAGGGCCGCAAGTGTGCTCGACTGTATCTGGAACACTCAAAGCTATGAAAGGGGGAGAGCCATGCAAGCATAGCCCTCCTTATTCTCCAAGGCTGGCTCGTAGCAAGCTACAAGTCGGCCTGAATCAGGGATTTTGCTTCATGGCAAAACTCTAAGTTCTAGTGCCTGTATAAGAGACATAGAGAAAACATGGCACCAACGCTTGATTTAGTACAAGCATCTCTTCAAAATCTGCGGGCCCTCACAGCTGTTGGGAAAAACTTAAAAAACTCCCATTATTCCCAGCTGTTAATAGATTATAAAATGCATGATGGGAGTTGTAGTTTCCCAACAGCTGGAGGGCCACAGTTTGAAGATGCTTGATTTAGCGTGTGGTGGAACTAGTATCTAATGATCAAACGAACCAGAAAAACAACTATGAAATGGACACAGGTTCTTGATGTTGGACAAGAAAACATTTGGCACCCTGTATCGATTTTTATGTGCTCAGTTCATGGCAATTATCCTTTTCATAGCGTTATCAATTAACATGCAGGTCCTATATATGAGTAGACTATCTGTAACGGTGTTCACCCATTTTGTATTTTACCACTTACTGGTGCAGTCTTTCAAACACTCTACATAAATACATTTATCCTGGAAAGTCATTAGTAGTCACATAACAGTGTTGTGTATTACATTACACCTGGGAAATCCTACAAGTTTCTTACATACATGCAGCGGGGGAGGGTGGGTTGCTGCCTCAGAGGGGGGCCACGCTGTGCTCAATACATTCACATAGAGTACAGTTGCATCTCCTGTGCACTATGACTGGAGCAATGATGTGAAGTATTATTTGGTCTTTGTACATTGTTGCTGTTTGGTATGTTGATTTGGTCAGTAACATTATAGTGGTGACGCACGGTGATCATGTGGCAGTAATTTTGGGCCCTTGTATGCCTACTAACCGCGCATTAAGTTCATGTAAAATCAAAAGACTAATCCAAACAATGGCACAATGCTTTTTTATTCTGACATTGGGTGGCGGGGGTTGTCGGGTAGGGTTGGTGAGTGATAGGGGGTGGGGTTAGTGGGGGTGGAACTGGCAAGGTGGCCCATCGCTTCAGTTGTATGGGGCCCTGAAATTTCTGAATGCGGCTCTGCATACATGTATTAACAATAATGCTCACACCGGTTGATAGCCTGTCCTAGGATGGTGACTGAAGTGGAGCAATCCCTTTAAAGTGGATTTCCTATTACAGACATTGATGGCATATTGCTAGGAAATGCCATCAATGTCTGAAGTGGGACAACTCCTTAAAAGGCAGTGTTCTTTGCATATAAATATACATGCTGACAGTCCAGCGCTTCAGTATGGGAGCTGACTGCAGCAGGAACCATTGCGCATTAAAGCCAATAATCACTAGCCTCATCTACCCAACTGCCATGGTACTTCCCACATCGCCATGTGCATTCCTATAATTTGCTGCTCATGCCTCCTCCTCTCTCACATATAGACCACTGTTGATGATTTACTCTGTCACATATAAAATGCGGCCCCCTCCTTACTAACTTGATGAAAGGAACACCATTCCCACTGTAAAGCACGGAGGTGGATCGCTGATGTTTTGGGGATGTGTGAGCTACAAAGGCACAGGAAGCTTGGTCAAAGATGAATGCAGCACCTTATCAGCAAACACTGGAGGCAAATTTGCACTCATCAGCCTGGAAGCTGCGCATTGGACGTACTTGGACGTTCCAACAAGACAACGATCCAAAACACAAGGCCAAGTCAACCTGTCATTGGCTACAGCAGAACAAAGTGAAGGTCCTGGAGTGGCCATCTCAGTCCTCTGACCTCAATATCATTGAGCCACTCTGGGGAGATCTCAAGCAGGCAGTTCATGCAAGACAGCCCAGGAATTTACAGGAACTGCCAAGAAGAATAATGGGCAGCTTTACCATCTGAGAAAATAAAGAGCCTCATCTACAACTAACACAAAAGACTTCAAGCTGTCATTGATGTTAGAGGGGGCAATACACAGTATTAAGAACTGGGGTATGTAAACTTTTGAGAAAAACTGTATGCCTTAGCATGTCATGTGGCTAACTAAGAACATGGTGGCAGTAACGGACACAGGACACCCACAAGAACTTACTAAAACAGATATCTCAGGAGAAGTCCCATTTTCCCTAACCAGTGACATTTAACCCATGAATATTAAATATAGTAAAGCAGGCCACTTTTTAAAAAAAAACACGAAATGTCAACTCGCCATTGAAACCCAATCTGTTCCAGCACTGCCACTGCTCATGTTGCATCTGCGGATGTCATGTTCATCGGTCTTATGACACTGTAGCCATTCACAGGTTTCACTTGTCTCTTCCTATGTAAATGGCACATGACCCCTCCTGCACTGAGGCTTTTAACAAGCTGCAGCATTATATGTTCAATTAACATGATTCAGCAGGGAGCACCGAAAGCAATGGCAGCTCTGGAATTCAGTAGGTGTAAAGGCAAGTTAACTTTTTCTATTTTAATTCCTCACAACCAGCAGTTTATTTATTTATTTTTTTTACAAAAACAGACTACCAAAATCATGAGGTATGGTGGGTACAAATAACACCTAAGGTAGTGTGAGATCAGAGTAGTACATATATATAGTGCTTGCGCTTTACATATGTACTATGCTATGATTAGGGTCTTTAAGTACCTGAAACATGAGCATTCATACCTGCTACATTTGTCTTCATGTTTGTTGGATATATGTCTTCTACAATAAAGAAGCTTGGATTGTATGACATTGGGTGTTGCTGGTACTTCCAAAGTCCATAATAGAGATACAGCTGAGGAGGGTAGATATATTATATACAAAAGCAGATTGTAATCAACTTTGTCCCAATTGAGATTGGTTGGATTTTACATATTTGATGTACATAGGAAGATTACAATATAGGCGACACTGATTGGTTGGTGTTTCGAAAAATGAGAAAAAAAAAAACTGTTATTTAACTCTATTTGAGTATGGTTCCTCAATCCTGCGTTATAAGTGTTTGACAGTAAAGCTAGCGGTGGCTCAAAGTAATAAAGTGCTTATATGGAACCTTACAGAAGTGTGTCCACGTCGCCTCCACTGGTTAATTCTTAGGGATTAGTGGACACATTCTGATTTATATCAGTTTGTGCCTAAATCTTCACGAATGCCTGCGCACTAATCAGACTGTATTTAATATTTTAATTACCTGAATATTCCCTGCTACACGTTACAAATAAAGCAAACAGGTGGACAAAAAGTGTCTCTATAGCAAAGTAACCGGCATATTTTATACAGTGTAAGGCTATGGCTACACTGCATCGGACAAAAAGTTTTTCTCCGATGCACGACCGTGTTTGTCACGTTTTGCAGGAAAAAAAGTGGTTGCTTCTTGTTTTTCTGACGTCGCCCATACAATTGTATTATATGGGAAGACGCCGAAAACACAAAAAGTGCCAGCATATCATACAACATGTTGTGTAATACTCCGGAGCCAAAAGAAGATCGTAGAAAAATGAGCTGTGGAGACTACAGCTCAACTTTTTTATTGTAGTCTATGAGGCCGCACGAACGATTGTATTTTTCACGCTTTTAAATGCTAAAAGCGTCGACAATGCGATCGTAACACTGTGCAGTGGAGACATAGCCTAAATTTTGGTGACACCTCAACTACCATGACATTGCAAACACTTATACACTCATTTACAATCAACATATATAAAAAAGGTTTATTGTACTTCAAATACATTAACCGAACAAATCCAACAAAATTAAACTTTAGGAACACAAATTTTATGGGAGTAATAGCTTTCACAGGAATTACCTTGAGGGGTAATCATCTACTGCAAATGAAATAAAGGTCAAACCAAGAATTTAAAAAAAAAAAAAAAAAAGTTTTTGTTGTTTTTTTTATACAGCAAATGCTACCATCGTATCTGTTTGATAGCAACACAAAGGCCTCATTCTAATTTGTGATCTTACTGACATCTCTCGGGAAGCAAAAAATAAAATAAAACCCTTCGTTGGGACTCCAGCAACGTATTACCAGTTTCCTATCATAGAGGAAAAGCCTGGAAAGAATTGAGAACACATTTTGTCTTACTATGCAAACATGATGCAATATAATACTGTGTGATCGGTAGTCATCACACCACAATTTCAATTCATTTGAGCCAGAAGTAGGCAGACTTTTGTAGATGACAAGACAGATTTGGAAAAACTAACCGGCAAATATGACAGCTGTGATTCAAAAACGCTAGGTTACATTTCTAAAGTGTTGCATGGGTAACCATTATTAGCTGAAAAGCTACGGCTGCTGCTCCTCCTTGAGTTGGTTTTCCTTTTTGCTGACTTTGAGTCGGATTCAGTACTGTGATTTTATATAAACCTTGCAGATGGCTCATGCAGTTGGTATAAAAGGAACATTATACCAGTCTCTGAAATGTCCTATTTTGTGGATCTTCGTGCAGGCTCTGAGGCAGTTGGTGGGGGAGGAGGGCCACGTCGGTCAAGGTCATCTACATAGGATACAATAAGCTTCCGTCGTTCATCAGGAATGCAGTCAAGTACTAAATAGCGTTTGTCATTTTGTAAAATCTTTTCAACATCCTTCAAGTGCTGATCCGATTCTTGAACTAATTTTTTCGATCTAAAAAGTAAAATGAAAAAAACATGGTCACATATGTAATTGGAACATAACTTTATTAAAGTAAGAACGTGTGCAATTCTTTACCATAGTAACATGCACTGTTAGATCAAAAGTATATGGACACATGACCATCACACCACCTACAGTTAGGGCTAGAAATATTTGGACACTGACACAAGTTTTGCGGGTTGGGCTCTGCATGCCACCACATTGGATTTGAAATGAAACCTCTACAACAGAATTCAAGTGCAGATTGTAACGTTTAATTTGATGGGTTAAACAAAAATATCTGATCGAAAATGTAGGAATTGTACACATTTCTTTACAAACACTCCCCATTTTAGGAGCTCAAACGTAATTGGACAAACAAACATAACCCAACCAAAATATTTTTAGTTTCAATATTTTGTGGCGAATCCTTTGGAGGCAATCACTGCCTTAGTCCTTGAACCCATGGACATCACCAAACGCTGGGTTTCCTCCTTCTTAATGCTTTGCCAGGCCTTTAGAGCCGCAGCCTTCAGGTCGTGCTTGTTTGTGGGTCTTTCCGTCTTAAATCTGGATTTGAGCAAGTGAAATGCATGCTCAATTGGGTTGAGATCTGGTGATTGACTTGGCCATTGCAGAATGTTCCACTTTTTGGCACTCATGAACTCCTGGGTAGCTTTGGCTGTATGCTTGGGGTCATTGTCCATCTGTAAATAATGAAGCGCCGTCCGATCAACTTTGCAGCATTTGGCTGAATCTGGGCTGAAAGTATATCCCGGTACACTTCAGAATTCATCCGGCTACTCCTGTCTGCTGTTATGTCATCAATAAACACAAGTGACCCAGTGCCATTTAAAGCCATGCATGCCCATGCCATCACGTTGCCTCCACCATGTTTTACGGAGGATGTGGTGTGCCTTGGATCATGTGCCGTTCCCTTTCTTCTCCAAACTTTTTTCTTCCCATCATTCTGGTACAGGTTGATCTTTGTCTCATCTGTCCATAGAATACTTTTCCAGAACTGAGCTGGCTTCTTGAGGTGTTGTTCGGCAAATTTAACTCTGGCCTGTCTATTTTTGGCATTGATGAATGGTTTGCATCTAGATGTGAACCCTTTGCATTTATTTTCATGGAGTCTTCTCTTTACTGTTGACAGAGACAGATACACCTACTTCACTGAGAGTGTTCTGGACTTCAGTTGATGTTGTGAACGGGTTCTTCTTCACCAAAGAAAGTATGCGGCGATCATCCACCACTGTTGTCATCCGTGGACGCCCAGGCCTTTTGGAGTTCCCAAGCTCACCAGTCAATTCCTTTTTTCTCAGAATGTACCCGACTGTTGATTTTGCTACTCCAAGCATGTCTGCTATCTCTCTGATGGATTTGTTCTTTTTTTTCAGCCTCAGGATGGTCTGCTTCACATCAATTGAGAGTTCCTTTGACCGCATGTTGTCTGGTCACAGCAACAGCTTCCAAATGCAAAACCACACACCTGGAATCAACCCCAGACCTTTTAACTACTTCATTGATTACAGGTTAACGAGGGAGACGCCTTCAGAGTTAATTGCAGCCCTTAGAGTCCATTGTCCAATTACTTTTGGTCCCTTAAAAAAGAGGAGGCAATGCATTACATAGCTATGATTCCGAAACCCTTTCTCCAATTTGGATGTGGAAACTCTCATATGGCAGCTGGGAGTGTGCACTTTCAGCCCATATTATATATATAATTGTAGTTCTGAACATGTTTTTAAAAACAGCTAAAATAACAAAACTTGTGTCACTGTCCAAATATTTCTGGCCCTAACTGTATATGAGCTTCCTGGACATCCAATACCAAAAGCATAGTTCCCCTTAGGTAGGCTTTTCATAAAATTTTGTAGTGTGTTTGTGAGGCTAGGTACTGATGTTGGGTGAGAAGAACTGGAAATTAGCATTGGAATTCCAATTCATCACAAAGATGGTTGGCGCCATTTCCTTTGAGCACAGGGGCACATTCATGTTGGAAAAGGGATACGACAAACTGTAGCCAAAAAGTTGGAGGCATCCAATGGTCTTAAGCAGTGTTTCTCAACCTCAGTCCTCAAAACCCACCAACAGGTCATGTTTTCAGGATGTCCCACAGAATGCCCTGACAATAATTATATCACCTGTGCAGAATGCACAGACAATTATATCACCTGTGCAACACTGAGACTTGACCTGTTGGTGGGTCTTGAGGACTGGAGTTAAGAAACACTGGAAAGATCCTTTTGTATCCTGTAGCACTAACATTAAAGAGGTATGCCCATACCTCTTTATTGATATCATAGGTAGACCTCCACTATGAGAGACAAAATGAGAAAACAAATCCCGAAAATCACACGATCTGATTTGGAAAGAATTTATTTGCAAATTATGGTGGAAAATAAGTATTTGGTCAATAACAAAAGTTCATCTCAATACTTTGTTATATATCCTTTGTTGGCAATGACAGAAGTCGAACATTTCCTCTAAGTCTTCATAAGGTTGGCACACACGATTGCTGGTATGTTGGCCCATTCCTCCATGCAGATCTCCTCTAGAGCAGTGATGTTTTAGGGCTGTTGCTGGGCAACATGGACTTTCAACTCCCTCCAAAGGTTTTCTAAGGGGTTGAGATCTGGAGACTGGCTAGGCCACTCAAGGACCTTGAAATGCTTCTTATGAAGCCACTCCTTCATTGCCCTGGCAGTGTGCTTGGGATTATTGTCATGCTGAAAGACCGAGCCATGTTTAAACTTCAATGACTTTGCTGATGGAAGGAGGTTTGCACTCAAAATCTCATAATACATGGCCCCATTAATTCTTTCATGTACTCGGATCAATCGTCCTGGTTCCTTTGCAGAGAAACAGCCCCAAAGCATGATGTTGCCACCCCCATGCTTCACAGTAGCTATGGTGTTCTTTGGATGCAACTCAGCATTCTCTCTCCTCCAAACACGAGTTGTGTTTCTACCTAACAGTTCTACTTTGGTTTCATCTGACCATATGACATTGTCCCAATACTCTTCTGCATCATCCAAATGCTCTCTAGCAAACTTTAGACAGGCCCAGAAATGTACTGGCTTAAAGAGTACCTATCACCTTCAGACAAACTTCATGAAGTAACAGAAGACTAAAATACAAACACGTTCTCAAATAAGCTTCATTAAGAAAACCAAAGCTTTTCACCTGTGTTTCAGTTTTTAAGAAAGCGCTGGCCCCTTAAAGGGGTTGTCTCTCTCTCATCCTTCCTTGGTGCTGTCTTAAGAGCTGAAGTTTTGAAATCAGGGGCGGGAGCACTGGCTTCCTTGAGTCCTCCCCCCCCTCCCTTCATCTAGGCGACGTCATGCTGCTGCGCTCGCTCCCGATGCTAAAACAGCATTGGAAGGGAGAACATCTCAGATCACAGAGTTCTGTCCCCTGCTGCTGACCATTCAATAGTATCCACCGTGTACACAGCACATATTTCTCTCCCCATACATGACAGCACGCAGGGCAGGCGATTGCCCTGGCCAGGGGTTCCCAGCACAGGGAATTGGGCAGGGGGGGAAGTGATTCAAATAATCTCTGATGTGATCTTCCTTTGGTACTAGCTGCTGGGGCTGGGCAGCCTGTTGTCTTTTCATGGAGTTATCTCACTGCTGTGTCTGTGTCTCAGCCTAATTATTATTCACTGACTGTTGACTATTTCCTGCCTGAATCATTCACTTCAGCAGTGAAGCTGGTTAGGTAAACAGGAGAGTGAATGCTAATTAGGCAGACTCAGAGCTGAATGACATGGGCAGGAAATAGTTAACAGCAGTGAATAATAATTAGGCTGAGACACAGATAAGGCAGCAGGGGAACTGACAGGGGCTGCTAGTATGCCTGTTCTAAATCACTGCTCTGTGCCACAGGCAGAGTGAGGACAGAGAGAGAACAGACAGGAGATAAACTTGCATGCTCGCTCCCGAGTCATAAGATGCCGGAGATACAGCCTATCAGGGAGAACAAGCAGGTCGGTGACCATAGAGACCTCCGCAGCCTCTGGAGCCACTAAAAACAAGTTATCTAGAAATCAGTAGGAGATTTGTTATTGACATATATTGCAAACTTGCTTGTTTTTTGAAGATCTTTAATTTGAATGAAAATCTTTGTAGTGAGACAACCCCTTTAAGACAGCTCTGAAGTCTGGCCAAGTCGGCACATGACAGCTTGATGGACGATTATGAGGACAGTTGTAGGTTCCGGAGCTGGGAGAGTCCACTGTGCAGGGGAGAGCCTGTAAATCTACATCATGTGCACACCAGCAGCAGTGTAATATAGATGTCTGTGTGCTATGGAGGAGAAGGCTGAAGCAACAGGTAAACTCTCACACTGTTTCCTTAGGTTATGTCTCCACTGCACAGAAAAATGTCAATTTTTTCAGCGTTTTTCAATTTCTAAAAAAACTGAAAAAACGACTGAAAGCAGCTTCCATAGACTTCTATTGTAAAAACCATCCTGCTGTCTACACTGAGCTTCTTTTTTCTGCTCATTTTTTTTTACCGGTTGTCTTTTGCAACATGTTGTAAAGAACGACAGAGCCGGGCAGAATATTTACTCAAAATTTTTCACTGGAAACCCACCTAGGAGACCCAAGTCCCACCTATAGTGGGTGTTACCACAGGTTATACCTTATTAAATCTGCATACAAGTGTCTGATGTGTCCTTGTTTGTACCGTTCATAATAAAATGATCATGCTTTGGTCGCTAACGATTTTTGTGCAATTCAAGATTTCTTCGCTAAAAATACTTTTTTTTGTTGGTTTTTGTGCTAGAATTCGATTTTCCGTGGATTTTGGAGCTAAAATCCTTTTCTTAACAGATTTCTTAAAGTTATCTTGCTTTTTACGCTAAATAGTTTTTGTTTTTTTACGGATTTTTGCGCAAGAATAGGTTTTTTTTATTAATCTGGACGCTAATAAAGTTATCTCGCTTTTGTCGCTAAAAATCCTTTTTTCTTACATATTTTGGAGATAAATTTATTAGTGCCAAAATCCGTAAAAAGCCGATTTTTAGCAGCAAAAGCGAGATAACATTAGTAGCGACAAAATCCATAAAAACATGGACTTCAGCGTCAAAATACATAAAAAAAAGTATTTTTAGTAACCAAAGTGAGATCACTTATCGCACCAAAATCCGTAAAAAAGTATGTTGACGCCAAAATATGTAAAAAAAAAAAACATTTTTAGCAACAAAACCGAGAACGCTTTTAGCGCCAAAAAGAATTGTAGTGCAGAAATCCGTAAGAGAATGGATTTTTAGCAGCAAAAACAACATAATTTTATTAGTGCCAAAATCCGTAAAAATAAGGATTTGGGCGGCAAAGTCAGTAAAAAAAAAAAAAAACCTTATTTTTGGCTACAAAAGCGAGATAATTTTACTAGCGCCAAAATCCGTAAAACGACTACAAGATGACATATAGATGCAATAATGTGCTTTCCATCCCCTTTTGTAGGGTGGAGTTACATCCAATGGCTTAATTTATGCAGACATTGAAAACCAGACTTGAAGACCAGCAAAAAAACGCGGGTAAAAAACGTGCCATAAAACGCAAATCGCCGCAATAAACGGATGTTTTTTCAGCTACTTTTGACAGGAGGGGACAAAAAACTCAGTTTTAAGTATTTGTCTTTCAGGTCGCTTTTTTTTTCCACTGCAGTGTAGACATAGCCTTAGTGTGCTCTGCCTGCTCTATTGTATGTAATGAGAGACTCATCACACTGTACAAGCAGCTATACCCTCAGCTCCCCCTGCACAGTTGGTAACTTCCAACAGATTTATAAGGATCTCCTAAATTACAAAGTGAAAGTAAAACCTGTTACCCTGTAAAACTGAGGGAAATCCTCTGGATTGGTAATGACATGTCTTTGAGAAAAGTCTTATAATTTCATCTACTATCAATTTTAGGTGTTTGTGTGGAGCTGATAGGTACTCCTTCAGCAGGGGGACATGTCTGGCACTGCAGGATCTGAGTCACTGGCGGCGTAGTGTGTTACTGATGGTAGCCTTTGTTACATTGGTCCCAGCTCTCTGCAGGTCATTCACTCTCCCCGTGTGGTTCTGGGATTTTTGCTCACCGTTCTTGTGATTATTTTGACCCCACGGGGAGAGATCTTTCGTGGAGCCCCAGATCGAGGGAGATTATCAGTGGTCTTGTATGTCTTCCATTTTCTAATTATTGCTCCCACAGTTGATTTCTTCACACCAAGCGGCTTGCCTATTGCAGATTCAGTCTTCCAAGCCTGGTGCGGCGCCACAATTTTGTTTCTGGTGTCCTTACAGCTCTTTGGTCTTCACAATAGATGAGTTTGGAGTATGACTGTTTGAAGTTGTGGAAAGGTGTCTTTTATACTGATAAGTTCAAACAGGTGCCATTACTACAGGTAATGAGTGGAGGACATAGAAGCCGCTTAAAGAAGAAGCTACAGGTCTGCGAGAGCCAGAAATCTTGCTTGTTTGTAGGTGACCAAATACTTACTTTCCACCATAATTTGCAAATACTTTCCAAATCAGACAATGTGATTTTCTGCATCTGTTTTCTCATAGTTGAGGTCTAGCTATGATGTCAATTACAGGCCTCTCTCATCTTTTTAAATGGGAGAACTTGCACAATTGGAGGATGACTAAATACTTTTTACCCCACTGTATGTATGCTTTACCTAATACAGGCCTTTTTTGCAACTTACCGACCACCATGTGCTTTCAGTGGTGGCCAGTGAAGCAGTGTTACTGTGATGTTGCCTGTGGCTGGTATAGCGGACACATGCATTTTTGCTTATGTGTTCTCTCCTACCCTCTCCCTGGCCACGCCACAGGAACTTATTCTCAGACAGTATTTGATAACGCTGTATTATTGTCCATAACTGAAAGCACACAATGATAGTCAGTAACCATGGAGACCATAGAGCAAGTTGAAGGTGCAAAAAAGGACTGTTTTAGGTAATGCATACATATGTTTTAACAACATACATTTAAAAAATTGCTAACTTTACATTAATTGGCTCTTCAAGAAGCACTTGCTGTGACTGGAATACCCCTTCAACCCACACTAGAAATAAGGGACCAAAACAGTCTAATACCATTAACCCTTCTCCAACAAATTTTACAGTAGTTACATCAGCTTTTTATTTTTTTTTAAATTGACACCTCTCCATCAAGTTCAACAAAGCGTGGGGAGACGATGTGGATAGCACTTAGCATTTTGGTAGAGCCATAATTAATGTCTAGGAGTTATACTAATGTTTGAATTTAAAGATTGCCTGGCTGTGTGCTTCATTTTATACTTCTGTTTGCAATGAGTGTGACTGAAACACATGAACTGATTAAAAAGGAAATATATCCACATACTTTTGGCCACATAAGGCCAAGTTCACATCTGTGTTGGAGCTGTGGAGAGCCCTTTCACAGATGCCGTCAAAAATGACCAAAAAAATAGCATTGCATGTTGTGCTATGTTTTCTGTTAAAATAACAGACACCACAACAGAAACCTGATGGACCCAGTGCCCAGATAAACACTAATTTTCTTCTATACCCATACAGAAAAACATGCCTTCTAATGTTACTATGTTAGTACAAAGGTTAGTTCACACAAATATGCTGGGGATTTTCTAATCCAGTACCAGCAAAGTGGACGATCTCAACTCATTCACATGCGGGGAAAAAATATATATACTGAACCCTGCTGTGCAGAAACTAACCTGTGGTATAAATTTGTTTCGAACTCCAGCATATCAATATTCATTGTGGAAACCATACAAACTTTCTTTGATATCAATAGGGAAGTGCACATCCACAATTAAATTGTGATCACCTACAGATGCATGGCAAAGTCCACAACTGCAGATTTGTATCTGCCAAAGTTACATTAACAAATCTGAAAACCGAAGTGAAAAGCCACAGTATTTCTGTCCCTTCTGAATGCACTCTAAAGTATCAATAAGTTAACTGCATAGATAGCATTATCCTATCATCACAGGATTCCCTGCTTTCAGTTCTAGAAACTCTATAGGAACAGGGAATTTTAATATTCCCTATCCTTGTACCTGTAGCCTTGTCAGTATATTTAAGTCAATGGACTAAATTTAAAAATAAGCTACACATGCCTAAGAAAAAAAAAATGTTTTAAAGCCCATATTTAATCACCTAATTTCAAATGAAAAACCCCTTTAATACTGAATACAGTTATAGATTAGTCCAGAAAGTCCTACACCGCAGCTAGTGCATGCAGATGAATCTACACCCACAGTGGCCAAGGGCTGCACAAAAACGCAGTTATTACCCACAAATCTATGCAATTATTGGCCACCACATATGGCAGTGATTATGTTCGCATGCAGTAGCTATACTGTGGGACCTTATGCTAAAAAAAAAAAAAAAAAAAAACATCCTAAATTGCAGGTTAACAGAACTGAATACACAATATGTACGTTTCATAAGTGTGTGGAAGGGCTTAAAGGTCATAATTATTGCAGCTACAGAGCATTATTATTGCTATGACATTTTACTGAATATAGATGTTCAAAAAGATATCAGAGCAAGGATGATGACTAGTGGTGTAGGTTCACACAATGGGAATCTGTGTCCAAATACAACTGCAATCCATGTTCCATTGTTTTAGAAAATCCACACATCAGTGCAAATGAAGTGGAATTTCCCAACACCCATTTAACATCTGGGTTGGAGGGAAAAAAAAGTAGTGATGTTACTTCTTTGATGTGCCTGGATTTAGCATTGGACAGCTGAACTCTACATTATTCTGGCTGAAATAGGGCTAATCTGTGTCACGAAACACATGAAATCTGCAACTACACTTTAGAGCCATCGCATGAACATAACCTTACACATCATACATTTCTAATGTCACAAACCTGTATGTAATAAATTTTGTCTCTTTCAAGAGAGTTCTGAAGTCAGCTTTGGCAGTGATGTGTTTATCTCTGATATATTCTTCAAATTCCCGTTGCCTTTTCTATGAAAGAATAAAAAAAACAGACTATATAACGGTACAGTGTAAAGGGTTTTAAGAGAAGAAACATACGTAATTTTATCTCCATGTTAATCACCCTGTTCTTTACTTCCTATTCTTTTTACTTTTGTAACTGCAGCCGTGCAGATCGTATATTTCCCAATGAAGTGTCATCAATTCCTACACATCCAGCTGTACAATTTCCCTGCTGTGTGCTGGAGTGCATGTTAGCCAACTGTTACAGTGAAACCTCACAACCAGGGGCGTAACTGGTTAGAAGGTAGTAGAAGACGGCATGGCGGCACTGGGCTGCAACTCAGCATGATCGGCTCCTACTAGTCTAATATGGGACTATCACTCACCTCCTAAACAGGAGAAGCTATACAGCTAAGTACTGCACACGTTTTCATATGTTTTTCATTGCCTAAGGTGTTCGTCATAGAACTATGTCTTTTATGCACCAATTTATAAAAATGAAGTTCAATGTTTTGTCCATACAGCCTATGTGTACGTTTTTGATTGCCTATATGAGGACCCTATTGCCTACCTAAACCTGGCCCATCTGGGGACCCATATAGCCTATCTAAACCCTGCCTGCCTAAATGGACCCCATATAGCCATGGGGGGCAGCAAGTGAGGTGCTGGAAAAATGATGACTCTAAGATATTTGTGTCTAAATCTCCAGGGACAAGTGGCCGGGAGACGTCATCATTGTGGTCTGGACCGAATGCAGAACAAAAGGGGAAGTCAACGACTCGTCAGAGAAACATTGATGTAAGTACACTTCAATCACATATGTCTGCAGAGTCTGTGTACACTGGTGTCTACCACTATATGGTGGTTATATATAGTCTGCAGAGCCTGTGTACACTAGTATTACCACTATATGGTCACTATATGGCGTTAATATTGGTCTTTGTAGACTGATCAGTAATAGTATAGGGTTATTATTTAGTCACTATGTGGTGGTAATTTGTGGTCGTGTTCTGGAGGTATAATCAGGTCCATATGTAGTAGTGTTGTTGGTAATGTTGGTTTTGGTATAGTGGATTTGCTTGGTAGCAGTATGATAGTGAGAAGTATGGTGAGGTATTTACCACTTGTATTATCTACATCATCTAATAGCATGTCCTGGTAAACGTTCGTGGTCAGGGAGGGTGGGTAGGGGGCCCCAGCAAAAAGTTTGCTTTGGGGCCCAGGCTTCTCTAGTTATGCCCCTGCTCACAACTGATAAGACTCAAAAAAGTTACTGCTTAGAACAGGGGGAAAAATGTGAGCTGCAATGGCATTGTGTGCGGCCCTAACCATGTGCATGTCTGGTAGCTGTATACAAGTATTTTCCATGTCAGAAAGAGAAGAGAAGTTGAAAGAGAATCAGGACCTTCATATATGACAGAATAGGTGTCTCCTGGCACTGTATAGCACTCCAGAAAGAAGTAGGAGGAGATGGAGCGGTAGCCATGTAGTTTGTGGGAGAAACACAGGACTGCTTTCAATGCGAAAAGAGACTCCCTTCCCCTTGACAGTTGGGAGTTCTGGAAATGTGAGTGGCACCTTTCAGACATTAAAGAGAACCTGTCACATAGATTATGCCCCCCTTGCTGAGGACAGCACAAGCTAGTCTCAGACCTACTGTTTCCAGCGCTGTGTCCCTTATTCTGTAAGATGTAGTAGTTTTTGTGTATTTAATGCTCAAATCAGCAGTTTTCAGTCAGAAGAGTCATTCGAAGAGTCAAAGAGTCCGTTTTTTCCCCAAACCCCGCCCACCTGAGGCTAGCCCCACCCACCTCAACTGATAAACCTATTACTTTGAATAGGTAGAAACATGTTGTCAGTGGGCGGGACTAGCCTTTGGTGGACGGGACTAACACCTACTCATGAATAAGATTTGAGCATTAAATGCTCTAAAACTACAGCATCTTACAGAATAAGGGGCACAGTGCTGTCCACAGCAGGTCTGACACTAGCTTGTGCTGTCCACAGCAAGGGGGGCATAACCTATGTGACAGGTTCCCTTTAACTGCATATACCTTTGTGATTCCATAAAATGTCTCAAATGACAATACCAGTCTAAGTTTTATTGCAGCCCTTGGAACTGGTTTTACAGGGTGGATCATTGGCGGAAAAAGGTTGTTTTCCCTAAATTGTTCAAATCAGCGAAGGGGCATAACACGGAGATCTGCTGATTGCCAGTATGAAAGCCATTGGAAGAATCAAAACCATTACGCCACAGATGGCTTATTGGATGAGCATAAGGCTGCGTGCACATGGTACAGTCTTTTTTTTTTCCTTCCTTTTTAGGGAAAGCCAATAATAATAATAATAACTACACAGAAAATTTATAATAAACTCTTCTACATTTCAATCCAAAAGCCATTTTGTGAAGACAAGGTGTTATAACACTATTTATACCACAATCTAATAAAACTACATTAGGGTATGTTCACACGGCATGTTTAATATGTTTTTGGATACATTTTTAGATCTGGGTTTCGGACCCTAAATGGACCCAAACACGCATCTAACAATGTGCAGTGTGATTGACATTGTTTTCAATGTAAAACACGCATAGGCGATCAGATGATAAGTGTTTTACATGCGTCTTTGTGACGCGTCTTCCGGATTCGTTCGAAGAATTAACACTTGATCTGTTTGACGCAGCAGGCACCCTTTAAAACCATAGGGTGCGTTTCTGCTGCAGCAAAAACACATCCAAACACGCACTTGAGTAAAATGCATCCAATACGCAGCGCTTTTGAATGCTTTTTCGGATCCAAAAACTTAGTGAAAACGCCGTGTGAACATACGCTTTGTGTGACAAAGAAAATCCACGCATCATAAAACCAAAAATCTGACAAAGATTTAAAGATGTTTTACCCGGTCACTGGAAGAAAACTTGATGAAACGAGGGTCATCTTTAATTATTTTCTTTACCTCCTTCCATGTTGATGTTAAGGTAATCTGCAAACACAATCACCTTTGTTAGATGAACAGTTTAAAAAACAGAAAAACAAAACCGCCTTACATTTTAGGTATTTTAGCGTGAATTACAAATAAAATAAAAAAAGTCAAATTTAAAACCGCCGTTAACGCTGGTTAATTCTGCTAATTGCTGAGGTAGCTGGAAAGGTAATATTGGTACTTTTCTAAAGGACAGGATCCCGCAGTGTGTTAGTCATGTGCAGATGAAACCACGGTTGCCAATGCTCACAGGAGTTTGCCAGCAACATCACATTCTCTGGCAAGCTCGTATGGTTATCGGTAGCCAGGATTCATCTGCATGCGGGTGATAACACTGAAGGATCCCAGGCAACATTCTCTTAATTGGGTGATCGAGAGAAACAGGCTTTCTCCGTCTGTGGGACGATGAATTAATTGGTTGATTTAGTGGTTGGTCAAGCTCATTTCTTTTAATAAAGACGTAACTTACAGAATATGTTTCATCCAACAGTTGTCTGAAATGTTCACGCTTCTTTTTGGTAAGTGCTTCAATGTGTTCATTAAAAAGCTTCTCCTTTTCCTCCCTTTCAAGCAGGGAGCCAGACTCCCATCGGTGATCTTTTCTAAGAGTTCTTCTGGTGTCAGACCATGAAACATCAGATGATCTGACCTGTAATAAAAGAACACCAGTCGACTATGTATATATGTGGATACTTCATAACTAGATAATTTTTACTATTGCTAAGATACCATGGTAATCAACCAGAGTAAAAACTTTTTTTTCTTCTTTGCTTCTCCTTCTGATTAAATACTGTACATTTACACCATGTTGGCAAAAACGTGTGCTACTCTTGCTATTGAAACACAGAAATAAGCAACCACAGTATAAATAACCATTTAAATATGATCATTCCAGTGGAAACAGGCTGTCGAGACACGAAAAGGTAATCATTACCATATCAGACAGAAGAGCTTTAAAGTTCTGGATTGCCTCCTCCCGTTTGTGTTGCTCCCGCTCCCTGTCAATCTCCTTTGTCTGCTCAGATCGTGCTTTCTGAACCTCCCTCTCTCGCTCACGTAAGCTGGCTTCGATACGAGCTTGTCTTTCCAGTTCCTTTTCCTTTTCTGTATCTAAATTCTGAAGGGAAATATGTGCTTTTACTTTTGTGTACAAAGATATCTAAATCCAGTATATAACTATAAGCATATACACCAATGTAGTTGCAATAAATAGCGACCAATAATACTTCAGATAGTTAAAAAAACACCAAAAAAAAAACCTGAATAAGTTAGTGAGAAAGGCACTATAAAAGGCGTCAGACCCCAATGACTAATCTGCTGTGTTCAGTGGGTTTTGATGTGGGGAATACGTGTTTTTCCAAAAATAAGCCCTCCCCAAAATCATTCCCCTTAAGAAAGTGCAGGCCAAAAGGTGGGGTGGGTGTTTGGTTCATTCTAATCTGATGATCTTTGGTGATGTATAAAAATGATGTCTTTGTACTTATTTATGTGATGTTTTGATACTATTATCACCTATATGATGATGTAAAGCATTATGTTTCAGTAGGATTAGTTGGCTATTTTTTATTTGGATGTGATTTTGTCTGTTACTGATATATTTTTAATAAGATTTAATAAAGTATTGTTTTTACATTTCTATATTCCTGTATTGGATACATTTCTTTTGGTATTCACTCTAGTGTCATGGCCAAAACATAAGCCCTCCCCAAAAAATAAGCCCTAGCTTGATTTTCACAGATTCTTGGAGAAGGCTTTAAATATAAGCCCTACTGCAAAAATAAGCCCTAGTTAGTCAGCGCCTCTTGAGTGATGTCACCTGGGCCCCGCCTCCTGGGCAGTGTCATTCCTGAGCCCCGCCCACCCCGATGAACAACCTGTTAGGCCGTGTTCACACGGTTTATTTCGGCGCGGATTGGCGCCGTACTGGCGCCGGATTTGCGCTGCAGTATGGCGCCAATCCGCGCAGTTAATACGGTAATCCCAGTCTCCTAGAGAACAGTGGTTTCCCGTCGCCCCTTCCGCTTGGGGGAATCCGCGGGCGGGGAGAGAAAGTGACATGCACATTATCCCAAAAACTTTGAGATTCTCGGTTCGCATTTATTTGATCAAAAAATGCTTAAGTGCCAGGGACTTTAAACGTGATCTAGATCGGGCAGTCCTACACTATCTTTACCTCTCAATAGAGCAAATCCAGGCCTCTCACAGGTTAAAACCGACCTCCATTATCCAGAGAGAAAAAAATAAAACACACCAAACCTGCAAGCTGCACTTCTTTTTGAAGCCTGTGAGAGTGGGCGTAGTGCAGAAAAACAAAATGGAGGCACCCCTTCCTCCCATATAGATTAAAAGCAATATACACCAGATACAACGTTTTGGTTCTGGCACAAAAAAACATTTCTGAAAAAACTCTATGCAAACCTGGGTGCCACCGGCAGGGTTGCGGCACACACATTATATATATATGTATACACGCACACCACTGCCAGCGGCACACAACTGCAAACTGTAATGTATTGCCCTTTTTGCAGTTGTGTGCCGCTGGCAGTGGTGTGTGTGTGTGCCGCTGGCAGTGGTGTGTGTGTGTGTGTGTCGCTGGCAGTGGTGTGTGTGTGTGGGGTGTGTCGGCTGGCGTGGTGTGTGTGTGTGTGTGTGTGTCGCTGGGGGTGTGTGTGTGTGTGTGTCGTGGCGGGGTGTGTGTGTGTGTGTGTGTGTCGTGGCAGTGGGTGTTTGTGTGTGTGCCGCTTGCAGTGGTTTGTGTGTGCCGCTGGCAGTGGTGTGTGTGTGCCGCTGGCAGTGGTGTGTGTGTGACGCTGGCAGTGGTGGTGGTGTGCCCCTGGCAGTGGTGTGGTGTGTGTGTGTGTGGTGTGCCGTGGGGAGTGGGTTTTGTGTGTGGGGTGTGCCGCTGGGGTGGTTTTGTTGTGTGTGTGTGTGTGTGCCGCTGGCAGTGGTGTGTGTGTGTGTGCCGCTGGCAGTGGTGTGTGTGTGTGCCGCTGGCAGTGGTGTGTGTGTGTGTGTGTCGCTGGCAGTGGTGTGTGTGTGTGTGTGTCGCTGGCAGTGGTGTGTGTGTGTGTGTGTGTCGCTGGCAGTGGTGTGTGTGTGTGTGTGTGTCGCTGGCAGTGGTGTGTGTGTGTGTGTGTGTCGCTGGCAGTGGTGTGTGTGTGTGTGTGCCGCTGGCAGTGGTGTGTGTGTGTGTGTGTGTCGGTGGCTGTGGTTGTGTGTGTGTGTGTGTGTCGCTGGCAGTGGTGTGTGTGTGTGTCGCTGGCAGTGGTGTGTGTGTGTGTGTGTGTGTCGCTGGCAGTGGTGTGTGTGTGTGTCGCTGGCAGTGGTGTGTGTGTGTGTCGCTGGCAGTGGTGTGTGTGTGTGTCGCTGGCGTGGGTGTGTTGTGTTTTGTGTTGTGTCGCTGGCAGTGGTGTGTGTGTGTGTCGCTGGCTGTGGTGTGTGTGTGTGTGGGTGGCTGTGGTGTGTGTGTGTGTGTGTGTGTGTCGCTGGCAGTGGTGTGTGTGTGTGTGTGTGTCGCTGGCAGTGGTGTGTGTGCCGCTGGCAGTGGTGTGTGTGTGTGTGTGTGTGTCGCTGGCAGTGGTGTGTGTGCCGCTGGCAGTGGTGTGTGTGTATGTGTGTGTGTGTGCCGCTGGCAGTGGTGTGTGTGTGTGTGTGTGTGTGTGTGCCGCTGGCAGTGGTGTGTGTGTGTGTGTGTGTGACGCTGGCAGTGGTGTGTGTGTGTGTGTGTGCCGCTGGCAGTGGTGTGTGTGTGTGTGTGCGCTAGGAAGGTGTGTGTGTGTGTGTGCCGCTGGCAGTGGTGTGTGGGGGTGCCGCTGGCAGTGGTGTGTGTTGTGTGTGTGCCGCTGGCAGTGGTGTGTGGGGTTGTGTGTGTGTGTGTGTGGCGCTGGCAGTGGTGTGTGTGCCGCTGGCAGTGGTGTGTGTGTGTGTGTGTGCCGCTGGCAGTGGTGTGTGTGTGTGCCGCTGGCAGTGGTGTGTGTGTGTGTGTGTGCCGCTGGCAGTGGTGTGTGTGTGTGTGTGTGTGTGCCGCTGGCAGTGGTGTGTGTGTGCCGCTGGCAGTGGTGTGTGTGTGTGTGTGCCGCTGGCAGTGGTGTGTGTGTGTGTGCCGCTGGCAGTGGTGTGTGTGTGTGTGTGTGCCGCTGGCAGTGGTGTGTGTGTGTGTGTGCCGCTGGCAGTGGTGTGTGTGTGTGTGTGTGCCGCTGGCAGTGGTGTGTGTGTGCCGCTGGCAGTGGTGTGTGTGTGCGCGTGTGTGTCGCAATCCTGCCGGTGGCACCCAGGTTTGCATAAAGTTTTTTCAGAAATGTTTTTTTGTGCAGAACCATACATTGTATCTGGTGTATATTGCTTTTAATCTATATGGGGAGGAAGGGGTGCCTCCATTTTGGTTTTCTGTACCACGCCCACTCTCACAGGCTGTCATAAGAAGTGCAGCTTGCAGGTTTGGTGTGTTTTTTTATTTTTTTTCTCTCTGGATAATGGAGGTCGGTTGACCCGGTGAGAGGCCTGGATTTGGCTCTATTGAGAGGTAAAGATAGTGTAGGACTGCCCGATCTGAGATCACGTTGAAAGTCGTGGGCAGCTTAAGCATTTTTTGATCAAATATATGCGAACCGAGAATCTCGTGGATAATGCAAGTCTATGGGGCCAGCGAGCTGCTCCCCCCACCGCGCTCCGGCCCCGCCCCTATTCAAGCCGGAATTGCGAGCGCAATCCGGCTTGCAATTACGGCTTGAATAAGCCGTCTGAACATGGCCTTAGACTGCAGGTTTTGTGGAAACCTCTAGTGTTTTCAGGTTGAAAGACCTGAGATGATGTCACGGTCACATGACTCGCAGGTCCTTCAGCCCAGGCCATAGAATGCAATGTGTAAGTTTAATGTATACACACACACGCATACATATATACTCACATGTATACAATCACATAAACAATCCCTTATCTTAAATTGTGGCTACTGGGACTTTTAGTTCCCCAGCATACCACCCTTTCAAGATAAGGCATTGAAAGTATAGACACACACTCCATGGTTTTTGGCCATCTATCTATCTATCTATCTATCCGCACAGTACATACCCTAAAGTCAGAAACCATGGGGTGGGTGTGTGTATATATACATGCTGGTACTTGAAGTTCCACAGCAGCTGCCAAGGAACTAAATGTCACAGCATGCAGTGTCTGCACCCATCACGTTAAAAAAAATAAAAATAAATCAGCCCTAGCCTTTTTTTATGGAAATGAAAATATAAGACCCTGTCTTATTTTTGGAAAAACACAGTAGCATTGGCTGCACTATTCTTGTTTATAGCGCAGAGAAAGGAGAAAGAACCCCCCCCCCCCTCCCAATGGAGACTTAAAATACAAGCGGGGGGAGCCTTTTACAAGAAATACAACAGGACAATCTGCTTCTAGTCTCATTAAAATAAACGTCAATGAAAAAAAACAAAACGTAAAAAAATCACAGGTACTGTGGACTTGAGCTTGGAAAGTTATGGCGGTTTTAAGTGCCAGGAAAACCAATCAATGCTAAGGAGGGATGCCAAGGATTACAATCAGGTTTAAATAAGAGGAATAACATTTCAGACGCATGCTTACTTTTAGGATCTTCTCAATATACTGCTTGAAAAGCTCCTCCCTAGCTGATGAACTATCTACAGCTTTGTACCGAGGATCGCCTTCTATTTTGTCTTTGACTTTGCTCCAGCGTGACTGTACATCCAAATGATGACTGCCCAAGAGGTCAAAGAAGTCATGCTTCACCTAAAACCAAAAGATGCAAATGAGAACAGAGTGTAATAAAGAAGACAACAGTCTAAAGAAGCACAAACACTTTTCAAGTTCTATTTTTATATCTTTCATTTCCTGTGATGACCTGGGGAGTGTCCATCTATATCTTGCCTGGCTTACATTGTTGCAGTGCATGTGCGGTACGAAAACCCACAATGGTCACTGAAATAATGTCAAACTGACAAAAGTTATAATAAAATTTACTGCCAATCAACTGATGAGAAGCAGACACTGCTTTTGAATTGTGGCTCAACCGAAAAATGTAAAACTAATGAAACTGACCTGAACAAAAATTATGGTGTCCCAAACTCAAAAGGAACACTACCATCAAAAATTTTCATTTCACATATTGACAGTAATATGCAACTATTATATGGATTTTTTTATCTTTTTATTAGGGGATTGTTTACATGACTTCCTGGTTGGTCTTTCTGATCCGTCCAAGCACAGCAGTGAGAGGTCCTTGTTTCATTTCAGCTATGGCCTGAGAGGTGTAAGTATTTTCAGCAATAACCAGATAAGTTTTAAAAAAATAAATCTTTCCCCAATGCAGAAAAAGATTATCCTTTCACATAGTGCCCTAATCTTATCAGGCCCAGTCTAGAGAACAATAGAGCGGTCATTATGTCATTACCCTCTATTTGTAAAGAGACTACAGAAAGCTAAGTAGCAGATGAAGTGATTTGTTTGCCCTGCTATTCAGGAGTTTTACAACATTTATTTTTTTATATAATTGGAAAAAATATTATTTTCCAGTAATAGTGGTTTCAACAAAAATACTGTCACTTTAATATTTTGCTGCGCAACCTTTTGAGCAAACACAGCAAGACAAACAATTTCTGCAACTCTCAATTAAATTTCTGCTCCTGTGCACAAGTATTTTGCTCCACTCATCACAGGTGTGAAGAATGGCTTCTCCAGACTGCATGTTTGATTTCCTTTCACAGACGTTCAACAGGATGTAGATCAGGGCTCATAGAAGTCACTTCAGAATAGTCCAATGCTTTGCTCTTAGCCATTCTTGGATGTTTTATAATTACGTGTTTTGTGTCATTATCCTGTTAGAGGACCCATGACCTGCAACTGAGCTCAAGCATTCCGACACAGGGCGGAACAATTCAGTCCATAATGCTTTGATAGTCTTGCAATTTCATTGCACCCTTTACAGATTTAAAGATATCGTGTGCCAGATGCAACAAAAAAAAAAAAAAACGCTCTACCAAAATGGACACTGACTCCACAGCCCTGATCTATACATACACCACCCCACATACAGAATCACAGGTTATCTTTTTTATTTGTATTAGTCATTGCAGAGTTGAAAACAGCAGATACTAATGCATTTTATAAAAAATACTTAATTTTACCCCATGCTTTCATGGCAATGGGACTTTACAATCAAGAAAAGCTTGCACGTTTTGCATTTAAATGAAGGAATAATAAAAAAGGCTAATACAGTATTACCATTAAAACTGGACATTGAACAGCAAATGTGATGTAATGAGTACAAACCTTTGCACATTTAAAAAAAAAAAAAAAATAATACTGCAGAATTGTGCGGTTTTAGCCCGTGCATGTGTCTGCATAGAAACAAAAAGCTGAAACATTTTAACAGACTAAAGTAAAGCCCAAGAAAAAGAACAAAGGAGCCAAACAAAAAGCACAGCCCTTTGTAACCAGTGTTCAAGCACATCCAAAAATGAGACTCATTTGTGGAAAAATGTCATCTGTGTTCAGTGTAAACAAGTTTCATGATCCTAGAAAGTCTCCCTGACATGGAATTGCTCCCGTCAGAGAATGGGGTTGCGCTTGCTGATAGATTAAACATCTCCAATCTGCGCTTCCCACTGCTGCCTTCTTGTATAAGTGACATTTAAGTCCATTTATATTTTATGCGTGACCTTTGGCTCAGATAAGCAGCAGCTTATACTTGAAAGGTTGCCAAGTTCAGAGAAGAAAGGAAATACAACCAATCACTAGAAGCTTATATTTTGTTAGTCATCAATGAAATAGCAGGGCCCAGTGGCATCAGTTTATGATTTCAAGCTTAAAGAGAACCTGTCACCTAGTTTATGCCCCCCTTGCTGAGGACAGCACAAGCTAGTGACAGACCTGCTGTTTCCAGCACTGTGTCCCTTATTGTGTAAGATGCTGTAGTTTGTGTATTTAATGCTTAAATCTGCAGTTTTCAGCCAGAAGAGTCATTCGAAGAGTCCTTCAGTGTCAGTTTTTTTCAAACCCCGCCCACCACCACTGACAAACCTATTACTTTGAATAGGTAGAAACATTTGAATAACTGTCAGTGGGCGGGGCTAGCCTTTAGTGGGTGGAGCCAACACATTACTCACAGATCAAAAGAAAAATTCCTAAAACAATCTTTAATAGATATGCATTAAAATAATTATCCTTTATATATAAAAATGGCCTCACACATATAGCCACTATACAAATATGCAACTGTATATGTATAAAGTACCCGGTGTATATCAGTACCTAGATACAAAAGCAAGTGGACAATGTCTAGCTAATCACAGCAAAAAAGACATTGTACCAAATACCTATTAGCAGGGAGAAGTGCCCCTATAAGAGGGAGGAAAAAATGTGGTCAAAAACTCACGGTTCTGAAGACCTTGTCACAATAGACTCCGTTGCCCCATTGGACCAGTATATACCATATAATAGAAAAAGCACTATCGCTATCACTATACTAGTCCTATCCAGATAGAGCACTCGCCCCGAAAAGGGCGACCCCACCTCTCGGCGACTCACCCTAACTAAATTATACAGTAACAAACAAAGAACACAGACATAAGTCCCCAAGATATGGTTCATCAGGGGATAATAATTATACATCTGTGATGAGAGATGATGATGGTCCAAGTGATGGCATGATGAGGCCATAAGTAAGTGCCAGACAGTATATCACTTATATACCCACCCCTATTAACCAAATAAACTACTCAGCCAATCCAATGCCACTTTACTCACCAATGATACAGGAGCAAAGTCCTTGCACATGCTCAATAGCAAAACAAAGACGCCAAACACCACATGTTCCGCGCGCCTCCCGTTCCGGCAAACCAGAAGTGGCAAAACGAAAGTAATTCACAGCACGTGCGCCCCAGATAGAAACTAGACTGGCGGAACGAGTGCAAACGCGCACGTGCCCCGGTCCCCCGCCCGCGCAACTAGCAAAACAGTGCACACGCGCCCATAAACAAGGGCGCACTCAGGTGCCCCAACTATACAGATAATACGTTGGACACAATAGCATAATGGTGACCCAAGTAACAGGAGGCTTATCATCAAGACTCAATATCGAGTACACAAGGTTACGTTAAATAATCCAATGGATATAAACTACCAATAGTTAAGGCTAAGTAAAATAAAGTGATAGGCAGTAAGACAAAAAAGATATAGAAATATTATATACTCTGACAGTATTAATAATAAAGAGACTATACCCAACACATGGTATGATATTCTCAACTGATTACCCTATCAACAGAATCCAAAGAAAAGGACCAAGAAAACAAAACAAAAAAAAAAAAAACTGAAATTATGAAAAATATTATAAAAAACAGCCAAATTGCAGGTTTTCGTTAAGACCATCAGGGGTCGTAGTATGCAATCTGAAAATCCACTCGGTTTCTTTTTTAAGCAGTCTTGTATCCCATTCACCCCCTCGAGGTGATTTCCTCACGACCTCAATGATCGAAAATTTCAGGTGTGTTGGATCATTATTATGACATTCACATACATGTCGAGCTATCGGTGTATCTCTCCTATGCCTAATGTCCCCTAGATCAGAGGTTCCCAACCCTAGTCCTCAAGGCACACCAACACGTCATGTTTTCTGGTTTTCCTTAGCATTGCACAGGTGAAGTCATTATTGTCAGTGCATTCTGCACAGGTGATATCATTATTGTCAGTGCATTCTGTGGGAGATCCTGAAAACATGACCTGTTGGTGTGCCTTGAGGACTGGAGTTGGGGAACACTGCCCTAGATGCTCACCAACTCGTCTTCTAAATTGTCTCTTAGTCTTTCCAACATATCCTAACGGGCAAGTACAACTGCATAAATAAATGACTCCTTCACTCTTACAGTTGGAAAAATCTCTCTTCACAAATGTACGATCTGATTTTAAAATCAGTGAAAGTCTGACTGCTCAATTAAATGGACATGCCACACAGTTGTCCCCACACCGAAAGGTACCTAGTGGTTGTCGATCCAACCTGGTCCTGTTTTTTAGGTGGAGTATATAAACTATGCACCAGTCTATCCCTCAATGATCTTCCTTTCCTGAATGTATCTGAGGAAAATCAGGGAGGACATCTTTTAAATCCTGATCTGACCCTCAAGATACCCAGTATCTAGAAATACAGTCTCTCGCTAATTCGTGGCCCTGATCAAAGTTTGCCACGATCCGCATAGTTTGATTTGTGGGGGAACTTGCTGTTCTGTCCACACCATTGAGCAGTCTCGATCTATCACTTTCAAGTGCCTTGACAAAATGCCTCATCAATGACTTTTTCGGGAAAACCCCGATCCACAAACCGTTTAAGGTCCCTTGCTTGGAACAAATAGTCTCCTTTCCTGGAGCAGTTTCTCCGAACTCGGAGAAACTGCCCCTTTGGTATACCCCTTTTTAAGGGTCTAGGATGGTAACTCTCCCACCGGAGGAGACTATTAGTCGCGGTTGGTTTCCGAAAGGTTTTTGTATGTAGATTGCCAGATTTATCTTTAATGATATAGAGATCCAAAAAAGGAAGGCACACGTCATCAATAGTTGAAGTGAATTTCATGCCAACATTATTAATATTGAGACTTCTCACAAAGTCATCAAACGCCTCTGTCGTCCCATTCCACAAAATTAGGATATCGTCAATATACCTACCCCAAAACAGGATATTGTCCGTATGGGGTAGGTCATTGTCACTAAACACAATGGTAGCCTCCCACCAGCCCAGGAATAAATTTGCGTACGAGGGAGCACACGGGCTCCCCATAGCAGTACCCCTGAGCTGGTGGAAGATCTTACCATTAAAAATGAAAAAATTGTGTTCAAGGACGAAACGAGGCAGCTGTAGGACAAGTTGATTATGCTCTCTAAGATGTATACCCCTAATAGAGAGGAAATACTCTACAGCACGCACCCCACAATCATGCGGGATGCTGCTATAGAGAGCCTCTACATCAATGGAGGCGAGCTTAGTGTGTCCCTCAACTGTCAGTCCGTCCAATCTTCTCAACAAATCAGGAGTGTCCTTGATGAATGACGGCAAAGCATACACAAATTCTTTCAGGATGTTATCAATATAAATGCTGACATTCTGAGACAAGGAATCCACACCTGACACTATTGGGCGTCCTTTTAATGGAGTCATACCCTTATGTATCTTAGGTAGGGCATAAAAACAAGGGATTAAAGGATGTTTAGGTATCATAAATTTACTCTCATTAGCTGAGATCAACCCTCCGTCAAGGGCCATGTATCAAAATTTCTTCTAGCTCCCGACAGACGGAAGGTGTAGGATCACATGTGAGAATAGAATAGCATGAGCGATCCTTCAAAATATCGTACATATGCTAATATACTTAGAATGATCCAACACTACTAGATTCCCGCCCTTTATCCGATGGCTTACAGATAATGTTGTCATCATTTTCCAGATCTCTAAGTGCCTTAAGTTGGGAATACGTAAGATTATGTTTAGATGTACCCACACACAATTTCTCCCAGTCCTGACTGACAAGTTTTAAAAACATGTCAATCTCTGGACTTTGTATAGCTGGAGGCATACGTATACTCTTAGGTCTCAGCTGTGTATGTCCCGTCTCCTGGTCAGATAAACTCGCAAGTAATCTAATGTCAGGCAAATCGAGAAATCAACACCCAATGCTCTTGCCTCTAAGGAGTCCCGATTTCTAAAGAATTTATGCCACTTGAGACGTCTAACAAACAGATGAATATCCTTTTACCCACTCAAAAGGACTAACCCTACCACATGGAACAGAATTGAGACCTTTTGTGGACAGAACAGCAAGTTCCCCCACAAATCAGACTATGCAGATCGTGGCAAACTTTGATCAGGGCCACGAATTAGCGAGAGACTGTATTTCTAGATACTGGGGTATCTTGAGGTCAGATCAGGATTTAAAAGATGTCCTCCCTGATTTTCCTCAGATTACATTCAGGAAAGGAAGATCATTGAGGGATAGACTGGTGGCATAGTTTATATACTCCACCTAAAAAAACAGGGACCTGGTTGGATCGACAACCAATAGGTACCTTTCGGTGTGGGGACAACTGTGTGGCATGTCCATTTATTGAGCAGTCAGACTTTCACTGATTTTAAATCAGATCGTACATTTGTGAAGAGAGATTTTTCCAACTGTAAGAGTGAAGGAGTCATTTATTTATGCAGTTGTACTTGCCCGTTTTGGATTTTGTTGGAAAGACTAAGAGACAATTTAGAAAATGAGTTGTCGGAGCATCTAGGGCAGTGTTCCCCAACCCCCTCCTCAAGGGACACCAAAGTCATGTTTTCGGGAAACCCCCAAGAATGCACTGACAATAATGATATCCCCCTGTGCAAATGCACTGACAAAAGACTTCCCCCTTGCAATGCTAAGGGAAAAACCCCGAAAACATGCCCTGTTGGTGTGCCTTGGGACGGGGTTGGGAACCCTGATCTAGGGGACATTAGGCATGGGAGAGATACCCCCGATACCCATGATTGAAGCATAAAAATGACCCAACACACCGAAATTTTTCGATCATTGGGGGTTTGAGGAAATCACCTCGAGGGGTGAATGGATACAAGATGCTTAAAAAAAAAAACCGGTGGATTTTCAGATTGCATACTACGCCCCCTGGTCTTAAACAAAAACTGCAATTTGGCTGTTTTTTAAATATTTTTCAAAATTTTCAGTTTTTTTTTTTTTTGTTTTTTTTTCTGGTCCTTTTTTTTGGGACTTTGGGGGGTAATCAGTTGAGAATATCATCCCATTTTTGGGGTATGCCCCTTTTTTATTATCAATACCAAGTAAAAAAATTTTTCTATATCTTTTTGTCTTACTGCCATCACTTTTTTTTTACTTACCCCTTAAACTTTGGGAAAAGTTTATATCCTTTGGATTATTTAACGTAACCTTGTGTACTCATATTGAGTCTTGAGAAAAGCCTCCTTATTTTGGGTCCCTTTTTGCTTGTGTCCAACTTTTTATCTGTATATTGGGGGCAGGTGCCCCCTTGTTTTTGGGGGCGTGTGCACTTTTTGCTAGTTGTGCGGCGGGGCCCGGGGGCACTGCGCGTTTGCACCGTTCCCCCATTAGTTTTTTCGGGGGCGCACGTGCTGTGAATTACTTTCGTTTTGCCACTTCCGGTTGGCGGAACGGGGGGCGCGCGGAACATGTGGTGTTTGGCCTTTGTTTTGCTTTGAGCATTGCAAGGACTTTGCTCCGTATCATTGGTGAGTAAAGTGGCATTGGATTGGGTGATATTTATTTGGTTAAAAAGGGGGGGTATATAAGGATTCTGTCTGGGACTTTCTTTTGGCCTCACGCCCTTTACTTGGGCCTCATATCTCTATCACGATTTAATTATTTCCCCTGATGAACCATATCTTGGGGGAAAAACGCGGGGCTTTTTGTCTGTGTTCTTTTGGTTTTTTTTCGTATAAATTTTGTTAGTTAGGGTGAGTCGCCCAAGGGGGGTCGCCCTTTTCGGGCGATGCCATCTGGGTAGGACTAGTATAGTGATAGCGTAGGTTTTTCTATTTTGGATAACGGTCCAATGGGGCAACGGAGTCTAAAAGTGACAAGGTTTCAAACCGTGAGTTTTTTCCACATTTTTTTTTCCCTCTTATAGGGGCACTTCTCCCGCAATAGGATTTGGTCTTCTTTTTTTCTGGATTTAGACTTGTCCAAATTGCTTTTTTATCTGGTAGATATACACCCGGGGACTTTTACTATCCTTGCATATTTTTTAGTGGCAAGTGAGGGCCCTTTTTATATATAAAGGAAATTTTTTTAATGCATACTATTAAAGATTATTGTTTTAGGAAATTTTCTTTTGATCTGTGAGACGGTTTTCTATATTCCTATTATCTCTTTTCTGTGAGTGGAGGTAACACCTACTCGAATAAGATTTGAGGGGTAAATGCTCTAAAACTACAGCATCTTACTGAATAAGGGACACAGCGCTGGGAACAGCAGGTCTGACACTAGCTTGTGCTGCCCTCAGCAAGGGGGGCATAACCTATGTGACAGGTTCCCTTTAAAACACACATTTTAGTTGGATTTGAACTGGTCTAAAATTCCTAATTCAAAGCCACAATTAATATGCCACAATTTAGCTTTGTAGTAGCTTTTCAGTATTGACTCAGGTGCAGCCTTAGTCAGGGAATCTCCTTGTGTTCCCCATTTAACTCATTCAAAAAACATACTCAAGGCTTCATTAAAGGGGTTGTCTCACTCACTACAAGAATTGCTTTTTAGGTTAAAGAGCTTGCAAAAACAAGTCACTTTGCAATATGTGTCCATTAACAGTATCATACCTATTCTGAGATATCCCCTCTTGTATGGGCTGCATCAACTCCTCAGGTTGCTATAGCTACAGACCTGTTTGATCTCTCATGATAGGCTGCAAGCACTGGTTGCTATAGCTGCAGACCTGGCTTCTACTGGAAGCCAGTAAACACGCCCCTGAATTCAAAATGAAACCAAGAAACGGGACTCAGGTGAGATGAATCAACGTAGTGAGACAACCCCTTTAAGCGTGCAAATCATTCTTTTACTTATATCTTCACAACGTATGCCGTATATATTACAGACTGATGAAGGAAACGTAGCTTTCCGAAACGACGCTTGGCAGCGTTAAATATGGACGCTCCTATGGTCAGCTCTGTTGCTGGATTTCACATCACAAAGACATAAGCTGAATTGAATGCAGCTAAGTATTGCCTTTGCTTTATGTTGTCTATAACGATAAAAGGCTGTATTTGGACTGCATAGTCTGTAATATATACGGCATACATTGTGAAGATATAAGTAAAAGAATGATTTGCACGCTTAATGAAGCCTTGAGTAGGTTTTTTGAATGACCAAAAAATTTTCCCCAAATTCCAAAAATTTTCCCTTTTAAACCCCCCCGTTTTAAATCAAAACCCTTTTTACTATAAAGTTATTATGCTTTTTATTCTTTCTAGTACAGGATAGGAAAAAAAAAATTCTGAATACATCTCCAGGAAATGAAGAAAATAAGTGATATTGTACATATATTGGCCCTAGGTTACAATTCCTGATTTTTAGGTCACTGTAAAGTGAAAATGACATTCATCTTTCGGTTTTTCCCCGGGTGAAATTTTTGCTAAAAAGCCCCCAAAAATCAGTGGGGTTTATCCGACTATAAAAAAGCCCCACTAAAATCAAAAAAAAGCCAGTCACAATAGTGATTAGGGGCCAATTAAGCAAAACTGTGTGCCCGGGTACTCCCTTAAAAAAAGGATTTCCAGGATTTTAAAAAACGGATGACAATATAAAACTTTTCCTTTTTGCCAGGACGAGCTGTTCCTTTAGACATTGGGCCTCATTTATCAAAACAAAAAACTGTCTAGCAGTAAGCGGTAAGCCCATAGCAAAAAAAAAAAAAAAAACTGATTGAAAGGGGGAAAGGTTCACAAATTCCCAGCTCAAATTTTTGGGGCCCCTGGATTTGCCCAGATAAAAAAAGGGAATGTGTCATAAAAAAAATTTGGGGTCCATTTTTAAAGCCCCCTTTTTATGTTAAACCATTTTTTTGGGAGCTTTTGGGTTGTGTTTTTTTTAATTTTTTCAAACACTTTAAATATTTTTTTAAAAAATTTTTAATTCTTCATTTTTCACTTTGACCACTAGGCCTTTGTTTGCACTGTTTTTAACAGCAGACAAAGAAAAGTTTTAAACAGAAAGCTTAAAGCCCCCCTGGGAAGATTTAAAAGGGGGTTTTTTAATAAAAATTTCATTGAATGGCCTTTCAGAAAAAAGGGACATAAAAAACAAGAAATTTTGAAATTTTAGTTTGTCATTACAAAGCTGCCCTTAATTTTCACATTTCCTTAATTTAATTTTCTGTTTACACTATATCCAGTGTTTGGTCGGATCCCCCTCCTTGCTTTTTCACAAAGCTAAAATTCTTTTAAAATTCTGGCTGTTTTCCCACGGGGCTTGCTTTCCTCCTTTCACTCAAAGAAAGGGGCCCCGGCACATTTTCACCTGCACACCCCAGAAGAAACAAAACCCCAAAAAGCGGGGCCCTACAAAATCAGGAAACAGTACAATAGTTTTCAACCCGCCCCCCTGCATAGAAAGGGAGATCTGTCCCTTCATGAAACCCTGGATTCAACTGTAAAAAATTTTCCAACGTGAGAGGAGAAGAGATCAGGGGCCTCTAAAATTGAATCACCCCTTTGGCATGTAACAGCTCTTACAAAAAAAACTGATAGGGAAGACACAGTGCCCTGGGACTCAAATGGGAGGGGGGGGGGGGGGGAGGAAAAGCTGTCCTCGGGAGCCGGCATGAACAGTGAAGGGGGGGATGAGGTCACCCACTGGGAGGGGAAGAAACGCCCCTGCTTTTTTCAAGAGTTTGGAGAAGCTGAAAAGAAAAATTTTAATCACCGAACTAAAGAAGCGATACATCCCCTTTAAGACTGACCCCCAACCCCCCTTTTCCACTTCTATAAAAGGGGAAAATTTTCTAGTCATGCCTGGGACCTGGGAAAAATCAGTGTGCAGGGAGGTGAAAGGGGAACTGTACCATCTCCTCTTGTGGCTGGTGGATCCTGTGTTTTCCCATTCACACTGGTGGGCTCCTTTTATTTGACCCTCTTTGTGCGAAAAATGAACCCGACAACCCCCCCAATCTTTTCTTAAAAGAACAGGAAGGGTCAGACAAATATTAGGGTTATTGGGCAAAAGGGAAAAACCCGCAGGACTTAAGAATTAAAAAAAAAATAATTTTAAAGTTTATAGGAAAATTAAAAAAAAAAAAAAAAAAAAAACTTTTTAAAAAAGTGTTGAACAAAAAAAAATTTGAGGTTTTAAAAAATAATAATTTTTTATGACACTTCCCTTTAAAATTTTAAAACCGTAGGTCAAGATTCAGTGTGGAATCCGCCTCAAAAATCGACATGCTGATTATTTTTCCGCAATGAAAAAAAAATCAGTATTGTGTACATTGGATTTTACATAGGAAACAATGGGAGAAGTATTGCAGTCAGATTGGACACAGATTCGGGGGCAGATTCCGCACCACACTCCGTCCAAATTTATTGTGTGAACATACACAATAGGCGTAATTTATGAAAACGGTCTAAGGTTTTTTAAACAGCTCTATTTAATTTAAGACACGTATTTTCCCAAGGGTATTTCCATGTAATACTTTCAAAAATCATTGCAAACCCCAGTTTTTGGAAAAAAGTGTTCCACTAAAAGTGGGGGCACTTTTAACTTTCCGTGCACGGTCAGCGGCGCAAACAATTGACTGACATGTAACTTCTCTCCCCCAGTGTACAATACGATCATATTGTACACCGGGGGAGACAAGGCGTAATTCATAGTTACGCCATGTGAACATACCCTAATAGACAGTGTTGCAATGTGCTACATTCATCATCGTGTTCATAAATCTGGTGAATGTTAGAACTGTCTGATTTAAGTTTTTGGCACACTGTGTCACATGCTGAGCCACGCTCTTTCCATGAAGCCACGGCCTTTTTGGCAGACGAGGCGCTGAAGTGACTAGAAACTGTCTTGATAAGTATGTTGTCCTACTTTGTACAACTTCAGAACCCTAAAAAAAAGCTCCTGCCCACAACATAAAGTGATTTACTAGTATCCAGCAGCTACAACTGGTATTCATCAGTACTTCATTAATCTGTGTTAGGTGCTTACTGAACGTTTATTTCTTATTCTTGCGTTCACATTTTGTTACCTTCGGAACCAATTACTAGTTTTTGACAGTCATGGTGATCTTAAAGTTATAATGGAGGAAATTATTATTGTAATTTTGAGGAAAACTTTCTACTTGATTACCACCAGGTACAAAGCCTTGGAATGTCAACAAAACCGGCCAAATGCGTAAGCTTATGTTCATTTCTATTGCCATTAAAAGACCACATATTTGGAGGTGTCAAAAGGATATTAGTTGTTTAGCCAGAGAAGGTTAGAATACTTAATTTAGCTAGAATATATGCCGTATGAATGGACTGTAAGAAAGTATGCCTACCAATCATTACAAGTAAAAATAGAAGATAAAACTCATACTTACCTCCTGAATGCTCCCGTTCACTTCCGGCGTTCTTCGCCGCTGAAGCAGTGAACGGTCTTTATTCACGTGACAGCTGCAGCCAATTACAGGCCCCAGAGGTCACATGCATGTGATGGTGTGGCCTGTGATAGGCTGCAGCTATCACGTGAACAATGGACGTTCAGTGACTACTTTCGGGATGAACACACCGGCAGCCGGGACTGAAGCTGCCTGGGAGTTAAGTATGAGTTTTATCTTCTATTTTTACTCATGCCCTGATGGCCCGACGAGCATTGTTAAATCTTAGAACACCCCTTTAAAACCAAAAATTACCATTTAAATAAGTAATATTTTAAAAAATATCTAATATTTATGAAAACAGAATGGATGTTAATGCATAAGTGCAACCAACTTTCTCTAAGTCTGTTTTTGGACAAACATCTATTACATTTTGATGACATATCCTGTCGATATGCTATCAAGGTGTGCTATGGGAACATCCCATTAAAGATGGTGGGAGGTCCTGAGGGGGAACATATGAACAGCTGTAAAGCCACCATGAGGATTCTACGTGGAAAACACACAGAAAAAAAAACAAAAAAAAAAACAATCTGTAATTCACTGCCAACCATTTGCAACTAGCAATCCTACTTTCCTAAAAGCACTGTAATGTATATTGGAAGTTGATGTCCATTTAGCAGTAAGGGCAAGAACAAGTGGATGACATTCACCACCTCGGACTAAACACATCTAAAACAAGGAGACTGAGACATACCCCTAAAACCTATGTGCATATGCTTTACCTTTTCTCCTTTATTTTTGGAGTCCTCCTTCTCTTTCTTTCTTGCAGCAATCATGTATTCGCTAAATAAGGTTTCACGATCTTTCATTTTTTCTATTGCTTTGAAGCGGAGATCTTTGGCGTGCTTGGTTGCAAATTCACTAAATGTAGTTCTGCATACAATAAAAGTAAAGTATAAAGTCAGATTTTGCATTATATAAATGGATATCAGAGGAGAACAAACCTAGTCATCAGATAAACTAGTATGTTAGCAATGGTGTCCTCATTTTGTTTGCTGGAATTTATGTAAATGGCAGTTGGGCACTTTCACTTAAAGGGGTTTTCTCACCACAGGCTTTCGCAGACATGAGCTGTTTCTCTCTGGCTTACAGCCTCAAATCTGGGAGAGGGACGGTGGGGGTGTGTCTCCTCCAAGTAGACGTGTTTTCCCTCACTGAAGACATCATCACACTCCCTCCCTGCTCCCTCCTGAGTTGTCATCATTATTCTGTGTGAGCAGTGGAAGGGAGGGGATGTCACAGCTCTGCAGACCTCCTGCAGTGGTCAGTTCTCATGCCTGGAGGGCCGACACCTCCCTCCACAAGCACTCCTTGTAACCAGAACACCTGTGTTGCAGTAAACAGTTATACATACAGCCTGAAATGATGAAACACATGTGAGAAATGTACTCTGCTCTCCCTTCATCAGGAAGGAGGTAGAGGGGGAGCAGAGTGCATAAGGCTGTGTTATATGGGTGGGGAGAGTCAATCTAGCAGCTAGAGAGTAAGTAATTGCCCAGATCCTTCACATAGAGCTATCACTGGGAGAGGAGCAGAGAGGGCTCAGGCAGGCTTTATTACACAGACACAGCCAACAACTAGCACAGAAAGCTGGGGGAGCCAGTTTCATTTTTACATAGTTCAGAAGGGAGTGAGTACAGAGAGTGCAGGCAGCCAAATCAGGTCCCACACAGGAGGCGTGTCCCAACAGGGCTGAACTAAATATCAGGCAGTCATTTACAGCAAAGGGGGCATGACCCAACCCCAGATTTAGCTTTACACACTTACAGATTAGCTAATAGCTGCTATACCAAATGATTTACTTACTTACTTTTACTGTTCCCATCATTACAAATCTTTGTAGCAAGAAAACCCCTTTAATGGTGAACACATATTTAGATAGATGCCGTCACTGACAGCATCAACTTCATCACTCCCAGCAGAGTAAGCTTACACAACTTGTCACACAACAGTCCTGTGAACCCTTGATTGGATTTTTCTTACCAGCACTGTATATAGTATTTATGACCACTGTTCTGGACTTCTGTCTGGTCAGGTTACTTGCAATTTGTCTTGCTAAAACACACAGCATGTGCAAACCGGAAAGTATACGCTATGCATTCTTAGACAATATGTGTTCATATGGGACTGACCAAGAGACAGACTTTCAGCCCTCATCGAGAACACCATGTGTTTTCGCAGAGTATGGGTAATGTGACCCAAGAATAGAGATGAAGGGTGGTTATAAAGACTATATACAGGTGCAATTTAGAAAACTACATGTATGAATCCAGCATAGCTCAAGTTATAAAACAAGTTCTTATAAATGAATAATAGAAGCAAAATTTTGCAATATATCTTACTGGAGAAAACACTTCTTATTTTATCAGCCTCCTGCTTTATCTGTACACTCACAAATTACTAACCGAGTCCATCTTGCAGAGGACACAAGGTTCCTGCTTCGCTGAAAGCTCAGGTTATAGCTGCCCATAGATGTCTATCAAGAGGGAGAGGCAGGGAGTGAAAGCAGCAGACCGACACAAGCAGCAACATGAAGGGCAATAGACATTAGTAAGTAGCAGTGTAGCTTTGAGTCCAGCACTGAGGTCAAATACAACACTCATTGTGCAACCAGTATCATCTAGGTCTCTCTCTGCCTCTCCTATCAATAAATTTCTATTTTCAGCTCTAACCTGATCTCTCAGTGAAGGAGGAACATGGTTTCGGCAATTTATGCATGCATGGATGGATAGAAAAAAAGTGGAAAAAGCTGAGAAATGGAGAATTTTTTCTATTAAGATATGTTACAAAGTTTGTTGCTTATGCTGTTGATTTGTGGAAGGTTGTGTTATAAATCGAGATACGCTTTAATGTTCTGCCAGCTTGGAATATACACTTGCTCACAGCTTAGTTCTAACCAAACCCTCACCCATTACTAGACTCGTCCAGTCCCATTACTCAACAATGTGCTGCTAATAAAGACATAACAGGGAGTGATTTAACTATCCCAATCAGGGCTACTACAGCACAGAGAGGTGGTCACTAACCTAGAGAAACTTGTGTACACAAACAGGAAGTATGAACTGCTCTCGCTCTGCATAAAGCAAAATCAGAACTGCAGTGTAATGTATTAATTTTTTATTTACCTTTGCCTACATGTTTGAAGCTAATCAATGTGGTTAGAATACCCATTTAAAAAAAAAAAGGGTCATCTTTTGCTCCTAATTCTAAAAATGTAGAGTGCCAAATAGAATTTTTTTTTGCCAAATCAAAACTTAACATTACTTAGTAATAATTTTAGTATCAAATAAACATTTTAGTCCTATATGCGACCATTTTTGTTTCCATCTGCAGCCCCTGCAGCCCTGATTTTGTTGCTAAAGGAATAAGTTCTAGAATAAACTATGTAAAACAGTTATACGGTGTAATATAACAGCTGTGGTTATGTGGTATGGAGCCAGACTCCATCTAAGGGGATGTTCACACAGCATTTCTTAAATATGTTTTCGGGTATGTTTTATGTACCGAAAAACGGACCCCAAAACATATTTTTACATACGTCATTCAGATGCCTTTGACAGATCCGATCAAAGAATTGATATGTCAATTCACTTAATGCGTAAAGCATTAAGACACCCTACTTAAAACCATAGGGTATGTTTCTGCTGCACAGAAAACATATCAAAAGACTGTATGAAGCTTCTGAAATAGAACTTAGAAAAAACATATAAGAATGGAAACGAAAATAAAAACCACAGAATGGAAATACTTCCAAAACAGCAGTAGAACTTTTTCAGCAGTAAAAAAACAAAAAAAAAGAAATCCTAAGAAAATTAAAACAATTGTATTCCTATATTTACTACATTGGTGGAATTATAACTATGTCACTAAAATATAGTAATATCAAATATCAAGTGACCCAAGACATTCTGTGATATGAAAAAAAGCAGCCAGCCACCAACTGTGCAAGTTCTCCCACTTAAAAAGATGAAAGTGGCCTGTAATTGACATCATAGGTAGACCTCAACTATGAGAGACAAAATGAGAAAGCAAATCCCAAAAATCACTGTCTGATTTGGAAAGAATTTATTTGCAAATTATGGTGGAAAATAAGTATTTGGTCACCTACAAACAAGCAATGTTTCTGGCTCCCACAGGCCAGTAACTTCTACTTTTAGAGGTTCCTCTGTCCTCCACTCGTCGGAGCAATAATTAGAAAACATACAAGGCCACTAATAATCTCCCTAGATCTGGGTTTCCACGCAAGATCTTACCTGGTGGGGTCAAGATCACAAGAACAGTGGGCAAAAATCCCAGAACCACACGGGGGGGGACCTAGTGAATGACCTGCACAGAGCTGGGAACAACATAAAGGCTACCATCAGTAACACACTGAAATGCCAGAGACTCAGATCCTGCAGTGCCAGACGTGTCCCCCTGATTAAGTCAGTACATGTCCAGGCCCATCTAAAGTTTGCTAGAGAGCATTTGGATGATCCAGAAGAGTACTGGGAGAATGTCACATGGTCAGATGAAACCAACGTAGAACTGTTTGGTAGAAACACAACTCGTCGGGTTTGGAGGAGAGAGAATGTTGAGTTGTATCCAAAGAACACCATACCTACTGTGAAGCATGGGGGTGGCAACATCATGCTTTTGGGCTGTTTCTCTGCAAAGGGACCAGGATGACTGATCTGTGTACATGAAAGAATGAATGGGGCCATGCATCGTGAGTGCAAACCTCCTTCCATCAGCAAGGGTATTGAAGATGAAATGTGGCTGGGTCTTTCAGCATGACAATGACCCCAAGCACACCACCAGGGCAACGAATGAGTGGCTGCGTCAGAAGCATTTCAAGCTCCTGGAGTGTCCTAGCCAGTCTCCAGATCTCAATCCTATAGAAAACCTTTGGAGGGAGTTGAAAGTCCATGTTGCCCAGCGACAGCCCCAAAACATCACTAAAGATCTAAAGGAGATCTGCATGGAGGAATTGGCCGACATACCAGCAACAGTGTGTGCCAACCTTGTGAAGACTTACAGAAAATGTTTGACCCCTGTCATTGCCAAAACAAAGGTTTTAAAAAAGTTTTGAGATAAAATTTTGTTATTGCTTATTTTTTTCCCAAACCACAATTTGCAAATAAATTCTTTCAGTAAAAACACTGTGATTTTGGGGATTTTTTTTTCTCTTTTTGTGTGTGTGTGTGTGGTAGTGTATATATTATAATTTTTTTTTTATATTATATATTTATTATATATATTTTTTAACATATATTTTAAAATATATATATTATTGTGAAAAAACCAGCACAAGTGGCAAAAGAAATAAAACATGTCAATTTTCTAAGTAAATATAATTTTAAAAGGTGCTGTTGCCATGAAATTCTCACCAGATGTTGGCAACAACCCATTCAATCCACTCAGGCAAAGAAATCAGTCTTGCTGAAATGTCCACCCTCGTTTTATCTTTATCATCCTGGTAGATGGTGGCAGATTTTTATAAATATTCCTTCCCTTTTTTTATATGAAGTCGCCCAGTGCTTTATGTGAAAACGCCCCCAAACATGATGTTACCTCTTTAAAACTTCACTTTTGGTTTGGGTTTTTTGGGGAGGGACATGCACTGTTTTTTGGCATAAAACAGGGTGGTTTTTATGACTTAAAAAGAGTTAAAAGTTTTTGGTCTCTTTGATCGCTTATTCCCCCCCAGTATTTGTTGAAATGTAGATCAGCCAACTTAAATAATTATTTGACATGCTTTTTGTTCAACAGTGGAGTCTTGTGTGGTGAGCGGTTCAATTTCTGGGCCGAGTGCAAAAATTTAATGTTTTCATTGAAACTTTTACCTGCTAATTCCCTTTTTGCATTTTCCCCCAAAGGTGGCCCTTTGGGTTCATGACAACTCTTGATAATCTTTTCACCCCTCTGTCTGAAATTTGCGGGAAAGCGTGTGGCCAGTTTTTGTAAATGATTTTCCCCTTCACTTCCAAAATTAGGGCCCCAACAGTCTCACTGAAACTTAAGTAGTTTAGAAATTCTTGTGTAACCAATCCCATCGTATGTTTTTGCAAAAATAAGGTTTCTTAATCTTGGGGGCAGCTTGGTAATGAGCCCCCTTTTTTTGACCATCAGCTGAGCCGTGATAATACTTTTCATAAGTGGGGTTGCTTTTTAATTATAATAGATTTGCTGGGGTCAGACTTTCTGTGGTTTTTGCCTCTCTTTCTTATAAGTTCAAAATTTTTTCTTTGCCCTTTTCCCTTTTTAACACAACATAATTTACGGACATCTTGGGTTTTTATTTATTTCGCTTGTTTGGTTGTAGGGTTGTTACTGAAACTGGGGAGAATTTTTATGCCAACACAGCTTAGAAAAACTTATGGTGAAAAAAGGTGTCATATTCAAACTTAAAGGGGTTTTTCCCCGAATAAGATGACGTGGGAACATACAAATGAGTATTTAAGCAATTTCTAAAATATTATTCATTAAAAAATATGTACCATATAAGGCTGTGTTTTTTTAAATTCTCTGTTTACTGCTGTTTAGGGGTTCCCCGCCCACATTCGTGTGCCTGGCGCGCTTGGCAGTTTTTCTTCTCTCTGTGTGGCCAGGCTCGGGAAGCGCAGTGCGCACATGCGTAGTATCCCTTTTTTGCCGGCCAAACATTCTGTACTAATGTCCTCCCATGTATCTGCTCCCCAGTGTTTCCTCTCTGTTCCCCAAGTTCCCTTGCTAACGAATCTCTGCTGTGTGCCCGGGTGTCCCCCCTTTCTCCCGGCCTTCCCCTCAGCTTTCTATGTCCCCCCTGTTCCAGTCTCTTCTCCCCTCACTTTCTATTCCCTCTGCTTCCAGTCTCTTCCCCTGTGTTCGGGTGTCCCCTCTGCTCCGGTCCCTCTCTGCTCAGCTTTCTATGTCCCTTGCTTCCAGTTCTTTTCCCTCACTTTCTATGTCCCCTCTGTTCCCGTCTCTTTCCTTAGCTTTCTATGTCCCCTCTGTTCCAGTTCTCTCCGCTGTGTGTGGGTTCCCCTCTGCTCCCGGTCCCTCTCTGTGTTTCTATGTCCCCTCTGCTTCCAGTCTCTTTCCTCTCAGCTTTCTATGTCCCCCTCTGCTTCCGTCTCTTTCCTCTCAGCTTTCTATGTCCCCCTTTCTTAGTCTCTTCCCCTGTGTGTAGGGTGTCCCCCCTGCTTCCCGGTCCCTCTTGCTCAGTTTTTATGTCCCCCGTTCCAGTCTCCTTGCCAGCTTTCTATGTCCCCCCTTTCTTCCAGGTCTCTTTCCCCTCAGTTTCTATGTCCCCTCTCTTCCGGTTTTCTCCGCTGTGTGTCGGGTGTCCCCTCGCTCCCGGTCCTTCTGCTCAGGCTTTCTATGTCCCCTTGCTTCCAGTCCTTTCCCCCGCTCTGTTTCCCTCTGCTCCCTTCTCGCTCCCTTCCCCCGTTTTCCGTTCCCTCTGTTTCCCCTTTGTTCGGGCCCTCCCCCCCGTTCTCGCCTCCCGGGCGAAATCCCACTGTGGTGTGTCCCCCCCCGGGCCCCCCGCTTCTTTGCGCCCCATGTCCTTTTGCTCATGTCCCCTCTGCGCCCCTGGTTTCTCCCCGAAAAAAAGGGAAATTTATTCCTCTGCGGTCTAGCCAATCCCTTTTCCCATTATTTGCTTGGTAGACCGCAGGGGGCTCCCCCCGTTTTCCGAGGTGATGTAAAATGGGGGGGCATGGCCCCCCGGGGAGCGCGAAAACTCAGGGCCCGGTAAAAAGGTCTCCCAAGTCCCGTTTTAGAGGGGGGTTTTTTTAAATTACTGCAGAAAGGAACCCCCCAGCCCCTCGGGCCCCAGGGGGCCCACCCGCCAGCGTGGGAGGAAAGGGAAGGGCTTTCTCGGCAAAACCCCTTTAATTATTGTATAAGTAAAAGAACCCTCAAAATTTTTGGGGGGATTTTTTTTGGGGAACATTTTTATATTTAGTGTTTTTTCCCCCCTCAAAATCAAAAAAAGGGTATAAAACCAAAAAAAAAATTCACTTTAATTAAACATATAAAATAGAACAAACTATTTAATATTTGTTTAGGTTTTTACATTTGGGGAAATGAATAAAAAAAAAAAAAAAATTTTATAGGGGGAAATAAAGCTTTTCCTACGAAAGGCATTTAAACTAGAACTGAAGGTAGTAAAAAAGGGTTGTAAAAAATACAGGGAGGAAGGTTGGGACCATTTGCAAACTATATTTTTTTAAAAAGGGCCACTTATTTTTAAACTTAATAAAACCATCAAAGCAATGACTACTGAATTCCTTCAAAAATTATTTCAAAAAAACCATTAAATTATAAATTTGGAAAACCTCTGGTTTAAAATGTTTGTAAATCATTTTATATATTTTTGGTTTTCCCTTTTTTTTTTTTAATGTAAAAACCATGAATTTTTTACTAAAAATAAAGGGAAACCCCTTTGGATTAATTTTTTCCTTTCCCAAAAACATTTTTTCTTGAAGTCCTCCTTTGACTGCATAATCTTGTTTTTCTTTTCCCTTCTTTCCTCCTCTGCCCTCGTTTTGACATACTGATCAAATACCTATAGAGACAAAAATGACAGGAAGCATAAGTGGCATGTTTAATACAGACAAACGTAAAATTGTGACAGCTTTGAAGACATAGGGTTAAAAAGACGCAGATTTATCACTGAAACCCACAAAGGACCCAACTCTTTCTGTATAGGACATTTTACTTTTCTGTTCAAAATTTTTTTTAAAAGAAAAAAGGATCCCCTTAAAAGGGAACTTTTTCCATCTATAAAAAAGTAATTGCACTATAACTTTTTCCAAAATTTTGTTTTTTTATTTCTTTTTTAAAAAAAAAACCCTGTAGTGTCAAATTTAAAAATCGCTTTGGTGCTGTAATGCTTTTAAAATAAACAATAAAAAACATTGTTTTTCTACTACCCGACAATTGAAGTTCAAAGGTATTTTGGTAAAACCCTTTAGGGTTATGTTAAAACCCCGGGAAATTTCCCGGGGGCATTTCGCCTTTCCATATTTGCGTTTGTAATACGAGCAAGTTTTGGGGCCGAAATTAGGAAAATAAATTATTTTTAGAGAGCTATTTTTTAAACGCCCCCTTCCCCCTGCTTTTATTTTTACAATCGTTTTGTACGAGGGGGTTAGAATTTGACATGCCCTTTTTACTTGGGCCCAAAATTTCCGCGCCGTAAGGGACTGTCAATGGGGAAGCGGGCTCCCCGCCCTTACCCCCCGGGGGGAGTAGCGCTAATCAGCAGGGACTCCCAAATAACCGGGTGTAATTGGGGCCCGTACTGTCGGCCGCAAATAACGCCAGTAAACTTTACCCTTTTTTTTAAACCCAGGGAAAAAAATTTTTTCCTTTGTATTGTCAAAACCCCTTTGGGATTTTTTGTGCAGAGAAAAAACTTGTGTTATATCAAGGCGAAACATAATGCACTTGGGTAACAAAATCTGCAATGTGTCGTTTTCCCTTTTTTTCCCTTTTCCCTTTGGGTTTGGAGGAGTAAAAACGGGGTTTCAAAATAAAATTCTTGTGAACCCTTCCCTTTTCCAAAAGGGGGAAAAATGCCAAAACCCCTTAAGGGGAGAGAGAACAAAGAAAACCCCAAATTTTTTTGATTTGGGTGTATTTTTGGGGGGGGAAAAAATTTTAGGCCCCCCGAAAGAAGGTTTTTTAATGTAAGTCTATGGGGATATCTTTTTGAAACCCGGCCCCAGAGCGGGAAAACCCATGATCAAGTTTCATAAACTAATAAATGAAGGGCCCCAGTGGGGGTAAGGAAGCCCCTTTTTAAACCCCACTAATTGGCCCCTTAAACATTTTCCCTAATTATACAGAAAACAGCACAGGGGTTTAATAATCTTTAAAAATTTACCCACTATGAGTGACTTTAAAAAGGGAAATTCAAAGCAACCCTGAAAATGTTTTAATGCGCTTTCTGAGGTTATATTTTGGAAAAACCCCTTTAAAACCCCCAAAAAAACCCAAGCAGTAAAGTCTTTTTCTTTGGGGGCCCCTCTTTTGCCTAAAACTTGTAGGAGAACATTTGCACTACAAACATATGCCAAACACTTTCTAAATGTAAAACCAATTATTTTTAAAAAACCCCACTTATTTTTACAAATTTTTTAAAAACTTCTTTAAAAATGGTCTTTAAAAACCTTTTTAAAAGGCAAAATTACTTCCTCGGCTAGGTTTCCTGTCTAAATAAGTAATGCCTAACTAAAAGAGGCGCCATTCATTTTACAAAAAAAAACCTGTCAAGGTTACGGGCCTTAAAAACCAAACAAAAACCAGGTTCCTCTGATCTTTAATAGTTTTAGCTTAATGATTTTTTAGATTTAAAATGTTTGATTTCTGCCAAATCCCTTTGGGAATGTGGATGCAAATAACGCAAACCATTACCTTTCTCCTAGGGTTATCTGGGCAATTTTCTGTGAAAAAGTTTAGCAAACCCAGTTTATGGCAGTTCCGCTTTTTAAAAGGGGATCTGTTTGTTTTACTTTGTATGCGAAAACCCAACCCGAAGGGGAAAAATTTACTCTTTGGTTTTTTAGGTTTTGGGGGGTTTTAATCCCAAAAAGGGAGATTCCTTTTTAAAAGTGTTTTAAACCCGGGGGTTTCCGAGTCCCAGTAAAGGGGGGTTTTATTTGAAAAAAGCTACTGGTCTCAGAAAACACCTGGGAAAACCCGATGGACTTGTTTCTCCCCATTTCACAAAGTGCCAACCTCTCCCTGTCCCCCTTATTTAAGGGGCCTGTTCACCCCGGCTTATTTCCCAAAAAATTTGTGGCCCCTATTGGGCTAACCCAAAACCGCCGTGAATTAAAGGGGGGGGGACCGGGGGAGGGCCGGGGGCCCGGGGGCCCCCCATAGGAAAAAATGCCCTTATCTAAAGGGGGGGTCCCCGCCGTAAATAATGTGCATGGGCAAATTTTTCCCCCCACGGCGGGTTCGGGCCGAAAGGGGGAGGAGCGACGGGTTTCCCCCCTGTTTTTCTATGGGGAGAAATGGGATTAACCCTAATTGCTGCCCCCGGATTTGGGGCCGCCCCACTGAAACGCAAATTCCGGGGCGCAGTACGGGCCAATCCCCCCGGCAGAATTAAGCCGTGTGAACGAGGCCTAACAGCCAGGACTCCCCCTTTAAGCACACAGTGGAGAGAGCCGTCAGTGAGGCTGAGGGAGTAGAGGGAAACCACACAGTTTTACCAGGATATTTTTTTTCTGAAAAAGCTTGTTAAAAAATTTTCCAAAAGCCCCAACCCCTTACTGTTACCTTTGCATTTCACCATGTTGACAAGTTTTTTTTAAAACTTTTTAAAATTTTCCCGTTGGTAAATTTTTTTTTTAGTATGTTTTTTCATTTGCCTCCCTTGCAGGGGTTTTTAAAAAGGAGGGGGGGCCCCCTGTCATTTTCAAACTATAAGTAAAAAAAAACTGGGGAACTGCACACAAAGGGCAAACAGATTTTTTTTGCGTTTTTTTGGCCTTTTGGGTCTGCTTAACTTTAGAAAACATTTTTAAAATGAAAAAAAGCATTTTTTTGTTTTAAACCTTTTGGAAAAAAAACATTCCAAAATTTTCAAAAAAAAAAACGCAATAAAAAAAAAACCTGGTGGGGAAGGGAAAAGGAGGGGAGTGGGGGAAAAGAGAAAAACAATTTAATCAGTATTTTGGGGGTTTTTCCCCCATTTTCTTATTTCTAAAGCACTTTGGGGTCTTTTTGCCCTGGATTCCCACATTTATTGAAGTGTGCTTATCCGTTAAACACAAAATTTCCAGTCATGGCCCAAAAATTTTTGGGGGAAGGGCACAAAACCTTATTTTTTTCACTGATTGTTGCCCCCCCTGGGGTTTTTTTGTGTGTTTGTCAGATGTTTTTTTTACATTTCAGGGAAAAACAATGCCAAAACATTTTTATGATTAACAAAAAATTTTATTGAAACCAGAATGAGTTAATGCCCGGGAAAATCAATATTTGCAGTGTTAACCCCTTCTTCTTCGGACCTCTGCAAAATTTTCCCTGGGAAGCTTCAATCAAATTTGGACCAAAAACCCCAACCCGTAGCCGTCCAAATTTTTGCAAATCAAAAGTTGCATTTTTTTACAATTTGTTGGTTTTTGTTTGTCCCCCCGTTTTCCCTTTATGATTTCCAAAAAGTTCCAAAAGGGAAATTTTGATTGGGGGGGTTCCAGGCCAAAGGGCCCAAAAACTCCTTTTGGGTTTTTTCCCTTTAGCCAAATTTGTTATCACCTTTGCTTTTTGGCAAGGGGCCCCCTCAGGGTGGGGAAAAAACATTGTTGATCAAAAAATTTTCTTGGACTTTTAGGGGGGAGGGAAATTGTCTTGGGGGGAAATTTTTGGTTTTCCTTCTTTATTAAAGGATTTTTGTTTTTTAGGGAAGCTGTTAGAAAAGCCCATTCCCTTTGGGTGAGAAGCAACCCCACAAGAATGGGTTTTTGGGGGGGGCTTTAAAAGTTTGGGAGGGGGACAAGGGGGTGGTGGGTTTCGCTAAACCCTTTTTTCCCAAAAAAGTGTTTTTTCCCGATGTTCCAAAAAATTCGGAAAGGGGGTTCATCAGAGAAAATGAAATTTTCCCCAGTCCCCCCCGCAGTCACCTCCCTGTACCCTTGGCCCGAAATTCAGTCTGTCCCGATTTTTTTTTTTGGGGGAGATGTGGTTTTTTTATTTGCCCCCCTTGACACCAGGCCTTTTCTCCTTTAGTCTCCGCCTCACATTTCATTTCAGATGCAATCAAAACTGCCCCCCTGCCATTCCTGAGCAAGCTCGGGATTCTGGTAGCCCGTTTTCCCAAAAATGGAAAAAATTTTAAGGACGGCCTGGCGCTTGCTGGTTTTCTTGGCGCCCCCGGGGCTTTTTGGCAACAAAGGAAACCCCCTTTTCCTTTAAATTTCCTTTTATGATGGATAGGGGTGTGGGCTGAGGTGCAAATTTTTTAGCTGGGTACTCTTCCCTGTTAGGCCAGTTTTGTGCGTGCAATAACCCATGCACGTGTTTCTTTTGGAACCTTTGGGTTAAAAGAAAAGAAACAATGATGCCAAGGGGCCCCGCCTCCTTTTAAAGTGGGCCCGGGGTTTTTGTTTTTTTAATTAATCATTTAAAAAATTGATCCGCCCCGTCTAAACAAAAACCCACCCCGTGTTAATGGAGCAATCACTGAAACGATGTTAGCGGCCTTTTAAGGGAGGGCCCGCCAAAAGAATGGGAAAAGTTTTTTTGGGGGAAAAAAATTAATTTTTAGGGGAAAATTTGACTTTGCATTTTAAATTTTGTTAAGCTGTTTTCCCCTTTATAAAATTCTGGGTAAAATGCAAATTGGAATTTTTAAAAACCCGATGGCCAGTAGATTTGTAAAAAATTAAAAATTTTTATCATTCTCAAAAAAATTTTTGGGAAAGACTTTTTGGTTTTGTGTTAATATTTTTTAATAAAATTTTTATTATTAAAAACCTTACTGAAACTTTTTAAAATTAATTTTTTTTTAAAAAAAATCAACCCCCAAATCAAAAATTTCCCCCAAACCCACAGGGGCATTTTTGGGGGTTAAAAATGGCAAGAAAATTTTTCCCCAGTTTTTAAAAAAAAAATCTTCAAAATTTTGGGGAAAAAAGGGTTTGAAAATTTTTCCCTTTAAAAAATTCTTTTTTTTCCAAAAATTCCCCCATATTTAGAAAAAAAGGGTAAAAACCCCCTGGTTTTTCACCCACCCAAAAAAAATCTATAGGTTTAAAAAAGGAATTTTTTTCCCAAAAAAAAAAAAACTTCCAGTGGAAAGGGGCAAATTTTCTGTCCCCCAAATGCCTTTGTTGAGGGCCAAAGGGGTTAAAAGGAGAATTGGGGAGACTTTGGTTAATTGATTTAAAAGGCAACTGTTGGTTTTTAAAAAGAGGTTTTCCAAAAGGGGGGGCAGAAAGCATTTTTTAAGCACTGTAAAAATTGGAACTTTGGGGGGGATTTTTGGGCCTTAACAGCCATTTTTGGGGACCAAATCCGGGTGGGCCAAAAAATTTTCCCCGCTAAAGAACAGGAAATGGGGTTTCCCGCCAAGGTCAGGGGGAAAATTTGGGCGGGAGAAAAATTTGGGAAAAACTTTGGAAAAAATGGGTTTAGTTTTTTCATTTTTTTGGCCCGGCCGACGGGATTGGTGGTTTTGGGTCGGGGAAATTTGGGTTCAAAAAAAATTTTAAAGGGAGGTTTAACCCCGCCTTTTGGGATTTTAACGGTTTTTAGCTTGGTGTTTTTGGTTTTGGGGGGATTAAATGGGGAAATATTTTCTTTGGGACCCTCCTTTGGGGCCCTTTAAATTGAAGGCCCTTGTTTTTTTCCCCGGTTTATCTTATTGCACGGAAAAATTGGAGGCGTTCCTAAAGGAAAAGGGGTTTTTTAAAAAAAAAAAAAAATTTAAAAAAAACCCCTTTCCGGGGGAAAAAAGGTTTTAAACCTAAAAAGTGGGGGGTGAGTTGTTTTTTGGGGGATTTTTATGGATTAATATTTTTAAATTAAAATAAAATAAAAATAAAATTTTTAAAATTTTTTTTTTTTATTATATTTTTTTTTATTATTATTTTTTTTTTTAACTAACCTTCCCACATTTAAAAACAACACTTTTAAAATTTTAGGGGAAAAGAAAAAACAAAAGAAAAATTGTTTGCCAACTTTTTCAGGGGAAAAAAATAAACTTACTATTTAAAGGGGAAGTGGCAACCATGTAAAATCTTTGGGGAAAAAACAAAGGGAAAAAATTTATTTTCCCTTTAAAACATTTTTTTATTTAAAACCAATTTTTAAAAAACACCTTTTTTAAAATTTTTTCTAAAGGCCATAAATCAAATATCTTTTTTTTAAAATTTCAAAAACCCGGGGTTTTCGTTTTAAGGGTTTTAGAAGTTAAAAAACAAATAGGGTTTTTTAAATTTTTCCAAAAGGCAATTTTTTAAAAATTAAACCCCGGCCCTTTGGGTAGAAAATAAAAGGGTTTTTTGGGTTTTCAACCTTTTTTCCCTTTACTTTCCTTTTTTAAAAAAAAACCCCCTTTTAAAGGCCAGGGGAAAAAACTGGTTTTTTGGGAAAAAACCCTTTTTTGGTTAAATGAACCACTTAAAAAATCAAAAAGATTTGAATTTGGAATTTTCATTCTTCCCCGGAAAATTTTACTAAAAGAGGATCCGCAAATGGAAATGGGAGGAGACAACGATGCCCTTTTTATATGCCCTTTTTGGGAAAGCGGGTTTTTTACCAAAAATTTTTAAATGCAAACTGGCCGCTTGCGCAGGATTGTTTGGGTTCGCCGGTTTTAAAAATTTTTATAATTAGCCCTACCCCCAAACGCCCCCTTCGAAATTGGAAGGCTCGGTTAAAATTTGGGGAATTTCGGGAGGATTTTCCCCCCCAATTCCAAATGGGAAAGGGGGCGGCGGGGGGTTATGATTGGGAAAGGGAAAACCCCATTGGGTAATTCCCGTAAAAAAAATTGTTCCCTTTTTTTAATTTTTCTGGAATTCCCGGGGGGGGGGAAAAAAATGGGTTATTAGTTGCTTGGGACCCGGGCGGGTTTACCAAAACCCCTGGGCTTTTGGTTTAAGGGGTTAAAAGGGAAACCCCTACCCCAAAATTTTTTGAGAATTTTTTTGGGGAAGGAAAACAGAATTTTTTTAGGTTTTGAGTTTTTTTTTCTTAAAAAATTTTTGGTGTTTAATTTTTTTGGATATAAATTTTAAATAATTTTTTGGGAAATTTGACCCTGTCAAAAATCAAAAAGGAATTTATATACATCTCAAAAGATGATTTTCTAACCCCTCTCTCCAGCAACATATCTCTAAACTGCTTCATTCGAGCATCCAGTGGAACGATGGCTCGCTCACGAGCAGCTTTAATTTCAGCCTCCATAGCGGTCTCTTTGTCTGACTCCGTTTCTTCTTTCCTAGGAAACAGAAACGAGGGAAATTTTTATATGCAAACAAGGGGTTGGCTCAAATAAAGAAAACCCATCATAGCAGATAGACTTGCTGATACTATGGATGTCTACTGGCTTCTGCCACAAAAGAGCTACTTTAGACCATCATTTCATCCATAGTTAGCTCAACGTTCTACTTTTACATTCACAAGACCCCCTACTGTAAATCAGTAAGGCAAGGTTCACACGGCTTATTGCCGACGTAATTGCGGGGACGGATTTCGCCCCGCAATTACGTCAGCTGCCGTACAGGGGGGGCGGGAGCTCGCTGGCCCCATAGACACTCATTCACAGCGCGTACATGCCGTAAATAATGTGCATGTCACTTTTTCCTCCCGCGGCGGATTCGCCGAGCGAGAAGAGACGGAATCCATAGTTCTCTATGAGAACTGTGGATTACCGTAATGACTGGGATGGATTCCAGTCGTACTGCAGCGCAAATACGGCGCGCAGTACGGCTGGAATCAGTCCCAGAATAAGCCGTGTGAACGGCCCCTAAAAATTTGTTCTGCTCCATGAATTTTATACTGTACCATGAACACAGATTTTCCTATCTAGGTCTTCCTGCAGTTTAAGGTTTTTCTACTACACAGATTATTTTCAGATGCTTTCAATTCCTTATTCTAGCATATAAAATTAACTGATTACTGACACTTTTTACAACTGGATACCAATAGGCTACTATATATAAACTACAGAAATAGAGCATGCAAAACATTTTACCATGTGTTTGGATGACAGTTAATCAATGAAATGTCGTCTGCATTAAATGGATTACACCATCCAAATCGTCAAGAGTCTCATACTAGTTGTATAAATTATTAAAGGGCTTCTCCAGTTGATTTAAATTATGTTTAGATGTGGGCAGGAAGGTGAATGGAAAAAAATTTAAATATGGGATACTGGCACCAACACCGCTGCCACTCTGGAGCCTCCCAGGATCTCCTCCTCTTCACTTTTGGGTTCTCGTCATAATGACTGAATGGAGCATAAACATCTTCTGTGTGCCTGCATACAGCACAGTTAATGAAGAGCAGATCCAGGGAGGGGTCCAGGAATTGATAACAGGTTTGCCCCCATCCTGATCCCCAATTAACCACAATTTTAATGAACTGAACAATCTTTTAAGATCCTGCATGTTTGACATCTATGGAACTTACTTTCTCTTTTTTGCTTTTATTGGTTCATCATCATTAGCATCTTCTGCCGATTCAGGATCTTCTTTAACTGCCAAATTTAAAAAAAATAAATAATATATGAATCCCATATTTATGAACTTATTTTTCTTAATACAAACTGCTATCCAACTATGCAGAGTTGAAAAAGTTTTTTTTTTGTCTGGGTACTACTCTCCTTTAAGAGACCTACAGTTAGGTCCATATATATTTGGACACCAACACAAATTTTTTTTTTTTTTTTTTTTTTTATCTGTTTACTGAAATGTATTCAAGTTATAGAATGGACATAAACTCTAGACTTTCAGTTTTCATTTGAGGGTATCCACATTCAAATTGGATGAAGAGTTTAGGAGTTTCAGCTCCTTAACATGGGCCAACCTGTTTTTAAAGGGACCAAAAGCAATTGGAGAAATGAAATAATTGTAAATAAAATGTTCATTTCTAAGGGGCCGTTTACACGGCAGGGGAACAAATCCCGGGCCCGGGTTTGTCCCCCCCGGCCGGCGGGGGGGAAGGCATTTTCCGCGATGAGCGAGAACAGCCCCTCCCCCCTCCCATTGAGATGCACATGTTCCGTCCGGAAACCGGACGGAAGATTGTGGATGTTCAATGTTTTGTCGCCGGTGACAAAACCGCCGGGCGGAAAGCCCGTGCAGTGGGGACTGCTGCACGGGTTTTCCATAGAACAAAAATTGTGCTCGTTTTCGGCCGGTTTTTCAGGCGGTCTGAGAAACCACAAACCGGCTGAAAAACCGGCCGAAAACCCGTGCAGTGGGGACATGCCCTAATACTTGGTTGAAAATCCTTTGTTGGCAATGACTGCCTGGAGTCTTGAACTCCTAGGCATCACCAGACGCTTTGTTTCCTCTTTTTTAATGCTTTGCCCGGGTTTTACTGCAGAGGTTTTCAGTTGATGTTTGTTTGAGGCCTTTCTGTCTGAATTTTGGTCTTTAACAAGTGAAATCCATGCTCAATTGTGTTGAGATCAGGTGACTGACTTGGCTATTTACGAATATTCCACTTCTGTGCTTTAATAAACTCCTGGGTTGCTTTAGCTTTATGTTTTGAGTCGTTGTCCATCTGCATTATGAAATTTTCAGGTAAGAAGAGAAGGTATAAGCTCACCACTCCGGACCGCACGTGTAGCTGATGAGTACTCCAGTTCAGCCTGTGGGCTTTCCTCCGCGTGGAATCCTGGCCTCCAGTCACGGCTCCATGAAAACTTACATCAAGCAATGATGATAGATCCAGCGGTAGGTAGAAACAAAGCCTTATTTTATTTCCACATGTGCAGGAGGGTACAGACAATAAAATCGTACCCTTCCTCTGCACATGTGGAAATAAAACAAGGCTTTGTTTCTACCTACCGCTGGATCATCATCGTTTGACATCTGTATTATGAAACGCCGACCAATCAGTTTGGCTGCATTTGAACACACAGTAGGTCTCTGAATACTCTCCAGGATGTAGGGGAATCAATATCTAAATCTACCATAAAGAGAAGACTGCATGAAAGTAAATACAGAGGGTTCACTGCACGGTGCAAGCCACTCATAAGTCTATAGACTAAAAAGGCTAAATTGGACTCTGCTAAAAAAACATCTAAAAAAGCCAGGGCAGTTCAGGAAGAACGTTTTTTGGACAGATTAAACCAAGATCAACCTCTACCAGATTGATGGAAAGAAAAAAAAAAAAAAAAAAAAGTATGATAGAGGCGTGGCACAGCTCCTGATCCAAAAAAACCGCATCATCTATAAAACACGGCAGAGGCAGTGTAATGGCTTGGGCATGCATGGCTGCCAGAAGGTTGGGGAGTCGGTAAGCCAAAGCTCCGACTCCCTCATACATGGCGCATGTTTAAGTGATGACTTTACTGTAGTAAAATTGTAACATCAGACTGTTTATCACCTTATGATACAATAATCAAGCTATATAGGTAGAAGACGCTCAACAAGCAAAATGTTTTGAACTTGTGACTTTCAGGTTCCATATCTCTCCATCCACTACAACTTTGAACATGAGGCTACTGTAATTATATATACAGTCATATTATCTATCTAATACATAAATGTGACCTGCAAGTATTTGGCATCTGCTTAGATGACAAGAATCTGAAGACCTAATAGCATTATTACTGTTTGGCACCTAAAAATCAAGATTCATTTTTATCATTTTGTTAGTATTTGTTAAATCCACCTTTAGCTTTCAGCACTGCCTGAATCCTTCTGGGCTCTGGATCAGATTTAAGCATGTCTTGACCAAAATCTGATCTCTTCTACATGTTCCCAATGTTGGTGTATACTGGACTTGGGTATGAATACAGCTTTTTCTTCAACTGTACCCACAAGTGTTCGATTGGGTTGAGGTCTGAGGACTGTGGAGGCCAATCCAGCAATTCTACTTCATTGTCATTGAACCATTCCTTTTCCAACTTTGATCGACGCTTCAGGTCGTTGTCCTGCTGGAACACTGTCATCCTTTTCATACCCATAGTACTCGAGTGTATGAAGTAACTCATCTTGTATGACACTCACATATAGCTCAGCATTGAGATCAACATCAATCCTGGTCAAGTATCCAACATCTTTGGCTATGAATCAACCCCATATCAGGCTTCCTCCACCGAATTTGACAGTTTCTTCAATTTCTTGATCCATTATCCCCATTCTTTTATACCCATTTGCCCCCATCTGAATATTGTCTATTGTATTTCATCTCATTGCTCCAAATCACCCGTTTCCAATCTTCCAGTTTTCGTACTTTTTTTGCAAACTCTTTGCCGACGCTTCTTATGACTAGATTGAAGCTAAGGATTCCTCATCTTTTATCGGGCCATTATTCCAGACCTGTGTAATGCGCGTTGCCCAGTGCTTGCATGGATGTCTGTGATCTCACTCTTACGAGGTATATAAGTCTCCTCCGCTGCCGTGTCTGTTGCGTTAGAACTGATAGACTTTGTGATGAGCCGACTTACTGACTGATATTTTGCCTAAATGGCCACCCCTTAGCTGGAAGAATACGAAATGAAGTGCATCCGTCCATTCCAAAGCCGTCATGGCCTCACATGATGCAGTTTGGCAATTTTCTTTGCCGAGAGACCGCCATCAATGAGCTGGATGATGCGGTTTCTCTTTCCTTGGGAAATCATCTTCATGGCTGCTCGAATCGGTGACCTTTCGTTTGGGAATCAGCCTAATAACACACTGAGCTATTGGGAATATAAGAACAGGTTGTAATTTGTAGTACCAAGAGGAAAAAGATTGTTCCACCACCGGGAGCAAAACAGTAGCAATGCAGTCATATGACAAGAATCTGCAGAACTAAGCATATGCTAAATAGTTGCAGGTCAAAGTTCTGTATGGGATCGCCAACATGATTATCTATAAAATGATAGTAGTCTCACGTTCAAAGCTGTAGATGGTGAGATATGAAGCCTGGAAGTCAAAAGTTCAAAACATTGTTACCCTTTTGCTTGTATGTATAAAATGTATTTATTGGATACGATTTTAGAACACAAAAAACAAAAACAAAAAACTTATAGATAAAAAATTGTAGATATGCAAAACGCTGCAGTAAATGGGAACAAACCGTCCAGAACATTTGTGGCCTGACATTTCCAGGCTAGAGAACGGCCTCTCTACACTAACTTGGTTTGGTTGCAAAGCAGTGACGACGGGGGCAACATCTCTAACAAAATCAGGGTATAAAAGAATTGCCTCAGGCAGAGTCAGTTCTGATGAACAGTTGAACTCTTCTACTTATTTGAAAGCAAGTGAAAAACGTTGCTGAAATATGGTCAAATCTGTTTGCTATTGGAGCGGAATCTTTTCACCTGCAGCAACGCTTTGCCTGCTCCATGTCATCCAAATACTTTTCAAAATTAAACTCTTCATCTGATGAGGCTGAAACTCCTAAAATGAAAGCTGAAAGTCTGGACTTTATGTCCATTATAACACTATAACTTGAATATATTTCAGTAAACAGGTACAAAAAACAAAATTTGTCTGTGTCCAAATATATATGGACCTTACTGTTACTGCAGGGCTTCCTTCCCTTTCCTAAGTACAGAAAATTATGGGCGACTTGACACAGATTTAATCAAGCATACAGGTAAAAAGAACCTGTCACCGAAGTGTATAGACCAGCAATACCTCCAGACTTCTTTAAAAAAAGCAAAAAAAAACAATAAGGACTGACTGAAGTTGGAAACTCGTTAGTGTCACTACTTCCACCCATGCTTCTATGAATTTTGGATGTTTTTATGCCACATTTTTAAAAAAAGATATCCTTTATTTTATAAGTATGGAGGTGCTGCTTGTCTATACACTTTGGTGACAGATTCAGTTAATTCTTTTGTTGGGTTTGAAGTGATCCCGTGAGTCCGTGCACCATTATGCAGGTGAGCTGAAGATAATTAATTGTATATTTCCATACAGGTAAAATGCTAATACCACCTGCGATAGAGGAAGTGTTTGTAATTTACAAGATAAAAGGAGAATGGACCGGGAAGAAGAATCCGGTGTATTGTGAGTACCTGCGTCGGGAAAATGGATGAGTATTTTAAATAAACTTCACCCAAATACAAACACACACAAAAAAAGGTTAATTGCTAGGTCACTCACAATATTTTTTGTCATCTTCTAATCCTCTCTTATGTGGAGGCTCCTGAATGATTTTGTCAACATCAGCTCTTCCAATTAGATCTTCTGGCCTGTCCCACATAGAAAGACGTGTTGTGGGATTGTAGAAGAAGACTCGCTCATCGCCAGTCCACACCACACACCTAAAAGATAGAGAAGTAAAATGTAAACAGTAATATTGCATATATGGTTGCAAACCAACCATTTCAACAATTAAGTATGAACACCCACGTGAAACCTATACCTTAGATCCCATTTGTAAGTGTAAAGCATTGTGTTACATAAAGATGCCATCTATTTAATCATATAACTCATTGGGGTACGGCAGAGATCCTGAGAGCTTACTAGATGCACATTTTACTTGAGGTGCTTTTCTCTACATACTTCAGAGAGAGCATACTGCACATTGCACCCTATTAGCTACATGAAATAGTTCCTATTTTTCCATTATGGACCCATCTGACATACTTTGTGCTTCAACGTCTTGAGTCATTGGCTTACGGTCAGTGAATTGTAACACCAAGGCTAACATCCAAACCCCAAAGCTAAGCTCTGGTTCTCAAAGAAAATTTTACATAGAGAATGGATTGTGGTGTTGTCCTTTTGAGCCCTTCTGCCAAAGACTTGTTTGCTGATCTCCTCTGCATTCAACCAAGATAGCCACCAGCTCTTGAGACAACCCTATACACAGTGTGATTCAGTCAGATCTCAATGGACTAGCACTGAGGAGCTGTGCTTGGAGAATACAGGTTGGGTCTTAGATTACCAAAGCACACTGTGCATTGTAGCTTACAGCCATTTTAGATGAATGCGGATGTAACTAGTAAAAAAAAAAAAAAAAAAAAAGTCTGTGGCTCTGCAGCAAAAAGACTAGTATTCCACCATGTAATGTTGTAAATGTGATCGAGGAGGGTAGCTTCAAAATGATTTTATTGCTAGCTGTGCAATTTATTTAATTGGCTTCAGTGATGAAGTAGAGGAACAAACGGTTGCAATATATCTACTACTCCATTCGTTTTTATTTTACCCTGACTAACACACACAAGTACCGGTCCACTATTATTTGGAGGAGGTTTGCCAACATTTCCCAGAAAGAGAATGCAGGTAACCTCAAACAGTATGATTAGGCCAATGGAGAAAACAGCAATATCAAGCTATATAAACAGGCAATTACAACATGTATGGATATATTGGTCTGCACTTCTGGGTCAGAATCTATTCTTTTAGATGTTCATGTGTGGATTGTATGGCACTATCAAATTTAAGAGGAGGAATTTTGCATTTCATATGTCATTTGTCCCACAACATCATGTTCTTCACAAGGGGTCCTGCAGCAGGGTTCCAGCAAAAACAGTATAAACTGGAAGAAACAACACTCATTTTACTTAAAGGGTATTCCCATCTCATTGATTAGCTTTAAGCATGTAGGCAAATGTGAATAAAAGATCATTATCAAATACATTGCTGTTCTAATTTTGCTTACTTTCAGAATTAGAGCAGTTCTTATCTCATGCTTGTATACGCAAGCTTTCCAAGGTTACCGACTACCTCACTGCTCTAGCAGCCCTGGTCAGGATGGTGACATAACCCCCTGCTGTGTCTTATCAGTCGCACAGGAGCTTGTTTATCTTTCTCACTGTCAAACTTTAACCCTTTAGAGCTCTGTAGCCTTGTGCACTGCTGTTAAAACCCCTCCATTACCAACATCCCTCCATCAGGCTCAGCTAGGAATTGCAGAGCTGATGTGCAAATCACTGCTGTAGAACCACAAAAGGAAATGGAAGGCTGAAGCCGTGAAGAACAGACTCTGTAAAAAAAAAAAATCCGGATAGGAAAACCCTTTTAAATCATTAGGAACTTATTTTTAAATATTTCAGCTTTTGTAGTCTCTTGCTATGTACACTAATTTTTTTTTATTTTTTTTTATTAATTTAGAATATATAACCAATATGCTTTTTGCATAGGGGTGTCAAGCTCGTTTTCACACCACATAAGTATTATAACAGTCTTCAAAGGGCTATGGAGGGTGACCTAGGTGCCGGTTTAGGGTTATCTGAGCTGTGTCACCGCCTGTGAGCTGTAAGGCTATGTTCACACGGCGTAATTGTCGCGCGTACAGTACGGCCACATTTACGCTGGGTGATTTGGGAGTCATGCTGATCAGCACATACTCCCGCGGTGTGGGGAGGGGGCGGCAGCCCGCCAACCCCATTGACATTCATTACTCGCGGTGCATATTCGCCGCAAGTAATTGACAGGTCAATTATCTCCCTGCACGTACAATACAAATGTATTGTACGAGCGGGCAGAGGAGGCGTAATCCATAGTTCTCTATGAGAACTATGGATTACCGTAATTTCGGCGTGCATCTCGCTCGTATTAGAGCGCAAATACAACTCGAAATGCGTGCCGAAATTCCCCCGTGTGAACATACCCTAAAACAGAACGCTGCCTGCGTCACTAAGGGGAAAGAAGAGAGCAGATCTTTCTGCATACAGACCCAACCCTGCTGTGTCTAAGCTCTTGCTTGCCACATAAAAGGAAGTGGCAGGCCAGATTCAGCTCGCAGGCCTTGGGTTTGACACTTGCTAGCAGTTGTGACCACAACAAACATACTGCTACCAGAACATATAAAGCAACGTTTTAAGAACTCATATCCTGTATGGTAATGAGATGCAAAGTGTCCATTGGGTGTTCCTGAACAAATGACGTATCCTGGCTTATCCCTCCAGAACCCATCTACCTCTTGATTGATCGCTCCCGGGGTGTACTGCTGGCAGTATGATGCAGGAGACCAATGGAGCAGTCATTGAAAATTACAGTGGAGACTAAACAGTCAAAGCAAAGCTTTAATAACCCATGTGCAGTGTGCTTATAAAATGCTAGCCTTGGAGTATGATTGGCACCAAAGGTATGATTAATCTTGCTTCCCCAGCACCTATTTTGTGGTGTTAGCAGCTTTGTGTGGTTAAAAATGCTGACTGATTCTATGCAAAACGGAGTATAGGTCTACGACAAGTGCTGGACAGCACACGTTGGTACTACTGAAGGAATGTACATACATGTGATACATTCTGTGACACTACATTCAATAGGTATATATATTTTTTTGTTGCAAAACGAGAATGTCGACGTATCAGAGAAAACTTATAACCCAACAGAAAAAACAAGCGTCTTACCAAACACAAGCAAATAAGGTAACAAAATGAAAGCCCTTGCCTGTATAGATGTAAAATCCAGGACTAACACAAATGTCCCTGCAAACATTGGCAAGAAAACAGGCTTTGGGGCATAAGTACCATGGAGTGCCAGGAATTGGTGTTGTAGCCACTGGCCGGGCTTTTTGGGCTGCTTTTTCCCCCCCGTCACCTTTTCTTTTTTTGGGCCCCTGTGAATAAAACAACATACGTGATTATTTGGCCCAAAAAAAAAGGAAGCTCTCAAACCATAAACTCACATTCTAATGTGACAAACTTTGAAAGCATTAGAAGAATAACAGATAAAAAATATATATATACACACACACATAGAAAAACAAATAGAAAAAGTTAGTGTCTCATGTTTTCTGTGCAATATAAAGTCCTGTTTGGAAGCGGTTTTCCTTTGCCTTTTAAGGACAGAAGCCCCAGGACTTCCATTTGATCACCTGATCTCCTGGGCTTCACACACACAGAATCACTGAGCATCATCAAATGATGTAGAACTGCAGGGCTCCAACAGAAAATGTAACAAAAGAGAACTGCCCAACTCTGGCAGAGAGGCTATATTAATTAGAAAAAAAATATATAATATAATATTCCCCCCCCCCCCCCCCCCACACACACACACTAGACAACCCTGTCAGGGTGGACTTACAAGGTATTAAGGGATCAGAAGAGGGGGGGGTTACAAAGGGGATTTTTCGAGGCAACTACGTTATGTAATCGCACCAAACTACACCCCGCAAATACGGTAAAATCATTTAACAAGTGCAGCACTCAGAACGCTGTGTAAACTCTGTCGTTCAGACGACCGGTCACTTAGAGGGAAGAAAAACGGGGCTCTTTGATAGTAGGATTATATGATAGAGGGAGGAACTGACCTGAATTTTAGGTTATATGGTAGAGGAAGAAGCTGAGTTCTGTGTATTAGGATTAATGATAGAGGGGGGAGAAGCTGAGCTCTGTGATATATAGGGTTAATGATAAGGGGGGGGGGAAGCTAGCTCTGGATTATAGGGTATATGAAGAGGAAGGAGCTGAGCTCTGTGATATATAGGGTTATATGAGAGGAGAGGACTAGCTCTCCGATATACAGTTAGGGCCAGAAATATTTGGACACTGACAAGTTTTGCGAGTTGGGCTTGCATGCCCCCACATTGGGTTTGAAATAAAAATCTCAACAGAATTCAAGTGCAATTTTAACGTTTAATTTTTATGGGTTTAAAAAAAAATATCTGACGAAAAGGGCCCTGTTCACACGGGTTATTCCCGACGGGTTTGTGAGCCGTATTGACTCCAAAACCCTGTGGGTAAGGGGGGGGACGGGGCAGGGCCGGGGCGCGGCGGGGGCGCCGCTCCCGCCCCCTAGACAATTTGCATTGTTTACGGCGCGTACGCGCCGAAAAATAATGTGCATGTCACTTTCTCCCCCCGCGGCGGATTCGCCGAGCGGGGAGGAGCGACGGAATCCACTGTTCTCTATGAGAGCAGTGGATTACCGTAATGACTCCAAAGGTTTTGGCGCCGTACTGAAGCAAAAAATCCGGCGCGAGTACGGCGCCAATCCCGGGCAAATTTAAGCCGTGTAACGAGGCCAAAATGTAGGAATTGTACACTTTTTCTTTACAAACACTCCCATTTTAGGACTCAAAATTTAATTGGACAAATAAACATAACCCAACCAAAATATTTTTAGTTTCAATATTTGTGGCGAATCCTTGGAGGCAATCACTGCCTTAAGTTTTGAATCCATGGACATCACCAAACGCTGGGTTTTCCTCCTTCTAAATGCTTTGCCAGGCCTTTACAGCCGCAGCCTTCAGGTCTTGCTTGTTTGTGGTCTTTCCGTCTTAAGTCTGGATTTGAGCAAGTGAAATGCATGCTCAATTGGGTTTGCGATCTGGTATTGACTTGGCCATTGCAGAATGTTCCACTTTTTGGCACTCATGAACTCCTGGGTAGCTTTGGCTGTATGCTTGGGGTCATGTCCATCTGTACTAATGAAGCGCCGTCCGATCAACTTTGCAGCATTTTGGCTGAATCGGGGCTGAAAGTATACCCCCGGTACACTTCAGAATTCATCCGGCTACTCTTGTCTGCTGTTATGTCATCAATAAACAAAAGTGACCCAGTGCCATTTAAAGCCATGCATGCCCATCCTTCACGTTGCCTCCACCATGTTTTTACTGAGGATTGGTGTGCCTTGGATCATGTGCCGTTCCTTTCTTCTCCAAACTTTTTTCTTCCCATCATTCTGGTACAGGTTGATCTTTGTCTCATCTGTCCATAGAAACTTTTTCCAGAACTGAGCTGGCTTCTTGAGGTTTTGTTCGGCAAATTTTAACTCTGGCCTGTCTATTTTTTGGCATTGATGAATGGTTTGCATCTAGATGTGAACCCTTTGTATTTATTTTCATGGAGTCTTCTCTTTACTGTTGACTTAGAGACAGATACACCTACTTCACTGAGAGTGTTCTGGACTTCAGTTGATGTTGTGAACGGGTTCTTCTTCACCAAAGCGGCGATCATCCACCACTGTTGTCATCCGTGGACGCCCAGGCCTTTTGGAGTTTCCCCAAACTCACCAGTCAATCCTTTTTCTCAGAAATGTACCCACTGTTGATTTTGCTACCCAAGCATGTCTGCTATCTCTCTGATGGATTTGTTTTTTTTTTTTTCAGCCTCAGGATGGTCTTTCTTCACATAATTGAGAGTTCCTTTGACCGCATGTTGTCTGGTCACAGCAACAGCTTCCAAATGCAAAACCACACACCTGAATCAACCCAGACCTTTTAACTACTTCATTGATTTTCAGGTTAACGAGGGAGACGCCTTCAGAGTTAATTGCAGCCCATTTTTCCAATTACTTTTGGTCCCTTAAAAAAGAGGGGGCAATGCATTACATAGCTATGATTCCGAAACCCTTTCTCCCAATTTGGATGTGGAAAAATCTCATATGGCAGCTGGGGGTGTGCACTTTCAGCCCATATTATATAGATAATTGTAGTTCTGAACATGTTTTTAAAAACAGCTAAAATAACAAAACTTGTGTCACTGTCCAAATATTTCTGGCCCTAACTGTATATTTTACTAAGGATGTAGTCAGGACAAGAGTGGAGGAGTGGAAAAATATTAAACCATGTGTCTTCAATGGAATGACAACTATAAACAGGAGGTGTAATAGTACATTAAGAACTCGAATTTCCCCTATTTATGGAGACTATTGAAGACTTATGTTTCTACTATTTACAGACTGTATAAACTGTATTATTGCACTTTAGTTATCAAATAATAAAATAAAATGTTAAAGTCATAGAAGTTAATTTGTCTTCTCGTGTGATCATATTCTTTACAGTCTGAATTCTTGAGATCTTCATATTCCCCCTCACATTACAAGAAAGTTGGCCAAAACATACAATTTTAGCAGGACCAAAAAGCTCACGTTTGGGGGCTTTTATACAGCAGAGGTCAGGAGAAAGATGGGTCCGACAAGTTGAGTGCCAATATGCCTAACCTTCGCTCCAGTAGTAGATAAGCCAATAGAGAAGTCAAGCACTGGCTTATTTCCTCTCCCCACTGACTAAGGAATTGGGAGAAATCACCATCTAAAGTAAATGGGCAACCGAAAGGGAATCTTTTGGAAAAAAATTTTTTTTGAATTATTAAAACCAGACACAGATGCCTATTTTTTCTTCTCAGCCGTTTTTTTATTTTCCGATTATAGATTTCTCAATTCGGTTGTCTATATAGGATTGTGGGGACCACATTCTTGCATGCGTTAACAACATCTATAGGAGCCTGTGGATTGGATCAGTCCCACTGACTTCTATAGGATTTTCCGGGGGCATGCTCTATGGCCGGGGAAAGTTAGTCTTCTTCAGGGGGAAGGGTGAATGTAACTCGCCTTTTTTACGGGGGATCCGTGTTATCTATACACATTGGGTCACCTTTATCTAACCCTGCTTGTACTGATAATGAACAGACTTATGAAAAGCTTTATGTACAGAACAGAAAGTATCAGATTATTAGGTCTAGTGTCCAAAGTGAAAACTGCAGGATTTATTTATTTATCTATTTTTTTAACATTGAAAGTGATATGGAAAATTTAAAAAAAATTCTTTAAAAATGTGGTTAGCATAAAAACCTGAGTTAAACAATAAGTAATTTTTGATGACACATTTCTTTTAAACATAAAACCCACTAAAATTAGCTATTAAAGTTGCCACAGGGATCAAATGAATGAAAACTGTTCTTTAAAGGGGTTTTGCCATGAACTTCTCATACCCCCCCTGATCCAGTTTCTCACCTGTTGCCAAAGAGGGCGGGCATTTGTTTGTTTTTGCATATCGGATACATCACCAACCTTTCCCACTCTATCAAAGAAAGGTCTGTTTATTAAAGACTGCGAGTAGATACAATGTAGCTCAGTCCAATATTTTCCCTCCACACAATGGTCCTGGGTTCAAATCCCTGCGGGAAACCAAAATTGGGTTTTTTTTCTTTTTCCAATCACAAGCTCATTAGTTTTTCTTTTTTATTTATTTGCACTTTTTGACTATTACTATGGATACAGAGGACGGGAGTAGAGTGACGCACCGGGGGTTGAACACCCCCACTCTGTACGTCAAGTAGAGGTGAGCCCTGATAGTCTGGCCGGGACTAAAGACTCTCACCCTGGCGTTTTCTCTGGAGATGAGCTTAAAAAAAGGGATCACTAAAAAGCACCCAAAAACAAAAACGGTGCAGAATTTTCAATAAGATAAATGGTGAAAAAGTTTATTATTTAATTTGCAAAACTTCCCACGTCAATTTTACTTCATGGCAAAACCCCTTTAAGTTAAGTGGGCGTGCTGTTTAATGTAACCAAGTTTCAAAAGCTCAGCAAATTTCATGATTTAGCACTTACATATAGCTCCAAAGAACATAAAAAAAACCTGCATAAGTATATTTTTAAAGGGTTATTTCCATCTAATGAGGTGATGGCTACACCATCACTTTCTTACCAGTCTTGGTCAAACCTTTGGATAGAAAGATGGAACACATGAATAGGGCTATGCTGAAACCACCTGAACCTATGGTGGCCAGTGGATGTTCCAGGCATATCCCTTTTAAGAAACCGGGTACGTAAATAGCTGAATGTAGAAGAATGATCAGATATTATCCTAGGCTACTCTTTAAATTCAAAATATAATCAGCAGTAAACATGTCCTGCTAGTATTGTAATTTAATGGCATGTGCCTCTGAACTGTGCAAAAAGGTCATTGGAATCTGCACTTCAAGTATGACTAAGATATATTAAAAGGTATTCAGATTTTTCTCTTTTCTTTTTTAACAAAAGCTATCAAAAATATCTAACCACAAATGGGACTATGGTAGTGAAGATGAGGTGAGAAAACATCAAAAACATTGACAGCACACAAAGATCATACAACTAATAAAACTATACTTCTGCGTGCAAGAAATTTAAACACACACCCCAGCCCTACCAAAAAGGTATTAAAAAACACAGTACCAAGTGACTTGGTTGTAGGCTTTTACCTCCTTTATTTCCTTGGGAGGTTCTTCCTTTGGCACTTCTTCTTCAGCCTCCATTGGCTGGGGCTCTTCCACAACTGGTTCCGTCTTAACAGGCTCTTTAATTTTCTCCACTTCCTTATCTACTGATTTGGGGACATGGAAGATGTATTTTTAATATTGTTTTACAAAAATTTGATCCTAGACCTATCTAGAAACTAAATTCTTAATATAATGTCACCAAGACTAAACAATGGTATTGCAAGCAGAAACTAAATCAGAACATTCAGACCCACTCTACTGAAGAATTTACTGGCTACATTATTGGAAGGAAGGCCATGGCTCATTGCCAGGGTGTCTCTAAAATCTCCAAAATGTAGGTTCTGCAAAAACGAAGCCAATAAGAACAGGAAAAGCAGTCAATCCAAACGCCATGCAAAATAAACCAAGACTGGTGAAGTTTTAAGTTGATCTTGCTTGTTTTTAGTAATGCAGTTTTTGCCTGTAAGCAAGTATAATTAAAAGTTTTAGGATGAATGCAAACAGATTTACTGTGGATTGTGCTGTAGATGTTACTAGAGAGCTTTCTACATCAAAGTCATTAAAATGTACAGAAACTTTTTTCTACATAGAAGATAATGTAGAAAATCTGACATAAAATACAAGGTAATACCTCAGATTTAAATAATGACAATCTCTGTACAGCGCTGTGGCATATAACAGCGCTATATAAATAAACACAATAAATACTGCCACAGATTTTAACTTTGCAGAGGCAATCTTTACCTCCGATTTGGACTCTGTTTAGCAGACGCAATCTGTGTCACGTCTGCCTGATGTGGAACCCCAGAAGGAACTGCTACAAAGAATACACATGTCCATTCTTTTTTTGTTCACAATGCAGATTTGAACTACAGTGGAAATTGCCCCTTTTAAGCGAATGGGACTTGTGGATTTTGACATGTATTCCAGGTCAAATGTTAAGTTAAAATCTGTTGTATGAATATAGCCTTAGAGTTTGTTCACATGATAGATTTTTTCCCCATGTAAAAAATTGTGAGACAGTGTCTAAAATTCATACAGATTTTAGATCCGGATTTGATAATATACAGTTGTGTTCAAAATAATAGCAGTCCAATATAACTAACCAGATTGATCAGTGTTTTTTGTAATAAATTATACTACCACATATCAACAATTTACCAGTTGGTGCAGTAGATTCTTAGAAGACCAACAGACTCAGCATGCATAATCTGTTTTTGAATCTTTGTAATTTATTATTTGCAAGGAGATGTGTTCAAAATAATAGCAGTGTGAAGTTCAATTAGTGAGGGCAATCAATCTGTGAAGAAACTGGTGTGAATCAGGGAGCCTTTATTTAAGTGTGAAGCCAGCACATGTTGTACATGCATTTCTCTTTGAAAGCCTGAAAAATATGGGTTGTTTGAGACATTGTTCAGAAGAACAGTGTACTTTGATTACAAAGTTGATTGGGGAGTCTAAAACTTATAAAGAAGTGCAAACAATGATAGACTGCTCAGCTAAAATGATCTCCAATGCATTAAAATGGAAATCAAAATCAAAGAGACGTGGAAGAAAATGGAAGACAACCATTCGAATAGATCAAACGATTGCCAGAATGACAAAGGCTCAGCCAATGATCAGCTCCAGGATGATCAAAGACAGTATTAAGTTACCTGTGAGTACCGTGGCAGTTTAAAAAAAAAAAAAAAAAAAAAAAAAAAAAAAAAAGCCGGTGTGAAGCTAATCTATTAGCAAGAAGTCCCTGCAAAGTCCCACTGTTACAAAGACATGTGCGGAAGCGGATACGATTTGCCATAAAACACATCAACTGGCCAAAAGAGAAATGGAGAAACATTTTGTGGACTGATAAAAGTAAAATTGTTTTTTGGGCCTAAGGGCCGCAGACAGTTCTTTAGACAGATCCCAAACTCTGAATTCAAGCCACATTACACTCTGAAGACAGTGAAGCCTGGTGGTGCAAGCATCACGATATGGGCATGTTCCTCTTCTATGGTGCCGGGCCTATTTACCACATACCAGGAATCATGGACCAGTTTGCATATATCAAAATACTTGTTGAGGTCATGTAGCCTTACGATGAGGAGGAAATGCCCTTGAAATGGGTGCTTCAGCAAGACAACGACCCTAAATACACCAGTAAACGAGCAAAATCTTGGTTCCAGTCCAATAAAATTGAGGTTATGGAGTGGCCGCCCAATCGCCGGACCTTAATCCAATAGAACACTTATGGTGTGACATCAAAAACGCCACTTTTGCAAAAATGCAAATAAATTGTCGGATGCAGTCAAAGCATCATGGGCTGGAAGAACAGTTGACAGGTGCCAGAAGTTGGTTGACTCTATGCAACATAGATGTGAAGCAGTTCTAAAAAACTGTGGTTATACAAGTAAATATTAGGTTACTGATTCACAGGAATGCTAAATCTTTCTTTTTTTAAAAAAAAAAAAAAAAAAAAATAAGTACATACTTTGAGTTTGTAAAGACAAATGCAGACACTGCTATTTTTTGGAACAGCCCAATGTTCATTTTTTTGTTATTTTCTATAAAGTAGTTAATTCTATACATTTCTCATCAAGTTTTGATTTAGAAAACAGTGTGCAATGTTTCCAGTGCATGGAAATAAAAACTAGTATAGATTTTCTGCTTAGCTCACAAAATGAACACACTGCTAATATTTTGAACACAACTGTCGGTGTTAACTGTACATGGATTTTCATGCATTTTTTAAGTGGATTTGAAGCACAGATTTTGACGCCAAGTTTTTAAATGAGACGTGGATTTTGGTGGGAATCCATGTATCAACCCAAGTTAAAACAGTTTGATGCAGATTACATGTGGATTTTCAGCTTCCAGTTCAGTTTAATGGGAAGATTCCCTGCAGTATCTGAATTACAAAGTAATGCTTCAGGTTTTTTTTTGCCTTGTGACGCAGATTTTAAAAAGTTCAAATCATTCTATGGACATGTAGATTTGCCATTTAGATGAATGGGATGTGGATTTCAACTGGATCTATGTCTGTTGTGTGAACATACCCTTGCAGAAAACACTTTTCCATGTGGTGCTTTCTATACCTGTAACTGAATGGTGGAATGAGGTGAGGGTGCAGGAAACTCCTAAATCTAAAAGTGCAATAGTCATTGCCATTAGAAATGTGAGAATGGCAGTACATCTTGCAGAGAAACCTCTACTTCTCCAGCAAACAAAAGCAGAGTGTGGGATTTTATACAAATCATAAAGATGAACGGATGCAAGGTCATTTTAGTAAGTTTGTGAAAGCTTCAAATAAAACATTACCGATAAAAGATGAAAAAGACAAAATTCTTTCAATAAAAGGACAAACCAGGGTAGGATTTTTTTAAATTACTGATTTAATAGATGCACTTACCCTTTTCTTTCAGTTCCTGAGGTTTGTCCCACGTGGATTCAAAAGTCCGATTATTATATTAGTACATTTTGCCATCAGCAGTTTTATATTCTGACCATTCTGACACTATTGTCGCTCCTGCCAATGTCGCAGGAGAAGCAGCAAGGGCCACTTGAGGATGAATCATCGGAACCATTGGAGGAGCTAATCCTGGTAAAACACCTACAGACATTTTTGCAAGTTTAGATATCATTAAAAAAAAAAAAAAAAAAAGTCAAGCAAAAAAAAGTAGATTTTCACATAAAAAGATCACTGAATGTGTTAGATATATGTATCAACATACTGTATGCAGAGACATTGGCTATTTTTGCTGTTTTTTATTTTTAAATCTGAACAAAACTACTTCCATTAAAAGGGACACCATCAAATCACTTTTCAGCATTTGTCCCAAGACGTGGTCAAATAGATTAGGTTTCGTCTTGCAGAAATCAGAGGACACTGCCCTTGATTATTAGTGTGCAATGGTCTAAAGTAGTAAAAGCTGTAATAGTAGAATAAGCATCACGCCTGAACAGGCCTTAATGACTATACCTAAATTTTGTAGTTTTTGCCTCCTTGCATTTCAACAGTCGAAACCTTTATTATCTTTTTATTGACTAAGTTGTATGAGGACTTGTTTTATGCGGGAGGTTATATTTTTTAAAGGGACATATTTTAAGTTTACAAGTTTGTAAAAAAAAATATTTTGCAGCATGAATTTTTTTTTTTTTTTTATATACACCATTCACATTGTTTAATCCTAAAGGTTTTTATGGTCGTGTAGATATTTTTTTCTATACTTAGTTTTTTTTAATCCCTTAAAGCAGTGGTTCTCAACCTGTGGGTGGCCAAAACACAGGGGTCGCCAGGGCCGTTCCTAAACCCAGGGCGCCGGCCGGCCAGAGAGCTGAGGGGGGCGCAGTCCGGACAGAGAGCTGGCTGCTGCGGGCGCCGCACTTGCTTAATAGATGCAGGGATGAGCGCTGTGGGCGCCGGCGCCGTTTGAATTACTTAGGAGAGGGGGAGCATTGGGCGCCGTTACTCTCTGCATTGGTGGCTCAGTGAGCTGCTGCGGCGAGCACGGACTTACGTGCCGCCAGTCCTTGTGGGCGTTGTGTGCAGGACGCTGAAAGCGTGCTGCACGCACCGCCCACACTACGTACCAAGCGTCAGGAACAGCCCTGCCGTGCTCAGTGCAGAGAGAACGCCGATACTGTACGGCAGGACTGTTCCTGACTGCAAGGTAACTCAGTGTAAAATACACACACACACATCCATTGCATCATGCAGCCATTACATGATATGCACATTACATTTACCCCCCCACCCCCTCCCTTACAGGGGGCGCTGTGAGTGGCACATGAGGGGTCACATATGTAGACCCTCATGTGCCAATCACAGCCTCCCCCCGCCCCCCCGGACAAGGTTACATCTATGTAACGGCTCTAAGCGGTACCTTTATATGTATGTGACATGTAGAGGTACCACGCGGAGGCGTCACACATATGTAACCCCCCATGTACCACTCACAGGCCCCCCTGTATAAGGTTACATCTATGTAACGGCTCTGAGTGGTACCTTTATATGTATGTGACATGTAGAGGTACCACGCAGAGGCGTCACACATATGTAACCCCTCATGTGCCAATCGCAGCCCCCTGTATAAGGTTACATCTATGTAACGGCTCTGAGCGGTACCTTTATATGTATGTGACATGTAGAGGTTCCTCACGGAGGCGTCACACATATGTAACCCCTCATGTACCACTCACAGGCCCCCCTGTATAAGGTTACATCTATGTAACAGCTCTGAGTGGTACCTTTATATGTATGTGACATGGAGAGGTACCACGCGGAGGCGTCCCACATATGTAACCCCCCATGTACCACTCACAGGCCCCCCTGTATAAGGTTACATCTATGTAACAGCTCTGAGCGGTACCTTTATATGTATGTCACATGTAGAGGTACCGCCCAGAGGCGTCACATATATGTAACCCCCCATGTACCACTCACAGCCCCCCCTGTATAAGGTTATATCTATGTAACGGCTCTGAGTGGTACCTTTATATGTATGTGACATGTAGAGGTACCACTTAGAGGTGTCACACATATGTAACCCCTCATGTAGCAAAATTACAGTTATGAAGTACCCCACAAAATAATTTTTTGGGGTCACCGCAACATGAGGAACTATATTGCGGGGTCACGGCATTAGAAAGGTTGAGAACCACTGCCTTAAAGGGATAACTATTTAAACCCCCCTTTTTCTTTTTATTTACACTTCGTTATGTATCAGCATATTCATGTATCCTAATACATTACTTTTTGTGTCAGTGTGACACAGCCTACATTCAGAACAGCACACAGTGTTCCCTGACTGCAGGCTTGCTAAAAAGACAGCCCTGAAGCTATTCTATGTCCCCAGGGCTGACTGTACAGACATTCCCCAGACTACATTGGGTCACTGGGAGTCCCGATCACCTGATGGAGCAGGGGAATGCCCTTTTGATTATGATGTGGTCACGGACTGTGGCAAGCAAAGGGTTAAACGCCTGGGATCGGAGGTTTCCCCTGCTTCCCAGCGTTTGCAGAGACTGCTCTGGGAGCACAACTGTTAACTACAACTCTGTTCCTAGCACAGCTGCGGCGCTGGGAGCCCCAAGACTCCTCTGTCTGCAGCGACGTCTAAAGACGTCACTGCAGATTAATGACCTGCACTGCCCGACGTCTATAGTCAGTGGGAGGTCGTTTGTGTTAGTTAAGAAAACACCAGCATTCAAAAAAATGCAATGGAACTAATTTATAAAAAATTATCTAAGGGTATGTTCACACGGAGTGTTGGATCCGTGTTGAGATACGTTTATAGATGCGTGTTTGGATCTGTGTTTCGGACCCTAAATGGATCCAAACACGCATCTAACTATGTGCACTGTGATTTACATTGCTTTCAATTTAAAAACGCATAGGCGTTCAGATGATTGATCGCCGATACGTGTTTACATGCGCCTTTCAGATCCGTTCAAAGAATAGTCATGTCAATTCTTGATTCCTTTGACGCAGCAGACACGCTACTTAAAACTATAGCGTGCGTTCCTGCTGGAGCCAAAACGCATCTGCATGTTGGATGCGTTTTTTAAAGCGTTTTTCGGATCCAAAAAGCCATATGTACATACCCTAAATGTAACATTATCTGTGGCTCATAGCAATCAACCAGAGCTCAGCTTTTATTTTTTACTGCTCTGGAAAAATGAAAGCTGAACTCTGATTGGTTGCTATGGACAACAAGGATAGCCTTTTGCTTAGACTGTTTTTGTAAGTGAGGCCCATTGTGTGAACCCAACCATATGGACTATGTAAAAGGTTTTCCCATTTATAACTGATTGCATATCACCAGGATAAATCACTTTATGAACACTGTCTGTCCTCTTGAAACCCCTACCTATTCTGGGAAGAAAGGGGGTGCAGTGGGTCAGCATGCCAAGGAAAGACGCACAAAGGACATCATTACCAGGATTGCAGCCCCAAAAGCAGTATGTGGGATTAAGAAACAAAAAGAATAAGACTTCTGTTAAATGCCTCCCCCCCAATAACCCAGCTTTGATTGCCAATGATCCCCTATCAGGCTTTGTTTACTGCTGTCAATCACTGTAGTGACGGAGTCCAGATTCACACGGCATACAGAAGCACAACTGTGCGTTGTGCTATATGCCTGCTGTTGAAAGTACGAGCTGGCCAGTGCATACTTTCAAAAGTGCTCCGGCTTGGCACCCACTCACTCTCAATGTCTCCATGTCACTTCTTTCGGGTGCTTACTGTGAGCCAGGGAATACGCCGGGAAATTATAGCACTCAATAAGTGCTAGGTTTTTACCATATTTGTGGGGCCCTCAAATATGCTAATGGTACAATGCTGCCACCAGCACTGGATCAGAGGGGTATACAACTGCTCAGAAACATCCTCCATTCAAGTACAGAAGTCTGTGGGGGAAATGCGGCACTGGCTCAGGAACCAACCCTGCTGTATATGCAGCAGTTGCCAACCTTCCTGCAGCCGACATGGTCAGAGAGAATTCCAGGGGGCTCCCTCCTACACCAATTAAAAACAACAACACCTGACAAGTGTGTGTGTGTATATAAATATATATATAATATATATATATATAAAATATATATATATATATAATAAAAATACACACACAAACACACATACCAAACCATACACACACAACCTAAAACTAAAACAAAAATGAATACACCCCACAGAAGCAGCTACTACATCTGGTATTATATATGACCCCCAGGATTTTTAAGGGCCGCACCAAGTCTTCTACACATAGAATTGTAACATCACTCTTTTTCCATTCTTCAAGAACAACTTTTTTTTTAGATCCTGGGTGCTGGATTGAGAGTTAGGCTCAACCATAAGTGATTTTTTTGGGTTCAGATCAGAAGACATACTTGGCCATTATCATTTTCACTTTGTTCTTAGGTATGCGTTTTGGATCATTGTAGTGTTGGAAAAGTTCACGACATCCAAGGGCACAGAGTGATGATAGCATATTTTCTTTCAATATAGAGCAGTACAACTGGGAACTCCTAATACCATCAATAAAATGTAGCTTTCCACACTCCCGCAGCCCCACATAAGGACACTCCCACCACGTTTCACTATAGGCACCATGCATTTTATTTTGCACTCCTCACCTTTGCAATGCTATAGTTTTGAAGCCATCAGTTCCAAACACCTGGAATGATGAGCATACAGGCTCTAAAATAAGTAGTTCTTGAAGAATGGAAAAAGATAGATGTTGCAAAATGTCACCAACTTGTTCATTCTATGCCTAGAAGACTTGGGACCACATGTATGAACACTGTCTAGGTCTAAAACTTATGTTATACGAGCTTTACTCTGACTACCTTACATTGTATCAAAGTGTCATATCAGTGATGTCCCATGTGAAGATATAATACAATATTTACAAAGATGCAAGGGGTGCATTTTTGTGACATACTGTGTAATTTTATATTTATTTATATATACACACACACACACTATATATACACATACAAATATATATATATATATATCTATATATCTATATATATATATATATAATATATATATATATAATAATATATATTATATATTATATATATATAGAAAGAAGGTGCAAGGAACCGTTGTTAACGGCAGGTATGTGTCACCAAGGTGCCTGCATTGACAAGCAAAAGAGTAACAATGTTTTAAACTTGTGCCTTTTTAGGCTCCATATCTAATCATCCACTACAGTTACGAACGTGAGGCTACCATCATTTTCTAGAAAATTCTTGGCTATCTCATACATAAATTTGACTTGCAGCTATTTAGCATATGCTTAGTTCTGCGGATTCTTCTCATGTAATCAAATTGTTACTGTTTTGTTCCCAGTGGTCAAACAATCTTTTAGTTCTTGTATACTACACATTTCAACCTGTTCTCACATTCTCTAGTAGCAAGTCAATTGCATTCAAGACAGAGCCGAGCTGCGCTTTTGAAACACGCAGCGGCGATCCCTCATGTGAACGGCGTTCCGTGTTCGGCATAGCAAGCAGTGATAATCTCAATGCTAATTGTTTAGATCCGTCTTGGGGACCGACAGAGCGGACCCCAAGACGGATCCTAACAGTGCTTGTAACATGGAGTGAAAACTCCGTGTGAACAAGCCCTAATAGTGAGATTACAGATGTCCATGAAAGCACCGGGCAAACACGCATTACACAGGTCTAAGAAAAGGTGAAGAAGCCTCAACTTCAATCTCGTCATAATAAGCGTTGGTTCGAGTTTCCAAAAAAGTAGGAAAAATGGAAGATTGGAAACGGGTATTTTGGAGCGATGAGATGAAATATAATAGACCGGGCTCTGAAGGGGGCAAATGGGTTTGGAAGTATCAAGGGAATAGGAAGCTGATTGATCGAGAAATCAAAGGAACTGTCGAGCTCAGTGTAGAAAGCCTGATAAGGGGATGTTTCACAGCTAAAGGTGTTGGATACTTGACGAGGATCAATGTTGATCTCAATGCGAGTATCCTACAAGATGAGTTACTTCATATACTTGAGTATTATAGGTATGAAGAGGAGGACACAGTGTTCCAGCAGGACAACAACCGGAAACAAATGTCAAGATTGGCTAACAAATGGTTAAATGACAATGAAGTGGAGTTTTTGCCTCCACAGTCTCCACACCTCAACCCCATTGAACACTTGTGGGTAGAGTAGAAGAAAAAGCTGCATTCGTACCCAAGTGAGTCGACCAGTGTGCATCAACATTGGAAACGTGTAGAGAAATGTAAAGAGAACTGGGATCAGATTTCGGTTGAGACCTGCCTGAATCTGAATAAAAGTTTAGAAGGATAACATTTTGATTTTTAGGAGCAACAGTAACAATGCAGTTGCAGGACAAGAATTCAGAACAAGCATAGCTAATACGCAAGAAAAAATTTATGTTAAAATAGGAAGAGATTGTTAAAAACGGGGGTTTTTTTCCAAACCTGTGGGTCGCGACCCGCGGGGGGGCCCAAGACCAAAACACAGGGGGCGCCCGGGGGGAGCTGCGGGGGCGCCGTCAGGACAAGAGCTGGGTGCTCGGGTTGCGGGGAGCGCTGTGGGCGCCCCACTAGCAAGCACGCGGGGGGGGCCGGCGGGGGCGCCGTTTGAATTTAGGGGAGGGAACAGTGGGCGCCTTTTCTCTCCGCATTGGGTGGCTCTGTGACGGGCTGCAGCGACACAGACTTACGCCCCCCCGGTCCTCGGGGGGGTGCGTGCATCACGTCTCCCCATGTACCAAACACAGGAAAAACCCTGCTCCAGTGCAGGAGAACCTGAACTGACGGCAGGGGGTTTTGCTAAAAGGAAAAATTTGTGTAAAACACACACACACATTTCCAAAGCACATGTAAAGGCGTAGTGGTACAAGTAATATGTTATTTAAACCGTTTCTTGTAACCAATTGTTTCCCCCCCTGATGGCAAAGGGGGTACATAGTAACCCCTCATGGCAATCCCCCCAGCCCCCCCCCCCCCCGGGAAAAATAAATCTAATTTAAAAGGCTTGAGTGGTACCTTTAAAATGTATGTAATGTAGAGGGACCCGCTCAGAGGCGTCACATATATTAACCCCATGTCCACTCACAGGCCCCCCTGTAAAAGGTTTAAATTTTGTAAACCCCTGAGGGTACCTTTATATGTATTTTAATGTAGAGGAAAGCTCAAGCTCCAATATGTAACCCCCCAGTACCCCTCACAGGCCCCCCCCGAAAGGTTACATATGTAACGCTTAGTGGTACCTTTTATATGTAGTACTGTAAGGGACCGCTCAAGGCCACAATATTAACCCCCCCTGAAACCCCTCACAGGCCCCCTGTAAAAGGTTACACATGTAACGCTCGAGTTGGGGACCCTTTTTTGTATTGAATGTAGAGGGACGCTCAGAGGTAAAAAATATTAACCCCCCCCACCAGGCCCCCCCGTTAAGGGTTTCATCTATGTAACGGTCTGGTGGTACCTTTATATGTATTTTGACATTTAGGTACGCCCGAGGGGGTAAAAAATGTAAACCCCCCCCCCCCAGGCCCCCCCGTAAAGGTTTCATTTTATGTAACGGCTCGAGTGGTACCTTTTATGTATGTGAATTGAGGGACCCCTCAGAGGCCACACATATGTAACCCCCCCCCCCCCCCCCCATGTCCCCTGTTAAGGTTATCTATAAAAGGGGTTTGAGTGGTACTTTAAGTTTACAGGGGTAGCCAGGGGGCTTTTCCCATTTTTAACCCCCTTCCACTACCGGCCCCCGTTGGTTCATCAGTAACCCATGGTCCTTTTTTTAAGAAAGGACAGTAAGGGGGCCGCTCGGGGGTCCCTTTTCCCCCCCAAAAATCCGCCCCCCGTAAATTACCAAATTTCGTCCCGGGGTACCAATGATTGCATGGGGCCCCCGGGGGGCGCACATAATTTCCCCCCCTGTACCCCCAAGGGCCCCCCTTTGGGACATTAGAAAAGCCTGAGTGGCTTTTTTATGTATGTCATGTAGGTACCGCCAGAGGCGTCCATATATTAACCCCTCTTTTGCAAAAATTTAAATTTTGAATAGCTCAAAAAATTTTTTTTTTTTTGGTTTGGGGTCACCGCAACAGAAACCGTTTTTCGGGGGCACGGCATTAAAAGGTTAGAACCCCGGTCTATAAAAAAGTGGAGTCTCACTTTCAAAGCTGTAGAATGGTAATAGGAGCCGAAAAAAAAGTTTTAAAACATTTTTACCCTTTTGCTTGTCATTTTATGTTTTACCTAAAAGTTATTATTGTATCAAAGGGGGAAAAAACCTGATGTTACCACTTTTTCTACAGTAAATTATCCTTAAAATGGGGCCCTATTTGGGGGGTTTAGCTTTGGCTTACCGACCCCACATCCCTGGTCTCCATGACATTCAACAAAGCACCGTTGTGTAGTGTAACTTTAGAGTCACACTGTCTTGCATCAGGCCCTATATCCTTGCTACCATAACCTTTAAGTGCAGGTGTCAATTGTAATGACATCGAAACCCTGAGAAACGCTCAACTTCTGTACAGAACATTTTAAGTGACAGTGTCCCTTTGGCCTGGACTAGGCAAATATTTTAGGACCGAGTTTTCTTTATGAAATGTAACAGCAATGTCATTGCATCATTAAACTGAACAAAGTACAGACTATAATTAGTACACAACAAGGTCTCAGTGAACAGGTGAGAGACAACTTTTATATACAGTTCTACTGGTGCAAGCAGAAATAAGGACACAAATGTTTTAAGGTCGAGCCCACTTTCTAAACGAAATAAACGAGACTACCTCATCAATAAATGTAGCATGTGGGTTTTATAAATTGGGCATAGGGGCAATTTGACCCCAAAGCAATCAGGCAGACACTAGAGTGTCTAGATGAGTTATAGTGGATTTTTAATTCCTTTCAGAAAGGGGCATTATCCCTTAAAATCAACTAACACAAAGACACAGACATGCAGGAAAAAGCCACAAACTTATAAAGAGAGAAATATAGAAGATAACAGTACTGAAATAAACCTCTAAGACCGCTCCATGCATCTTAGCAGGTCTAGATTCTAAGTCACTATACTGATGTACTGCAGGGTAGAGGAAGGGATGCAAAATACACAGCATCGGCAAGTAAGGGTATTCAGTACATCAGCATTCACTACCATGCCAGACAAGAACAAACGATTAAAAAGTTACCGGTTTGGTAGTAGCCACTGTCTTTACATACGGGCAGCTTACTATTTGCATCATTGCTACACCTGTAAAATGGACATGCAAACAGATGAACATGACTACCACTGTCTGCAAGCACTGGGGCTGGAGACTGCACAGATAACATGAATACAGAAACCTTAGGGTAGAAGAGAGGGAGAAATAAACAACTTTGTTTCTGCATTACTACAACTGTGACACTGCATTTCCACTATACCATCAGGAAATTCAGTCTTACAAGTGTTAAACATTATGGCTACTGTCTGCATCTTCAGAAGCTCGAGGCAGATACATATTTACAGTTACTACAAAGGGACCATGTTGATTCTACATTCAGTCTTTAAAACACAGTACTTTTACAATGTTTGACAATCACATGCATAAAGGGATCATGTGTTAAAGGGGTTGTCTCACTACAAGGGTTGCTTTTTATGTTAAGGATCTTGCAAAAACAAATCACTTTGCAATATAGCTCCATTAACAGTGTCCTACCTATTCCGAGATATCCCCTCTTGTATGGGCTGCATCGGCTCCTCAGGTCGCTATATCTACAGACCTGTTTGATCCGATAGGCTGCCAGCACTGGTTGCTATAGCTACAGACCTGGCTTCTACTTCTAAACACGCCCCTAATTTCACAGTGAAACCAAGACAACCGGACTGAGGGAAGATGAATAAATATAGTGAGACAACCCCTTTAAATGCAATTACACCAACTTTTTGGTGGCCCTCAACATGGACATTATATATGAAGGTTCTCCACCATTTAATGTCTCTTCTAGATCATTTTATTCTATAAAAATAAGGCCCAAGCAATAACCAATTAGGACACTCTAAGCACAAATACAAGACGCGTACCTGTTTATATAAAAGCACAAAGGTTTCTGCATAGTTAAAGCATTATTTTGACATTTTAGGACATACCCACTAGACGCTGGGAAATACCATATAAGTGTGATCACAGGGATCACAAAATAATGGTCCCATGTCATTAGGTCTAAAGAGCGAGGCATGTTCCCATAACTCCCCACAAACTCTAATGTTCCCTCATGACATTAGATCTGCCCATGCCTGGATTACAGTTCAAAGATATAAAAGTCATTGCCATTAACTCTACAAGTCTGCCATCTGCAGTAATCACTAAGTATTACGACGCACACCTAGAAAACTGCAAGTGTAATTACAAGTCTTCATGAAAGCTTAAGAATTAGAGATCTGAATACCTCCAATCTGTCACCTTCTTCCATAACATGCTACCAACCAACTATGCCGTCACTTCTTTTCTCCCGTGTATGGCCAAGATTTTATTACCAGCGATACAAAACAGAATAAGCCGTCTTTAAAGGGTTTTTCCCCTCTTGCACTTCCTTGCCATATTATGCCATTAAAGTGTGCTCAGTGCGGATCCCACCACTACCTCGGAAATAGGCCCCCAAAAGCCTTGTCTCAGAATAGTCTGTTGCGCACAACTCTTCATTCTGTTCCATGGGAGTTCCCAGTATAGTCGAACACGCTGTTCAGCTGGCCTGTTCCCTCCAGAAGTGGGACCGCATCTATCACACTTTGATGCCATGTACTATCGATACGCCAAAGTGCAAGATAGGAACACGCCTATAAATCCAATGTACAGCCTGTATACTGTGCTGAGACCACACTAACAAAAGTGACTAATGACCTTCTTGATATGGAGTACATCTGACACTACCACTCTCTGCATTCTGTACACAGAGATCTTCAATTTTTTCATAATTTTTACAAGTTCTATAACCTCCTCATAGCTGACCTTTCAAGCAAGGTGACGATCTATTAGGAACTTTGTGAGTAGTCTTAATACTGTTGTAGCCCTCTCCCAATTTCTTCACTAATCCTCTATAGATCCGAGATTACAGTTACCTTTGACTCACAATACAATGGATTTGCCAACATCGACAAACCCTATTCTCTGATTTAGCCCCCTTATTATTCAGCAACTTATAGACTTCTAAGCTCTTGACCTCAATTCATCCACAGTTACAGGATCTACCCTAGGTTTCCCATTCAATAACAGTTGGCCCAACTTTAAAGCATAAACAACCACCTACCCACCTTGCTGTCTCCTGTTTAAAGGGGTTGTCTCACTACAAAGATTGCTTATTTGGTTTTTGCAAGATCTTTAACATGTCACTTTGCAGTATATCTCCATTAACAGTGTCCTACTTATTCCTAGATATCCCCTCTTGTATGGGCTGCATCAGATTTACTATGGCAATTGCAATATGCACCAAGTTTATGCCATACATGCTTAACACATTTATTAAGCATTTTAGACACTTCTGCACCATGTCCGAGCAAAACAGTGTGGCTTAGCACATGCAATGCACCAAAAAAAAAAAAAAAAGTAACTATTTTGGTGCAATTGATGGCACAAACTAAGCCAACTACTAAATGGTGTAAAGTTAGACTAGACAGTATAAACATGCACCAGATTTATCAAATGTTAATAAGTCTAGTGCATTTTTACACTATTTGGTCTAAGTGCAAAGTCTATGTATTAAGATAGTATTATTTCATCTAGCCGTATGACCTTTGGACGCATGATGTGCCACAGCCAAAGTTGGAATGCAGCACAGCAATCTCCAGCATGATCTACTGTACCTAATGACCCACATTTGTCTGTACAGATCAGTTTAACCACCGTGTAAACGGCAAGCACAAGTCAGATGCACATAGGAATATTAAAATAAGAATGTTTGCCAAATCAGATGATCAGGGCACTTAAGTATAGAATATACATGCAGAGTACACAGTCAAATTACCTGGTAGCGGTATGGGCATGCCAGGAAGAGGAACACGAAACGGAGGTACCATAACGGGAGGAAAGCCGGAATTGCTGCCGTGGGTTGCGCTAAAGCATGAGGAACTGTGGGTGGCAGCGTCTGGGATAGTTGCTGTGGAAAAGTCTGTATTGAAGAGACTGTGGACATAGAGGCTGCGGACATAGAGGCTGCAACACTGACTGCCGATGTTGTCGTCACAGTAATACTTTGCGATTGATCAGGAGCCGACGAACCTATGAGACAGAAAACCAGTATACTTTCAGTAAGAGCTGGCTTTTCACCTATGTCACTTTGTGAAATTAAAGGAGTTTTCCTGATAGGATATGTAATGCTATTAATATCTGATAAGTTCAGGTCCCAGAGGTCGGACACACACCTATCTCGAAAACCGGCCACCCAAACTCCCGGTTTAAAACCGAGAAGAGGTGTGCTTGCATGTTACTCTCCCTTTACATCATTTTAAGTTCGGATTACAGCCAAGTGGTTGCACTGAAACCACCCATTGAAATGAATGGAAAGTAACCACACAAGAATTGCCCATTCTCTGTTGTAAATAGGAAAATTTGTGGGTTCCATTCTCAAAAGGTGGGACTATCACCTCCCAGACATTTATGGCAAAGATGAGAAAGAAATATACGTAGAATATAAGTGTCAAAGATGGGAAAACCCCTTTAATGGAGACTGCGAGTGTACCACACTGACGTTCTAATGGAGTGTATTAAAGGAGCTCTAAATGGAGTACATGAAAAAAAAAAAAAAAAATCTCCTCCTCTTCAACCAAGCAACAATTCTAACTGTTAAGAATCAATATAGGATATCATTCATCCACTTTCTCATTCCCTCTCCATTTAAAAGACCTCAGTTCAATACAGCCTTTGGTTATAAGCCAAGTGAATGCAGCATGAGTTTTCTGCCACTAATCTATTTCAACAGGAAATCATACATGCAAACATCATTGCATTTTTTGCATCTGTAATATAGCGATCACAAAACTGCAAGCAAACTAACACTCTTGCAGAGGAAAGGTAAAGGTTAAAAAAAAAAAAAAAAAAAAAAAACACACAAAAATAAAATTCTGCCCCTGGTGATAGGTTGCCTGTCTAATCCATAAAAAAGCCTTGAAACATGACCAAAGTATCAGCCTAACCCAGGACTGCCATTGGTAACTTCAAGGCCACATAAAGCAAAGTAACTAGGGATCACATGTATGAAAACTATCTAGGTTAAAATTCACTTTATTAACCACAGCAACCAGAGTGCCCCTCTCATTTTTCCAGAGCTCTATATGAAATGAACAGGGTGCTCTGATTGCTTGCTATGGGCAACAAAGTGAGTTTTAGACCTACACAGTTTTCATACATGTGGCCCTAGGCCTCACTGCCCATTATCAGTTTGCGTTGATCAGGGCCCATGACAGGGGTATAGCCAATAATACCCTGAAAGCACTCCTGTGCAAGCCACAATCTTCTCCAAAGTGAAAAGACTTTTGGACAGCCATTTTGACAGCCAATTGTCAGTACAGAGCGAGGTATTGGCTGACTGGTTCCGACAAGAGGCAAGGACCCCAGACTGACACAGTTTTCTCGCTTTTGGAGGAAAGCCAATTTGCACATTATTTTTCAGATAGGACTGCATGGTGTGTAAGGTGATGTTCACTATTTTGCACCTAAATATGTTCCCAAAATAAGTGGCAAACAACGTTCAAGGACAGCTCTCATTGACTGCAATGTAAAATTATTGTAGTCATCCAGACGATGATTTTACTGAAGTATTTTTCGGCACACTGTCCGCACAGGAAAATAATTGACACGCCGATTCTTTGCGGCATTTACACGCCATCGAATAATAAAGTATACAAGGCAGAAATGTGCCTCAGGCATTCCGCGTCATTTGAAGGAGGAAATCAACACGTTCTTGGTGCGGAACATTTAAATCATGTGGACATACCCTAAGGCTATGTTCACACGGCTTATTTTGGGACGGATTTCAGTCCGTATTGCGCGTCGTACTGCACTCAATACGGCCGAAATCCGTCCCAGTCATTACGGTAATCCACAGTTCTCATAGAGAACTATGGATTCCGTCTCCTCTCCCCGCTCGCCGGATTTCGCGAGCGGGGAGAAAGTGACATGCACATTATCCCGGCGGGATACGCGCCGTGGATAATTGATTTCTATGGGGCCGGCGAACTGCCGCACCCCCCCCCCCCCCCCCCCACCTGCACGGCACACGCCGTAATTGCGGGGTGAAGTCCGTCCCGCAATTACGGCATCAATCAGCCGTGTGAACCTCGCCTAAGACTCTCAAAGCCAGCTACTGGTCTCTGCAAAGAAAAACAGGACCCCGGAAAGCATGAAACTGCTTGTGATTTTGTACAACCCTAAATGAGTGCTTAAGACAGGATATTGCACTTTAGTTAATGACCATTTGGTTGGAGCATTTACAACCGGGTATAAGTGGAATCTGGTAGCTTTTCTTAAGTTAAAAAAAAACAAAAAAAAAACTCCAAACTATTCACTTGACAAATGCTGCTTCAAACTAGGAGAAACCAAAAATTTAGCACACTGAAGGAGAACCGAGAACTAGGAAGCCATACTTACTAGGCACAACTTGCGAGATAGAAGTCGATGTGCTAGTACTCGTTGTAGAAGACTGACTGGATGAAGCTGGAGATGAAGATACCATTAATGACGGACTACTTGTAGTTAGGGAGGCACCTGAGATGGCCTGTGCATGAGAAGCCTGCGTCTGCACTTGACCTTGTCCCTGAACTTGCGCTGCTTGAGCCTGAACCACTTGTGCCTGGACTACTTGAGCTTGAGTTTGCACTTGAGCGTTCATCATTGGAGTCAATTCCGACTGCTGGATGACTTTTACACCATCGGGCTTAGTCCACGCAGAAACACGGGTGCGAGCAGTGAAGAAATAGGCCGAAGGGAGAGACGATAGATAAAATAGTTTTCCATGACTGATATACAATAGTTCCATAAACAAAATTCAGGTTCCAGGACAGCCATTGTATGATGAAGCCATATAACTTATGTTACATGTAATTGAAGCCAAATCCCTAAAATGTGACCCCAAACGGTTTGCAAATTAAGTTAAAGGGAAACACTAGAGGGCGACTTAATACAAACAAAGCAAGTCCTTAAATATAACAGTCAAAATGAGCAGCTAAAAGCTGGAGATCACGTTCTATGTTGAGGACAAGAGCTTTTTGGGGTCATGTACTTTGCAGACAAGGTTCCAGAAATAAATTGGTGCCCTCACCCGGTTCCAAAAGGAACTGCTTACCCTGGTACATGTTAAGAGTAGTGCAGAACATGTAGCAATACACTTTACTGTAGAGAGGTGCCACTAGACTGCCAATCACTGCCTGCACTTCACTAATACAGAAATCGCAAGTAAACGGTTTATCCGAATTGGTTGGATCTGTCAGTCAATTACATGTGCTGCAGATCAGCAGTATCTTTGACATTGTATGTTGATTGTGGTTCCAAGAAACAATAGTCTTCCCTGGGATATTTTATGGTGAAAATATTGTGTCCCAAGACCACTTCAACTTGAAGGACCACTGTACCTTTGGCTAAATTGCAAAGAACTGCACTCTCAGGAAAGAGACTATGAAATATGCTGGTAATTAATGAAGGTGACATTGCACTTAAGAGCACTGTACCCGTTTTATTCAACTCATAGGCGGGGGTACTAGGAATCAGAACCCCAATGATTTGATAATGGTCGATCATCAATAGTACAGGCTGAGAAAAAGCCTTTACATTCAAAAACAATTTAAAGGAGTTTTACCACGAATGCACTTCGTGCCTGGCTTGACCTGCTTCAGCTTTCAGCGTGTTCAAAAGGGGGTGCATATGATTTGTTTTAACTGCATATCATGTGACTCAGCAGCCTTGACATCACCATGCCTTTCCTCACAGTGTACTCACTCTAGTCAAAGGTCTGTTTATGTAAAGAGCTGTAGCCGAGTGGTTAGCAATTCTGCCTTTCAGCATAAGGGTCCTAGATTCAAATCCCTGCAAGAACCAAATGTGGATTTTTCTTTCGTCTCAATGCACATACCCGATTGAGGTTTCCTTTTATTTATTTGCACTGTTTGACTAATTACTACGAAGTACAGGGGACAGGAGTAGAATGACAGCACCTGGGGTTGAACACTCGCTAAGCAGTGAGTAAGCGTGTGAGACTCTACGCAGGCAAGAGACTGACAGTAGCTGCCTGAGAGGAGATGTCTGAGCACATGCGGCCAGGACTGAGGAGCTCTCATCACTGGACGTATCTCCTGGAGACGAGCTGTACACTATGGATCACTAAGACAGCAGCTAAAACATAAAAGGTACAGAATTTTTGATAATGATGAAAATGTTTATTATTTAATCTGCAAGCTTCCCACAACACTTTTACTTCTTAGTAAAACCCCTTTGACATACATATTGCCTTGTTTTATAATATTAGCAGAAAACTAAGTGCTAAGAAAACAGGCTGCAACCAATCTGAAGCACCACCATTATACAGTGAGATGAAAAAGTATTCATACCCCTAGAACTTTTCCTCATTTTTAAATGTTCCAGCCACAAACTTCAATGTATTTTATTAACCTTTTACATGATAAAGCAACATAAAGTGGCAAGTATATGTGAAGTTTAAAGAAAAGGATACATGCGGTTCCAAATTTTTGTAAATTAAAAAACGGAAAAAAGTGTGACGTGCATATGTATTCAGCCTCCTGTACACCGATACCCTGAAATAAAATTCAGTGTGAACAACTGCCTTCAGAAATAAGTACATCTGCATGTAATTTATTATCAGTGTAACTGCAGCGGTTTTGTAAAGACCTCAGAGGTTTGTTAGGGTATGTTCACACGGCTTATTGAGGCACGTATAGTACACGCCGCAATACACCGCGTGTTTTGGAACCATGCACTGATCAGCACGTAATTCCAAAGCATGGGGGGCCGGCACCCGGCCAGCCCCATTGACATGTCAATTCTCCCTCCGTGTGTACAATACGAACGCATTGTACGCACGGGGAGACGACGCGTAATCCCTAGCTCTCTATGAGAGCTATGAATTACCGTAATTACGGCGCGCATTTCGCCGCATATATTGCGCAATACGTTGTGAAATGCACGCCGAAATACGCAATTTAAACCGTGTGAACATAGTCTTAGAGAACATCAGTAAACAAACAACATCATTGAAACCAAGAAACACACCAGACTGTTCAGAGATAAAGTTGTGGCAAAGTGTATTGCAGGATTAGGATTTGAAAATTAGCCCAAGCTCTGAACATCTCACAGAGCCCTCTTCAATCATCATTTGTAAACGCCACAACTCCTAAACTATTTTTTTATTTTTTTTTAAACATTTTATTTCACAGAAACACCACTAGCACAGTTGCATCTCACACGTAATAGACAAAAATAGCAAATTGCACAAAATATCAAGATATGTAACATTAAAGGCATGGACATAGTATAAACATCTAGCCAGTAACTTCTGAATTTTATGATTTCCTCCCTTTAAACTAGCCCCTCACCCCTCCCCCAACCCCAACTCCAACCCAGTACTCCTTTACATTCTAAGCATCAAGATCCAAATTTCCCAGTGTACCTCTCAATTTTTCCTTTAAATAATATTCTGTATACTTGAAGGGTTCTATCATAACCTTGATTTCACCTAAACTGAACGTACTAGAAATATAGGGCTTCCACTTTTTGAAGAATGTCCTGGAACATTTGTCCCTGTCTCTTTCCGCCCCTATTTTCTCTATGAAAAACATATTTCTCAGGCACTCAATCATTTCGGCCTCGTCCGGGACCGTCGGCTTAATCCAATGTCTTAAAATACAACGTTTCACAGCTAAGAGCATCACATGTAACCCCTTATCTAATACTAAAGACTCCTTTGAGCCTTCCAACTGAGATGTCTTGAGGATGTAATGAAAGAGAAGACCCTTGGGCGTCAAGGGGATATCGACTTCCCAAATGCCCTTTATCATCACCAACACTTTCCGCCACATATTCTCAATCTCAGGACATAACCATAAACAGTGTAGAGGATCCGCTTTGTCTTGCTTGCACTTTGGGCATACCGTCAAGTACTGTGTATTATCTTTGTAGGGAATATTAAATGCATAAATCGCCCTATGAACATCTAAATAATACTCTCTCCACGTAATTGGCCGTGGCTTTCCGTACTACTTCCATACCTTTAAGGATCTTCCTCGAAAGGTCCCTATCTTGAAAGCTATCCTCCCAGGTTTTAAACATTGATTGAACTGTCCCATTTGTGTCTACCCTTTGAAGAATACTATATATTCGTGACAACAGCCCTTTGGGGCCTTCAGCCTTGCATAAATCCCTAAAGTCATCTGTCTCTCTTAACGTTCCCAGATTGAATACAGTCGCCTTACAGAAACTCCTGACCTGAAAATATTGAAATATATGTTTTTGGCCTAAGCCAAAGGTCCCATTAAGTTGATCCCAGGACATCAATGGCCCCTACTGATCGGTCATCACATCCCTTAAAGTGTTAATGCCCTTATCCTTCCATTTATGGAACAAAATATTCTTCCTACCTGCCCGAAAAGAAGGGGTTTCCCACAGTGGGAAAAACGGCGAGATAAGCATGGGCCTCCTAAAGATCTTTCGAATGTGCCTCACGTCCAGAGTTCCCGCAAGATAATACTCTGTTTAATCCTAGGAGGATGGTCTTTGTATGGTAAATGGATCAGAGCTTTCAAGGTGTCAGGTGCCGCCAGTTGGGATTCTAGCTCAAGGTTCGAGAAATGGCTCCACCCCCCTAGCCAGTCCCTAATATGGCGCCACATCGCTGATAAATTATACAGCCTAATATTCGGGAACTGTGCCCCTCTTTGTCCTCGCCCTACTGTCAGTTTTTTATGGCTGATCCTCGTTGCTTTTCCCGGCCCCAAAAAAATCTAGTAAACGCCCTTTTTAATAAAGAAAAATCCTAAAAATTTTTACAGAATTGAAAAAATTTTTTCAATTGGGAAAAAAAAGCCTCGGGAAAGTTATTTTATGGAAAGGTACGACCCATTAAACCCATAGGCGTAAGGTTTCCAAACCATCTGTTTCCCAAATTTTTACTTAAAACTTCCCCAAAAAAAAAGGGTCATAATTAAAAAGGGTTTTGGGCTCGGGTACAATGAAGGGTTTTTAAATTTAAAAATCTTTTAAAAAAAAAAACAGCTTTCAAAATATGTTCATTACAAATGTCCTACTGATTTTTTAAACAAAACCCAGTTAAACAGGAGTTATCACCCCCTCAAATCCCTAAAGCAAACCGACCCCGTTTAAACCTTTTCTTACAGGCTGTCAGGTCCCGAATGACTCATAAACCCTTTTAAGGGAAGGGTTTCCCCCCCTAGGGAAGAGCCCCTCCTGCACGAATGCTTCTGGAGGGGAGGAACTCCCGGCGTCCCCGGTCCATGCAAACCTGGATAAACCCCCGTGTGGTTCCTTTTTCCCCTGCCTCTACACCCGATTAATTTTACAGCTTTAAACCCCTTCTGTTTTCCATAATCCTTGGGAAAAGTCTTTGGAACTGTGACTAAAAACAATACTATAAAAAATTTAGGCATGTGAAAAACTTTATGCTCCCAGTATTAGGAGACATCCCTGAGAAAAATTTAAAACTTTCCCTTTTTTTTTGGGTGGAGATTTTGGGGGGAAATTTTTAAGCTAAGCAGGGGATATAGGAACAAAAAGGGATCCCCTCTCTCTATTAGCACACAGCTTTATTTCCCCCTCCCACAAAACCCCAGATCAGCCCCCCTGGGAAACAGACCTGGGAGCCCCCACAGGGGGAACTCTGAGACAAACCCCCCCCCCCCCCCCCTGTAAAGAAGTTAAATAACTGCCTGTGTCTGATGGGAAGGGGAAAAGGGGCAGAAAAAACAAACCCAAAAAAGGGACGCCCCTCAGTTAACTTAAAAAGGGACAAAGACAGGCGAAAGCTCGAAAAAGACAACCCCCTTTAAGGCCATAGGTCATGGCTGAACGAAAGCCTATTTTTATACCTAAGTATGTCAGGTTGTAGGTTATCGGCTCGGGAGCCCAGCTGCAGTAATTGTCATTTGTCCCTATTAATACGAAAGCCCGAAAATGCCCCAAAGTCCTCCAACACTCCTAAGACCCTATCGACCTGGCTTTTCGGATCAACCATAAAAAAACAGCGTCATCCGCGAACATACCAATTCTCCCAACTACCTAAATTTACCCCCTAAAAATAGGAGATTGTACAAGTGAATCGCCACGGTTCCACGCTAATGAACAATAAGGCTATTTTTCACAACGCTAATTTCAGAACGATTACATCGATTGCCGAATCGTAAATATTCCTGAAATCATTTGCAATAAGTGCCACTAAGTGGGCACGTATTTGTAACGATTTCCCGACGGATTCACCATCTCTAATCATTGAAGATGGTGAACCCTTTCCGTAAATAATTGACATGGCACATTTTTTTTTTTTTCCGTCCGGATTGCCGTCGTCAATCCGCGGCGGCAATCCGGCACGGAAATACGTGTCTGTGAACGACGAGCCGTATTTTCTAATTGAAAACAAAAAAATAGGCTGTTACTTATTTCTGACTGATTTGCCGACGGTTTGACGATCGTCAATCCGTCGGCAAATCCGCGGTGAAATAAGCCGTGTGAACGAGGCCTAAAGGAGACAGAGGACATCCTTGCCTCGTCCCCTTCTGCAAATAGATTGGTGAAGATAGAAAACCCGGGGTAACTCCTAAACTATTAAGACATGGCTGTCCACCTAAACGGACAGTCCAGACAAGGAGAGCACTTATCAGAGAAGCACCGAAGAGGCCCAGGGTCACTCTGGAGGAGCCGCAGTGATCCACAGCTCAGGTGGGAGAATCTGTCCACAGGATAACTATTAGGGGTGTACTAAATCTGGCCTTTATGGAAGAGTGGCAAGAAGAGAAGCCTTTTTGAAAGCAACCCATAAGTATTGTTTGCAGAAAGTTATGTTAGGGACACATCAAGCATGTGGAAGAAGGTGCTCAGGTAAGATGAGACCAAAATTTAACTTTTTGGCCTAAAAGCCAAATGTTGTGTGTGGCGGAAAGCAACGACTGCACATCACCCTGAACACGCCATCCCCACCGTGAAGCATGGTGGTGGCAGCACCATGCTGTGGGAATGCTTTGCTTCAGCATTGACTGGGAAGCTGGTTAGTTGATGGGAAGATGGATGGAGCTAAATACAGGGCAATCCAGAAGGAAAACCCATTAGGGAAGCAAGAGACTTCAGACTGGGGTGTAGGTTCACCTTCCAGCAGAAGAATGACCATAAACATACTATTTATGTGTTAAAATCGCCCAGTCAAAGTGCAGACCTAAATCCCATTAAGAATCTGTGGCATGACTTGAAAATTTCTGTTCACAAAATGCACCGCAACCAATCTGACCGAGATAGAGCAATTTTGCAAAGGAAAAAGGGCAAACATTCCAGCCTCTATATGTATGAAAGCTGGTAGAGACATCCCCCAACAGACACGCAGTTGTCATTGCAGCTAAAGGTGGGCCTACAAAGTATTGACTCCGGGGGGCCGAATGCATATGCACAACACACTTCTCATTTAATTTGCAAGAATTTGGAAAGGAATGTATCATTTTCTTCACACTTCACAAATACTTGCTACTTTATGTTGTTCTATCACATAATATAGCAATAAAATATAGTACATTTAAGTTTGTGGCTGTAACATTTAATAATGAGTAACAGTTCCAGGGGGATGAATGGTTTTGCAACCCACTGTATGTTATATTCTCTGACTAGGAACATACAAGCTTCTTCAGGTTTACTCTTAATAGTTTCAATTTAAAGGGGTTGTCTGCTGATCATTTAGAGCTGTTCACTTCCAAACCGTGGTGTAAGTGCCATGTGACCACTGCAGCGGTAACATACCTATCCAGAAGAGGAGGAATCTGAACAGAACATTGGAGAGACCTAGCACTGGAACGGAAGTAGTATAAGCGTATTGTTTTTTATTTTCTGATGGGGCCCCAGAGGCCAAGTAGTTATTTTTTTATAGGAGCAGGACAATCCCTTTAAGTGGGTCATGAATGATCCAAATACATCGCACAAAGGTGAGGATTATGTTGTCCAACAGTATAGTAACCTAACAATTTAGAGAATGTCCTGTTATCATCGAAAACAAAAGTATGATGTGCACCAATGTTATAAGTAGCCTACTAACCTTTCCATCTGGTGTCTTGTTCTCCACCCATATTTCCTCAGTTGGAGGCAAAGATGGAGCCTGTGTCGGAGCAGGGTTTGGACTGGGAGTAGATACAGTGGCAGGTGAAGACACAGGTGGCATTCCAGGTGGAAATAGCATTCCAGGAGGTGGCATACTTCCAATATGTGGGGGCATGAAGGGAGGTCGCTGCATGAAGGAAAGTACAAAAACAATACAAAATTATTAGCTATCCAATAAGACACTATAACTGCATAGTGGTTGGACAAAAGATGTGCGTTCAACAAAGGCAACAGATTTGATTGTTTCTCATGTATTAATCGTCTAGACATATGAGCTTAGATAATTACTGTGTACAGAGACTGATGTGAGCTTTGTGCAAAAATAAAATGCAATAAGGAAAAATACATGTAAGAAAAAGTTACAATAATCCTTTTTCTTTTACATGGATGTTTCAGAATAAGAAAGTGAAGGTGAAACCCAGGGAGCTTTTTTTTTTTTTTTTTTTTTTTTTAAACATGGACTAGTTTTTTTGCTACGTCCTTGCGAGTATGACCACCAAAGCTCAAGGTGGTCTGCAGTATGTTTTTCTTCTTAATTCTAATCTTTAGAGACATGAATTCAAAAGGAGAAATGTCAAACAGACTGATGAAAATGTATGCAGGGATGTAGAATATATATGAGCAAAGATCTGTGCGAGGAAAATGAGCCTGGGGCCAAAAATGTAATCGTGATTTGCTTATTTGTTTTATGTAAAAGCATTGTGTGTGATCCATCATGTTCCACAAGGCACTAGAAAGTCACTGACCAGTGCATTGGAGATCCATTTAGATCCGTTAGAATCTGGGCTGAGGAGTGCAGCTAGAATCGGAAAGTCCTATGCTTAGTGATAGCTCCTAGATCGGACAATGGTCTTTTACCCCAAGGTGTTTTATGGAAACTCAAATCCCCCCTCAGCCTCTCCTCCTGCTTAACGGGGTTGTCTCGCTACAAAGAATAGCTTTTAAAAAGTAGGGAACACAAAATAAAGACATTTTCCAAATATATTGCTTTCTTCATCAGATACAAGTGAATGTATCACCTCCCTGGCTATTTCTGTTTCCTCATGTGACCGACCTGTAAAACATCTCTTCCCCCTGCTGTTTGTTCTATGTGAAAAGCAGTGAGTGACGTCATCTGGGGCCTCTGTCTGGGCAGCAGTAAAAAGCTTGATTTATCTAAAGTAAACAGCACTAATTAGGGCTTTTGTTTGAGGGATCAGATGAGAACTCCTGCTTGTAGTTTCAGAGAAGCTTCTGAGCTAATCTGAACTAATTGGCCAACTGAAAACACAGTTGAATACACCCTGGAGCTGTATACAAATTACAGTCAGTCTGAACCAGGAAGTGACAGAGTATATTTCATTCATGCATCCTATGAAACTCTGTAGGGAGACAACCCCTTTAAGTGACAAAAGGGCTGGATAATTAAATGCAGTGGACACTAAGGGTATGTTCATACGATACGGCTTATTTTGGCACGCATTTCGCTTTAAGCACGGCAAAATGCACGCCGCAATTACGGTCATCCAGAGCTCTCAGAGACGATCGTATTGCACGCTGGGGAATAAAAGTGACATGTAAATTGTTTGGGGTTAATACGGGCTGCTAACAGTGAATGTCTATGGGGCCGGCGCCCCCCCCCCCCCCCTCCTTCCTCCCCGTGCTTAGGAAAGACACGCTGATCAGTGCGTCGCTCCAAAACACCCGGCGTAATACACCGTGTGAACATACCCTAAGAATCATAATCCCATATTCTGTCACAAGTTCTCATAGGAGTCTCCTAGCCGGATATGTCACCAAGATACCCAGCATGAGTTTAGCAACCCAGGCAAACTAAATATGAATATGATATAATTTGGACCGATTTCCGTTTCTGTAGTTACCTAAAATTCTCATGTACAAGACAGGTGGTGTGGCTAGGTTCCTGGGGGCATATCATTAAAATTGAGTTATGGAAAGTATGGATTACAGCCAAGATTCGTTTGATGTATAATTTTTTTCCATTGTCCGGTGCTGAGCTATCAAAGGATGTTGGAGACTGTCTGCTTGTGTGTATTCTTCCTCCACCTTTCCTACTTAAAGGGGTTGCCTCGCTACAAATATATCTGTAATCAGGGGACAGTTAAAATAAGCACTTTTGCAATTGGTTTGAATTAGCTAAATCATTTAGTATAGCAGCTATTAGCTAATCTGAGCGTGTCTGTAAATCTGAAGCCTTGGGCTGGGCCACGCCCCATTTGCTGTGATTGGCTGCCTGCATTTAGTTCAACCTCTGAAAGGGACATGCCCCCTGTGCTGTCCTGCACTCGGTGCTCACTCCCCTCTGAGCTGCATGAGGCTGCCTGTGCTTCTCTCTGTTTCTCTCCCAGTGATAGCTCTGGGAATTTCTCACATTTGTTTCATCATTGCAGGCTGTATTTATAACGGTTTCCAACAATATAGGTGTTCTGGTTACAAAAAGCTTGTGGATCCTGGGAGAGAGGTTAACAGCTCTCCAGGCATGCTAACCAACTACTGCAGGAATTCTGCATAGCAGTGACATCCACTCTCTCCCACCGCTCACACAGAATGAAGATGACTGTGAAGTGAGCAGAAACAGGGAGGTGTGTGATATCACCACTTTTCAGTGAGGGAAGACATGCCCACTGGGAGGAGAGAAAATCTAAGCACAGAAAAACAGCTCAAATGCCTGCAAAAGCCTGTAGTGAGAAAACCCTTCAACACGTCCATGCTTATTGGCATAGCGGACAAAAGGGCCATTAGGACTGATGGGCTAAATAACCCCCACTGACATCAATGTCTGCAGGAGTTTCATAAAAAGACATGATACATCAAATACAGTATTTATATGCAAAACAATTTGGAAAACCAGAAATACATTTGACCCCAGAAGCTCATTTTTCTCAAACCTCCCCCCTTATGATGTGGCATGTGAAATTGACAACTCAGGTCATTTCACAAGCTCATCTACATGGAGTGTCCAGATAAGATAGTCCTCCCCACCCCTCAACTGGGACCATCCTCCAATGCTTTTGGTCAAGGGCCTTTCCTTTTGCCCTGGGGAACAAAAAGGACCACACAATACTTCTATATAAAAAAAAAAAAAAATAGCAACCCAATTGAATGTTTGACCCCATGCTCATTTTCCTCACAATCTGCTTTATTTGTGTGTTTTTATACTATAAGTGACAGAGTATAAATTAGGAACTAAGTTCGTGTAGTAGTTTGCTATTCTTCATGTTGCATCTGTGGGATGTACTGTTGATTTATTTTTAAATAACTGCACAACCAAATGCAGAAAATAATATTTTTAATATTATGAAATTTCTTCAGTTACTTCCATTTTATTATATTGGTATCATCTTGAAATGGACGAGCTATAAAAAGGGGAAAAAAAACAAAACAAATAAAACCACAAAACTATTCAACAGTTGTACAATTTTTTTCCTGAAAAAATGTGGCGGACCTAAAGGGGGGAGGAATCCACCTGGTGGGGGGTTGGGGGGCATATTTTTGGGTCAAAGGGAGGGGCTCCCCCAAAGGGGGGGGGGGGAGGGAGGTGGAGGCCCTCTCATCATGCCAAAAGGCGGTGGTGGACGCAAAAGAGGGGGAGGACCCCTCAAAACAGCAGCAGGCGGCGGTGTGGGACCACGAAATCGCAACGCTGGCTGTTGCTGCTGTGCCATCCTTTAAAAGAAAAAAAAAATCAACAGGTGATTAATTCAGTATTAGAAGTTCTAGATTAAGAAATGGACAGATGAGTGCATTTAATTTTTATAGCATTTGTTACTAAAAAGATGACGAAATATAGACCCCCCCCCCCCCCCCCCCAAAAAAAAAAAAAGGTTCTCCTACACTTTTTTTAGGAGCTAAAAGAAATGACCAAATGTGCGCATCTATCTTTATCTACACACACTATCTCACAAAAGTGAATTTTGTAAATATTATATTACATTTATTCATGAGACAACACTATGACACACTGATACAATGTAAAGTAGTCAGTGTACAGCTTGTATAAGGCTATGTTCACACGGGGGAATTTCGGCACGCATTTCACCAAAATTATGGTAATCCACAGTTCTCATAGAGAACTATGGATTGCGCCTCCTCTCCCCGCTCGTACAATACGATTGTATTGTACGTACGTGGAGATAAGTGACGTGTCAATTACTTGCCGCGAGTAATGACTGTCAATGGGGTACGTGCGTATCAGCGCGACTCCCGAACACCCGGCATAATTGCAGAGTATACTGTACACCCCGCAATTACGCCATGTGAACAGAGCCTTACAGTGTAAATTTGGCGTGCTCTCAAAATAACTTAACACATAGCCATCAATGTCTAAACCACTGTCAACAAAAGAGTACACCCCTAACCGAAAATGGACAAATTGCACCCGAAGTGTCAATATTTTGTGTGGCCACCATTATTTTCCAGCACTGCCTTAACTCTCATGAGAATGGAGTTGACTAGAGCTTCACAGGCTGCAGCCACTGGAATCCTCTTCCACTCCTCCATGACGATATCACAGAGCTGGTGGATGTTAGAGACCTTGTGCTCCTCCACCTTCCGTTTGATGATGCCCCACAGGGTTTAGATGTTGAGCCTGCTCGGCAGTCAGACTTTACTTCATTTTTTAGCGAGGCAGTGACCACCATGGAGGTATGTTTGGGGTGGGTATCATGCTGGAATACTGCCCTGCGGCCCAGTTTCTGAAGGGAAAGGAATGATGCTCCGCTTCGGTATTTCACAATACATGTTGGCATTCACGGTTGCCTCAATGAACTGTAGCTCTCCACATCCAGCAGGAATCATACAGCCCCAAACCATGACACTCCCACCACCATGCTTGACTGTTGGCAAGACACACTTGTCTTTGTACTCCTCACCTGATTGGTCGCCATAGACGCTTGACACCATCTGAGCCAAATAAGTTGATCTTGGTCTCATCAAACCACAGGACATGGTTCCAGTAATCGATGTCCTTACTGTAGTCCGCTTGTCTTCAGGAAACTGTTTGTCGGTTTTCTCGTGCATCATCTTTAAAAGAGGCTTCCTTCTGGGATGACAGTCACGCAGACCAATATGATGCAGTGTGAGGTGTATGGTCTGAGCACTGACAGACTGACCCCCCACTGCAGCAATGCTGGCAGCACTCATGCCTATTTTGCAAAGACAATCTCTGGATATGATGCAGAGTACGTGCATACAACTTCTTTGATCGACCATGGTGAAGCCTGTTTTGAGTGGAACCGGTCTTGTTCAACCGCTGTATGGTCTTAGCCAGTGTGCTGCAGCTCAGTTTCAGGGTGTTGGCAATCTTCTTATAGCCTGGGCCATCTTTTTGTTGAGCAACAATTCTTTTTCGGTTACTCAGACAGTTCTTATCCATGAGGTGCCATGTTGAACTTTCAGTGACCAGTATGAAAGAGCGCGAGAGCGATAACACCAAATTTAACACACCTGCTCCCCATTCACACCTAAGATATTATGACAATAACGAGTCACATGACACTGGAGGGAAAATGGCAAATTGGGCATAATTTGTCCATTTTCACTTAGGGTGTACTCACTTTTGTTGGCAGTGGTTTAGACATCGATTGCTGTGTGTGGAGTTATATTGAGGACACACCAAATTTATACTGTTACACACAGGACTATGGAGTCGGTGACTATTTTGCAGGAGTCGTCAGAAAAGGGACCGACTCCGACTTCCAAAATATATAATAAGTTGGTCCAGTTAGTTCGATGCAAAGAGCAAGAGGAATTGGGTCCGGCCAGTGCTGCTGCTCCCATATCTTCAGCCTAATCACATTAGCAGTGTAATTGATTACATGGAGCAGGCAAAGCGCTGTCCCAGGAGAAAAGATTCTGCTCCCATAGCAAACAGATTTCAGCAAAATTTTTCACCTGTTTTCAAAGAAGTAGAAGATCAACCATTCATCAAAACTGACTGTGGCCGAGGCAATTCCTTTATACCCTGACATTGTTAGAGATGTTGCCCCTGTGGTCACCACTTTGCCCCCAACCCAAGTTAGTGTAGAGAGGCCATTCTCTAGCCTGGAAATAATGAGATCAGATGTGAGGTCATGTATGCAGGATCTGATGGAGATAATACTATTTCTCAGAACAAATTCAGAGACTCCACAAAATGTTCCTGCAGTGTTTTGCATATTTACAATTTGAGGGTTCTAAAGTCACATCCAATAAATATATTTTACACTGACAAGCAAAATGGTAACAATGTTTTGAATTTGTGACTTTCGTGCTCCATATCTCACCATCCACTACAGCTTTGTACATGAGGCTACGGTAATTTTATATACAGTCATCTTACCTATCTTATACATAAATGTGACTTGCTAGTATTTAGCATCTGCTTAGTTCTGCAGATTCTTTCCTGTAACTGCACTGTTACTGTTTTGCTCCTAAAAATCAAAATGTTAATTTGTATTATTTTGTTAGCATTTTGGAAATCTGCCTTTGGTTTTCAATACTGCCTGAATCCTTCTGGGCTCTGCATCAGATTAAAGCACATCTTGACCAAAATCGGATCCCAGGTCTCTTCTACACATTCCCAATGTTGGTGCAGACTGGACTTGGATACAAATACAGCTTTTTCTAAAACTCCACCCAGAAGTGTTCAAAAGATCAAAACATTGTTACCCTTTTGCTTATCAGTGTCTGTTCTATCTAAATAGCTTGATTATTGTATCATAAGGTAATAAACAGCCTGATGTTACCATTTTACTACAGTAAAGTTATCACTTAAACATGCGCCATGTATGAGGGAGTCAGGAGTCGGAGGTTTGGGAAATTGAGGAGTCGGAGTCGGGGCTTTGGCTTGCCGACTCCACAGCCCTGGTTACACACACTGCACACTGAATACTTTACATTGCATCCATGTGTCATATCTTCAGTGTTGTCCTATAAAAAGCTAAAATACAATATTTCCAAAAATGTGAGGGTGTACTCACTGTTATGAGATAATTATTGATAAGCAGATTAACAACCAAGATGGAGAAGGCATAGTAACTATGGTTTTCTCTGTTGTCAGCAGAGTCTTGTATAATCTGACGTTAAACAGCCGAGTAATATCGGAGAGTAGTTTTTAGGCCAGGGTCCCACAGTGCAGAAGTATGAGACTGCTGGTGATGTCAATATTTCTCAAGTAATCCCATATTGCCATTGAAAGTTGAATCTTGGTCTGCATGTGGCTTCTGGTCTTAAGGACTCCATTCCTTTCAACCATTCTTAAAGGGGTTGTCTCGCTTCATGATATCCTCTTTGCTGGCTGCTCACAGTGATCTGGCCATGCATGTGAATGAGGATCACAGTGCTAGCGCCGTCCTCCTCATTCACTTCTATGAGAGTTCCAAGTATAGCCGAGCGCACCAAGGCAGCAGATCCTTAGTAACTGGTCTCTCACATTACACTAGCATTTTCCACAGCTAAAACTTATGCACAAAGCACTGAGTTCTGGGATATATAGCTCTGTAGGATTTGGAACAGGATTTTTGAGTAAAAAGGCAGAGAAACAAAATCTAACAAAGTGAAATTACTGCCAACCCTGTCACATTATTAGGAACGAGAAACCTCCGGCTATTTCATGCTGCTCGTTGTTTGGGGAGCATAAGGCAGCTGACACATTCACTTTAAAAAGTTATTCCCACAATTCACAGTTGTCACCTAGCCTCAAAATAAGCAAAACGTATCTGACCTCTGGGACTATCACCAGTCACTAGAATGGAGGGCACAAGTGCTTGATCACAGTGAGAAGGAGCTTGAATGATGCAATGGTCCAGCCCTGTTCTAGTAATCACTAGGGTCCTGCAGATAGGTGAAGCATGTCAATTGTGGGGCCCTGTTAGGCTATGTTCACACGGAGTAATTGAGGGGCGTACAGTACGGCCCGCAATTACGCCGGTGTTCGGGAGCTCGCGCCAATCGGCGTGTACTCCCGCGGAGGCGGCAACCCGCCGGCCCCATAGATATGCATTACTCGCGGCACGTAAGCGCCGTGAATAAATGACATGTCAATTATCTCCCGCTCGTACAATATGATCGTATTGTACGCCCAGGGAGAGGAGGCGTAATCCATAGTTCTCTATGAAAACTGTGGATTACCGTAATGAATGGGACTGATTTAGCTCTTATTAGAGCGCAGTAAGCAACAATTTAATCTTTGTGAACATAGCCTTAGAGTGTGGCTTCATGCACATTTTATACATAGTACGTTTTCTAAATTAGAAAGAGAGAACAGTTTAACACTGGAAGGTTACAAAACTCATAAGGGACTCGCTGTTTATATGTTTGCACTACCTACTGGATCCCCTTATATACTGCATACTGTTTGGGGTCCTGTATGATTTACCATGTGCTATGCTTAAAGGGAACCTATCACATTGAACATGCTATCTTATCTGCTGACAGCGTGTTACAGAACAGACTGAAATATTGTTTTGCTCGGAAAGATTTAGTAGAAGTTGTATTTTAGTCATATAACTTCCTGCTTATTCTGGGTTAAGGAGCCCAGTAGGAGGTCTTATCAGTGATTGACAGCTATCTCTGTATGCACAGTCATACAAGACAGGCTGTCAGTCACTGATAAGACCGCCTACTGGACTCCTTAACCCAGAATAAGCAGGAAGTTATGACTAAAATACAACTTCTACTAAATCTTTCCAAGCAAAACTCTTAAGTCTGCTCTGTATACATGCTGCCCACAGATCAGATCATATGTTTCATGTGACACGTTTCTTTTAAAGGGTTATTCCCCACTTTTATAATGAGGATCTCCACCCGCCTGACCACTAGATCTCCCACCAATCCCAAGGGTGTGTTCTGCACTGCCTCCTCTTCTACATGTCACTGCACAGTGGTTCCCTCAGCCACCTGACTGTGCAAAGAATTCTAACAACTCAATTCACTTTTAATAGGGCTGTACTGTCATTCCCTGCACAACAGGCAGTGCCACTGTGCAGAGACGACTAGCGATTGACCCACTCATTCAGAGGACCAGGGGGTCTCTAAGGTCACAATGCTGCGAATCACAAGATGATGACATATTATAGCAATACGCCTTAACTTTTAAGATGCAAACACCCCTTTAAAACACAGACTTTAGCCCCTGAGCTGTGATCATACAGAAAGCTGTACAATGGAAAACCTGCAGCTGTAACAATGTCTGATCACTGGGGATTCAACCCATTATTAGAAGGGGTATTATTAGGGAGGGCTTGAACAAAGCTGTTGTCAAGCAGCTACACCGCTACTACATGCAAAGGCTATGGGATTGATGAAGATAGTCATATACAAGCACTGGGCTCTGCCGCTCCATTCAAGCAGTGAAAAAGAATGAGGGTCTCAGGACCCCCAAACTAGTGATCAGGGGAAGTCCCAGCAAACAGATATTTTAATTGTGGAATAACCCCTTTAAGAGATAACTAAGGTATCACAGAGTCAGACATTAAAGGGGTGTTCCGGGATCTAACATTGCTCGTCTATCGGGTTATGAGTAACAGTAGAAGCCAAGGTTCATACTTACCTCCCGGAGGCTCCCATTCACTTCCAGCTGGCGATGAGTTGATACTGGCTAGAGCACTGAGACAGCCAATCACAGGCCAGCGCAGTCATGTGCAGGTGACGTTGTGGCCTGTGATTGGCTGCACCAATGAACCGGCAGCTGGGAGCGAGTATGATTTTTATTTTCTATTTTTTTATCATGCCCTGCCTGACGATCGAGCATTCTTAACTCCCAAAACAGCCCATTAAAGGGTTTTCCCACTTAAGAGAATAGAAGAAAAAAAATTAACATACTGCTATCCATTTAAAGGGGTTGTCTCACTACAAGGATTGCTTTTTATGTTAAAGATCTTGCAAAAACAAGTCACTTTGCAAGATGTGGCCATTAGCAGTGTCCTACCTATTCTGAGATATCCCCTCTTGCATGGGCTGCATCAGCTCCTGTGGTCGCTATAGCTACAGACCTGTTTAATCTCTCATGATAGGCTGCCAGCACTGGTTGCTATAGCTCCAGACCTGGCTTCTACTGCAGCCTAGTGGAAGCCAGTAAACACGCCCCTGAATTCAAAATGAAACCAAGAAAACAGGACTGAAGTAAGATGAATCAATGTAGTGAGACAACCCCTTTAAAATACAATACAAAAAAAAAAAAAAAACTAAAATAGCTGTTCCCAGCAGACTTGCTATGGCAGCTATCTGTGGAACAGGACCCTGAAAGTTACGGAGCAGAGTACAGAGGCAGTCACACTTGCGCATGATTCTTAACTCTGTTCTCTGGAAGATCCGAGTACGACCTACACCTTGCTCACTTGTACTTAGAACTCTCATAGAATAGAATGGAGTCTCATTCTCAACCGCAAACATCTCTGCATTCTGCTCCATAACATTTGGAGGGCCGTTCCTGAGATAGGGGAGGTCTCAGAGATGTGCCATTGAAGTCTATGGTGGAGTCACCCCTCTAGTCACTGCTGCAGTGGTCACCATTCAGAAGTAATGACAGTGAATGGCACGTGAACACTGCAGCCGTGACCTCTCCTCGGAATCAGACAGGCAGAAACCAGCAGACGGACAGAGTGAGGACAGAGGCGAGGGCTGGGTAGAGGGGTTTTGGTATACTATAATCCATGGACAATCCCTTTAAGATGCTGTTAGCTGATAACATACGGCCCAGTCAGTCTATGTTCATACGCGCCGCTGTCACCACATATAGCAGCACATTTATACAGATCACAATATTCTGTACTATTTTATTCCTTCTACACACCCCGGCTGTTGCAAAGTCTCTTCCTAAAAAGAAATGGGGCGCTCCCTCATCACTGCAGAGAAGTGGAGGGAGTAGTATACGGCAGTCACAGAAGAGGCCACTGGAAAGCTGCCATGTGGCACCAGTCACCTGTTGTTATGGACATTACTTACAGACACTCTGATTGGAAGTTTCCCTTGATGTGTTCTGTTGGATGTGACAGAGGATAATGAGATGATCTGTAAGTCTATGGGGACTACACATAAGTGAATGATACCTATCATACATTACACAGCTCATCACTAGCCTGCCATAAAGAATAGTGCGAGCACTGTAAAACCGCAGAGGTGTCATATAGAGCGTAGTACATACACAGCGGCAGCAGCATAGCTCTACAGACTGCCAGCCTTCAAGTACCCACACACATGTGCACTGCGGCTTCCTTACCCGCTCCATGCCTCCAATAAACCGCCCCCAGCATACACGTGCTCAGCACCAGACAAGGTGGAAAAAAAAAAAAAAAGCCCTCACCCTCCCCACTTAGACCCCTGTACCTAATGTCGTTATTATATCGCTCGGCATCGGAGTCCCCGCGCTCCGCCATTACAGGAACAACCGACAACCTCTCCAATTCTCCACCCACATACAGACAAACCACCTGACTGACATCACCCTGCTGCTATTGGCTGACGACGATGTCAATCATTTGAGGTTCCGGGTTAGGGCGACCGACAACTTCCGGTAAAGGAAGGGCAGGACACTCACTGTGGGAAAGCGATGAGTGCGCGTCCTAGAGCCCTCGGCTGGAGACACGGTGGCGCATGCGCAGAAGCATCCTCGTATGCTCGAGGGCTTCTTTTGTACTTTGGCGTTTTGTGACGTGAAGTAGAAATCGGGTGTTAGGGCCGGATACGTGTCAGTGCCTGTAAATTAGGGCCAGGGCTGCTAATATAGATAGATAGAGATGTGTGTGATGTATTAAAGGCATGGCCACGTATCCTCTGTCAGGTGTGTTGCAGAGCAGGGATGCATGTGGCACTGCTGCACTGAAACAAGGCTTATGGCAAAATACAAAGCAACTTTCCTTCTCTTCCTACTGGTGGATATAAGAATAGATTATGCATCAGACTATTCCCTCTTAGGCTATGTCTACACAATGTTAAAATACAATTCAACAGTATTTTACCACCACCGTGCCATAAGTTTTGGTGCCGGTTTGCTAATCACTGCTAGAAAATCACCAAAATATCCCTAAAATAGAACTTTTAATATAATAGCATTAGAACATCTTCCTCGCCAAGTTTGCAAAAAAAGTAGAATCACACCAATGATACCAATGAATATCTCACCTAAGTTACTACATTTAGGCCTTGTTCCCACGGCACGGGTTTTCATCCAGCTTTTCAGGTGGTTTTTGGTTTTGAAAACCGTCTGCAAACCGGGTGAGAACTTTTAACACAGGCCTCTATAGAAAACCCGCGCAGCAGCGCCCACTCCACGGGTTTTCCGCCCAGCGGCTTTTCAGACCGCCGGCCGCCTGAAAAACACAGAACATGTTCATTCTAACGCCCGGTTTTCGGACGGAATATGAACATGTCTATGTGAAAGGGGAGGGCTTTTCTCTGCTAATCGCAGCCGTGTGCACAGCACGAATACAGTTCAAATATCGGTCGGATAAACCGACTGGTATTTGACCTGTGTTGTGTAAACAGCCCCTTAGGCCTCGTTCACCCGACGCACTTGGCCGCGGGTTTCGACGCGGCCAAAGCCTCGTCGGGCCGCGCTGCAAACTCGCGACTCCAGACGCGGGTTTTCGGCGCGGGCGGTGAGCGTGACCTCGCCGCGGGAGGGGCGTGGTTTGGGGCGCGGCTTGCGTCGAGGGCTTGCCCCTATGCAAATTAAGAGCAGGGGGCTAGCCGCATCCCAGCCGCGCACCACCCACGGCGACATCCGCGGCGCTGCCCGCGGCAGCAACGTGCGGCCGCCGCGCAGAGCACTCATGTCAAGAAATTACAGGAGAGTTCTTCACACGCGCGGGTCCCATATTAACGCGGTTTCCCATAGGAAACCATGTTAATAATCGGCGCGATTTGGCCGCGGTTATGGCCACGGAAACCGCGTCGGAACCCACGGACATAACTGCGGCCAAATCCGTCGTGTGAACAGGTCCTTAGAGTGAAAAGGTGAAGCATAAACTATGCCCTCTCATTCAACCCTAGAAATCCGTTACTAAAGGCGGAGCACTCGCCCCAAAAAGGACGGCCTCACCTACCGATGGCTCACCCTGTAAAGCCCTGGGCTATTCCCTACACACAATGCAGGCAACTCACAAACGTTTTTTCCAATTCCAATTTTTTCCAATTCACAAACTTGCACTATATGTTATGTTATATACCACCTGTTTGTTTAAAAAAGTCCTCCAAATCCCGACGCGTTTCACCCTTGCCCGCACGGCCAGGGTTCATCAGGGAATATATGATAACCAAGATGTCCAGGTATGGGGGTAAGCCAGGTAGTTCTGCAGATGCCGGGACCTATATCTCTGTAGTCTGGCTAAGATGTACTGCGCAGTGCGGGTTTGCAAAAAAAAAAAAAAACATGGTCGGTTTTCGGATTTCCCGCCGGCCCAGGACATTGACTGTAAGGGAATGCACCGGAAGATAAAACATGTTCTAGTTCCGGGAAGTTTGAAATCCCACAGTAGAAAATCCGTGCTGTGTAGACAACATTCTATTGCAGTCTATGGGCACTGGTTACAGTCGGATTTATGTGGATTTTAAATACTGAGTCCACCGAAAATTCGACCACAAACCAGTACTGTGTAGACATGGGCTAGGGCATGTTCACACCATGTATCTATGGGCCGAAATACGGCCAAAACAATATTCACGTACACTTCCCCATAGACTGTAATGTAAAATACACGCCATCACTCAGACGACGGGTATTTTACTTTCTTGTTTTTGCGTGCGCCTGAAATGAATAGACATGTTCTTTGAGGGTTATACGCACCGTCAAGTATAGGAGCAGATATCTGCCCCCCTCCATTACGTGTCGTATTCGCGTTGAAATGACGTGCTTGCAAGCGCTTGATTTCCTGTGTGTGCCGCAGTACGTCATGTGAACACCCCTTTAGGCTCTGTTCACATTCACTGATATAGAGTATCAAAGAGATTCTGAAAGTGGGTGGATAAAGTCACATTTTTGCCATTGTTCCCTGCCCATTTATATAGGACACACCCCAACCCAGGGCCAGGACGACAGGTAGGCAAAGATAGGGCTCCACTTCATCCCTGGCAGGAAGAGGGTGCAAATAAGTATGGAGTGGGCTGAGTTTTATATTGGGAGGGGAGGGGTTGCGGCGTTACATGCCTTATTTGCCTAGGGCACCAGAACACCTTGTCCCAGCCCTGACCCAACCTATATCAAATACTACATATGACCCTCTTCACTACACCCCAAAATGAATACAGATCCCAAACCAGACTCCTCTAAGCTCACAGTCACCCCCAAGTGTACATAACACCGATATACTCACTATTTCGATCCCCCACCGATCCTGCATTGGCGCTCTGGCAGTTGGTTCTGTCTTTGTTTTCTTCCCGTTTACATGGGACCTCAGCAGTCACGTGCCGTTCATATATTCTGTGATGTTGCTGAGGTCAAAGATTGACTAGAGTAGTCCCATGTCAACTGGAAGTAAAGAGCAGACTAACCACCATAGCATCCGGGCTGGATCGGTGGGGTTTAAACAGGTGAACAACCCTTTAATACAGACCCCAGACCAGACAGCAAGCGTTAAAACTTACACATTTCGAGCCTCGTTGATAATAGGGCTCTTACGGATAGATATAGGCTTACGGATTGCCCCCTTTATACAGAACCCTAGAACAGACTAATTTTAAATACAGACTCTAGACCAGATTATACCGTTAATACAAACCCCAGGCCAGGAAAGATTGCAGAATTTCAGCTTTGATGAAGTCTAACCTATACTATTAGAGGTTAGTAGTTGTCCCCTTACTTTGGGGGTCTCACAGACACTATGGGAGCAAATACCTTATGTAAACAGTGTAATAGAGTCTTCTATATATGGGTCCATATAATATATTTAATTTTCAGTGGAGTAACTACTGGTGTATAAGTCTCCACACACCTGCATGGTTCCTCTCCCTAATGAGGAACGTTGCACCTTTTGAACTACATCTAGAGCCTCTCACCTAGCCCACCATTATTCTAGTCTACTCTTATGAGGAGCAGCACCCCAAAACAGATGAATATCTGGTTGGCTCTAATCCCAGTTACATTGCAAGGTTCAGAAATTTGGATGTGAATTAACAGGGTTTTCTCACTGAAAGCTTTCAACATGAAGGGACTGTTAAATGAAGACTTTTTCTAAATATATTGGTCAAGTGATAAGAAACATTTTACCAGCTCTCTGAGTGCACACAGGCTTTTATGGTTACCTGCATACCAGAAAGACGTCTGTTATCTGATTAGCTGAGAGCAGGGAATGATGTCACCCCATGGACTGAGGGACTGAGCTCTGAGCAAACTAATAAGATCTAACAGGTTAGCTTCAGTAAACAAAAGGTACAAGTGCTATAAGGACTGAAAAGGCTGCCTTTATCTGTAATCTTGTTAGAGATAATGGCTCAGCTTCCTGGAAGTTGAAATATGCTTATCACTGCTGTAGAACCACCCATGGCCTGAGGAGACAGAGTGAGTGCAAACTGACTGTGAGTTAGTGAAACAGTGTGGTGAGAAAATCCCTTTAAGGAATGCTACATCCAATAGGTCACGATACACGAGTCCTAGCATATTTCCCATGAGCCCTTTAAAATATATTTAAATTTCAGTGTAAGAACTAATGGTGCATAAGTCTCCACACACCTACACAGTGCCTCTCCCTAATGTGCATTGTTACTTGTTTCAAGCAAAAATTGGTATTTCCTAAGGATGTAGCTCATTTTGGCTTTTACAGTACTTGCCCACAACTTATTCTTCTTGTTGTGTAATTTTTCTATGCATTTGACATAGTGATATGTTTATTTAAGCATGGTGGCACCATGGTTAGCAGTGGTATCTTGCAGCTTCGTGGTCTTGGGTCAAATCCAGAGTGTGCAAGTTTATATGTTCTTCCAATGTGTATGTGGATTTCCGCCATACTCCGAAAACATACAGATAGGTTAATATGAGTTTTAGACTCATAGCTCTAATGGGGCCACAGACCAATATCAATGATAACAATATCTGTACACAGCACTGTGAACTATAACAGTTTATATCAATAAAATATATGTATATAAGCAATTACTGCCATTGTTTTACCATTTAATGGGAACCTGTCACATAGGTTATGTCCCCCTTGTTGAGGACAGCACAAGATAGTGACAGACCTGCTATTTCCAGCGCTGTGTCCCTTATTCTGTAAGATGCTGTAGTTTTAGAGTATTTAAAGTGAACCTGTCACATAGTTCATGACCCCTTGCTGAGGGCAGCACAAGCTAGTGACAAACATACTGTTTCCAACGCCGTGTCCCTTATTCTGTAAGGTGCTGTAGTTTTAGAGTATTTAAAGGAGTTTGGACACAATGTAATGTTGACGTGGGATCCTCCAAAATGGGTATTTAATCACTTTTCTAAATATATGTGATTATAAAAATTTCAGTCTGAGAGAGCTACAGGCTGCCTTACCTGCCCTTAGTTACTTAAAAGCTTCTATTAGATACGACCTGACAAGAGCTGCTGGCTGGGCTTGCGCAGAGAACACTTCTTATCTGATGAAAGGGACCTGAAGAAGCTTTCAAGGCACGGGTAGAAATATGTTGTCTTTTGTATACAGAATCCACTAGTTGTAGTGTGGTTATCTGAGTAGATCCCTGCTTTATCTGATGACAGAGAACATGAAGAAGCTTTCAAGCTGCTGTGGAGAAAAGGTGTTGTCTTTTGTATACAGAATCCACTGGTTGTAGTTTGATTATTTGAGTGAACATTTCACACGATCCCTTATGCACGGCTCTGTGCTCTGGCTGTGTCTCTCTCTCTCTCTCTCAGCTAGCGTAGCTTGTTTACATTTGCTTCTTATCAGATAAGGCACGTCCTGGCAAAACCCCTTTTAAGGGGACCTGTCACATAGGTTATGCTTCCCTGGCTGAGGACAGCACAAGCTAGTGACAGACATGCTGTTTCCAGCGCTGTGTCCCTTATTCTGTAAAATGCTGTAGCTATAGAGTATTTAATCCTCAAATCTGCAGTTTTCAGCCAGAAAAGAGTCCAGCTTATTCATGAAAAGAATCCATTTAATTCATGACCCACCCACCCGAGGCTAGCCCCGCCACTTCACAACTGATTAACCTATTACTTTGAATAGGTAGAAAACTCGAAGTTCACCTGGCAGGCGCTAACACCTCTCAGAATAAGCTGGACTCTTTTCTGGCTGTAACGACGATTGGCATTAAATACTCTATAACTCCAGCATCTTACAGAATAAGGGGCACAGTGCTGGGAACAGTAGGTCTGACACTAGCTTGTGCTGTCCTCAGCAAGGGGGGCATAACCTATGTGACAGGTTCTCTCTAAAGAAATGGATATTGTTTTATGTCAGTTTTTCTATTAAATATTTGTTTTACATATACTTTTTATATTTTTTCATTAGCTGATTACTTTAACTTTATTTAGTTCATATATTTCTCCTAACAGAGACTACAGATTATGGGTGCACACATTTTCCCTAGCATATGTTTTGTGGGTTTTTTATTACTTTTGGTGCAGTTCTTGGGTTTGTGGTGTTTTTTTTAGGTATTTCTCAATGGGTTTCTCCATAGAATATGAAAAAATTAATTTTTATTTTTTTAGATTAAAGGCTTGTAAATATGACTGGAAATCATGGTGTTTTTGTGTTGGAGGGCTTGAAGGGGTTTTCTCACTGCAGTTTTTTAGCTTTCAACATGTAGGGAAATGCATATGTTTTGTGGGGTTTTTATTACTTTTGGTGCAGTTCTTGGGTTTGTGGTTTTTTTTTAGGTTTTTTCCAAGGGGTTTTTCTCCAAAATATAAAAAAATTTTTTTTATTTTTTTAGATTAAAACCCCCTTGTAAATATGACTGGAAATCATGGTGTTTTTGTGTTGGAGGGCTTGAAGGGGTTTTCTCACTGCAGTTTTTTAGCTTTCAACATGTAGGGAAAGGTAAATGAAGATTTTTACTTAATACATTGCTCTTTTGATATTTTCCTGCTCAAGGAGATGGGAGAGATTTTATCTGCACTGAGTGCACACAGGTGTCCCTAGGTTACCGTCCATATCTACCTTCCTGATTAGACAGAAAGCAGGGAGTGACGTCACCATGGTTCACCATGGTCGGAGGAACAGAGTCTTTATCTCCTACAAGATTAGATTGTTTACCTTGATAAGCGCTTGTTTTCACTCCTAGGAGCCCTGTAACTTTGTTTACTACAGATTAAATCTCCTGCACTTATGTTACTGTTATGCTCAGATAGTTATAGAGTGGCTAAAAATGCTAATCACTGCTATAGAACCACATACAGCCTGACCAGGCAGTGCAAGTCTGAAGCTGCCTGTGACTTTGTGAAACAGCATGGTGAGAAAACTGACAGATCCTGCTCTTCACAGCCAGCTTTAGGCTCCCAATTTTGTGGACAAGTCTGCAGCAGTGATGAGCATGTCAGCTCTGCTATTCCTAGCTGAGTCTGTTAGAGGGAAATTGGTAATGTAAGGGTTTTATCAGCCGGGCACAAAGCTGCAGAGCTCTACAGGGTTAAAGTTTTCAGCAAGAAAGTTACAAGCTCCTGTACTACTGCTGGTAAGATACAGCAAGGAATGACATCACCATCCTTGCCACTGCTAAGGCAGAGAGGTGGTTGGCAGCTTAGGAATCCTTTTGTAAACAAGCAGGAGATAAATCTAAAAGTAAGCAGAATCAGAAGACCGATGTATTTGGTAATAGTTTTTATTTACCTTTGCCTACATGTTTAATCCCTTAACTCTCCATGACAAATATACCCATCATGGTAGGATAAATGGCGTATGGCATGGGTCACTCACTGAGCCCGCCTCATACATGGAGTGTGTCGGCTGTTAGGGGATGTTCACACGGCGGATTTGGCCACGGGTTTTACCGCAGTTGCCGCGGCCAAAACCTCATCCAAACCTCGTCTCAAACTCACGTCTCCCGACGAGGTTTATCGGCGCAGGTTTTGGCGCGGGCGCGGTTTGCGGCGAGGTTTTCGCCCATACAAGTTAATATGCAGGACTTATCCTGTGCCCCAACCGTGCACCAGCCACGCCAAAAAGCACGGCGAAACCCACGCCGACACCACGCCGACACCGCGGCGAAGACTTGCTGCCAAGAATTGACAGGAGACTTCTCAAACACGTGCGGCAATGCCGTGGCCCATAGCTGTGTGAATAGCCACGCGGTTTCCCATAGGAAACCATGTAATGAACTGGGGGAGTTTGGGTCGCGATTTGTACAAGGTTTTGTCCGCGGCAACCGCGCCGAAACCCGCGGCCAAATCCGCCGTGTGAACATCCCCTTAGATACAGCTGGTCCCCTCTGCTCGCGGCCGGGATCAGAGACTGTGCTTATCCCATCTCTTAACTATTTAGACACTGCAATGAAGCTGATTGCGTTATCTAAATGATTAGCAAATGTCTCAATTTGTTGCAATGCAGTCACAGGGTGCCATTCAGTCGCTTTGGCAGCCAGAAGACTACTGATGGCCTCCATAGCTGCCATGTTTGTATGCCTATTACACTTTGCCAATCACGTTTAAGTCTCCTTAGGTGATTAAAAGTTAGTGTACAAAAATTGTTTAAAAAGTCAAAAATACAAATCTTTTCCCATTTATCATACAAAAAACATGAAGAAAAAATCTAATTGGTATTAAATAAATTGGTATTGGTGCCTGTAAAAATCCGATTCATTATGACGTTATTTATCTCACATGGTGAGCGGTATATTAAAAAAAAAAAAATAAAGCAGGGGGGGGGGGGGGGGGGGGAATTATCATCCTGCCTCCCAAAAAAATGGAATAAAAAAAGGTTGAAAAGTTGTATAGACTTCAGACTGGATCAATGAAAAATAAAAAAGTTATTGGTCTCAGAAAATGGCAATGCAAAATTTTTATTTTTTTAAAGTAGTAAAACATTTTGGTATCGCCAGAATCAAAACGATCTGCAGAATACAGACAATAAACTCCATAAAAACAAAACCTCTAAAAAATGGTGCAATTTCGTCCCCCAAAAACAAGCCCTCTTACATCTATGTAGACGGAAAAATAAAAAAGTTATGGCTCTTGGAAAGTGAAAGTGAAAGTGATAAAACGAAAATCAAAAATAGCTGTGTCTTTATGGGGTTAAAACTACTTAATTGGATGGGAATACTTTTTTAAAAACCCCCCTTCCCGCCGGACCAGTTTGCCTCTCGACAGAGCCCCATTTTTTAAAATTTTTGCCATTATTACTTTATTAAAATAATTTTTTGACATTTTTAAATACCCATGTATTCAGAGCTTTTTATCGTGACCATTGTGCTTTAAGATATAAGAAATTTTGGCCCAAAAAGTCCTTTTTTATTTGTAAAAATACCCCGTAAAAAATTGAAAAATTTCCCATTTTCAAACAAAAAATTTTTCCAGTAAGAAAAAATATTATTCCACTAAAAATAGTTATAACTACGCCCTACTGTGGGGTTGGCATTTTTTTAAAATGTCTTTTTTTTTATTTACGATTTTAGAGGCTTAAAATTTATAGTAATTTTCACATTTTCAAGAAAATTTGAAATATACATTTTTTTAGGGCCCAAGCCCATTTTAAAACGTGTTTTTGTTGGGCCTGTATGTTAGATCCCCCATAATGACCCATCAAAGAAACTACACCCTTAAAAAGTATTCAAAACCGCTTTTAGGAAATTTTTTTAGCCTATTAGGTGTTTAAAGGGAAATTTAAAGAAAAAGTGTAGGCAATTTAAAAAATTTATTTTTTTTGCGATTTTTAAATTTTCAGCCATTAATTCCAAGAACTCGGTAGATGTGCAGGAAAATGCAACTTAATATTGCCCCCCAGATTCTCCCCTTTTCAGGAAATCCCATATTTGGCCCTAGTGCCTATTTGGCTCAACCAAAAACCCCCAGAATGGGGAAGTGCACTATGGGGACTCTGGGAAATAATTTCTTTCCCCTTTTTTATTTAGGCGACATTCAGGTTTTGGGGACACCCTACGGGCTAAAACTTAATAAACACCCCAAAAAAGAACCCCATATTGGGAAAAACCACCCCTTAGGAATATTTTCAGGGGTGAGTGAATTTTTTAAACCCCCCAAGGTGTTTCAAAAATTTTTTTACGTTAGGCGGGGAAAATAAAAATTTTTTTTTTTCCAAAAACTGCAATTTAGTGAAAAGTTGAATTTTTACAAGGAAATCCTTAAAAAAAAGCACCCCAAAATTTTGTTAAGAAATTTCTTCCAAAGTTCAGCAATAGCTTACATGTGGGTTAAATCTGCGGGGGCGCATACAGGGGTAAAAGGGGAGGAGCCTTTTTTGCTTTTGGAACGCAGTTTTTGGTGGGGTCATGTCGCATTTGCAAAGCCCCAAATACCAGAAAAAGGTTTAAACCCTTCCCCAAAATCGCCCCATTTTTGGATTAACACCCCTCATTGATTTCATTAGGGGGGATGTGCATTTTAGGGGTACAGGTGGTCCATATATTTTTTAGTATTTGGGCTATGAAAAAGGGGGGGGGGGGGGAAAAAGCAGTTCCCACCATTGTTTTTTGGGGTTTTTTTTTTTCGGAGTTCACCGTACGGGGATAAGTACGGATAACTTTACTATGGGACGGTACAATTGCAATGAAACATTTTATATATTTTTTATTTTATTAAATTTTTCACAATAGAATTAGGTCTTAAAAATTGCGTTTTTTTTTGTCCTATTCTAACACCATAACTTTTTTATTTTTCTGTGACGGGGCTGGGTTATGGGGGTTTTTTTTTTGCGGGTGAGTTACGTTTTTATTATACAAAATTATGGGGGAAAAATGAGTTTTTTATCACTTTTTATTAAGGTTTTTGTGAGGATTTGAACAAAAACAGCATTCCCGGTAGTGTTTTTTATTTTAAAATTTTTTTCACGGGCACCGGCGGTATAAAAGACATGCTAGTTTTACTCAGAGGTCGATCAATTACAACAACCCAGTTGATTTTTTTTTTTATAGGGTTTTATGCTTTTACACAATAAAAACCTTTTATTCAAAAAGGAAAACACGTTTTTTGCTCGCCCTATCTGAGGCCCTAACTTTTTTATTTTTTGGTGTACGGGGCTGTGTTGGGTCTTGTTTTTTGCGGGGGAAATTGACTGTTTATTGGGATTTTTTTTGGGGGACTTTTTGATCAGTTTTAAATAAATTTTTTGGAAGAAAGGGGGAAGAAAAAACTGCAATCCTTTTGTTGTTTTTTTATTTTTTATTTTTAAAAAGCGCTCATCGCGCTATCCGTGACAAGTTAGGTTTTTCTTTTCTGGGTCAAAACATTACGCGAACCAAATTATTAAATTTTTTTTTTATTTTGAGCACTTTAAAAAAAAAAAAAAAAAAAGTTTTTTTGTGTAAAACAATTGCATTGCATCTTTGAGAAACCCTAACTTTTTTTTTTTTTTTCCGTATACAGAGCTGTGTAAGGACATTTTTTTTTCAGAATAAATGGATGTTTTAATTGGTACAACTTTGGAGTTTATTAGGTTTTTTTTTGCTTTTTATTCCATTTTATGTGGCGGATGAACAAAAAATGCAAATTTTTGACGTTTTTTTTTTTTTTTTACGGGGTTCACCCCTGCGGGTTAGTTAATGGACCAAATTTTAAAAAGGGAGGCATTACGCAGCGTAGATACCAAATATGGGTACTTTTTTATTTTTTGACTTTTTTGGGGGGGATTGCCCTTTGTAAAGGGGAAAAGGGCGGGGGTAGGTTTTTTTTTTTATTTTTTGTTTTATTTTTTTTCACTTTTAACGTTATTTTTAACTTTTTTAAAACTTTTTTAAAATTTTTTTTCAACAGTAATTTTTTTGATTGCTGTTAGAAGGCAGGGCCCGTGCACAGTACAAAGTACCGGTTTCTGGGCGCCCTGACAACTATTTTCCCCATGCCCGCAATGCATTGTGGGCATGGTGACATCACAGATGACCCCGGGAAGTGCCGTTCACTTCCCGGGACCATCAGATAGGAGATCGGTGCCGCACTACAGTGTGGCAGGCAGGAGGAGTTCACTCCTCCTGCCTGCGGCTTCATTATCACAGCCATGACAGGTTGCGGTAATGAAGCGGTAATCACCCGCGGCCAGAGCGCACTCCGGCCGGGGGTGATGGAACATGAAGCCAGCGGTAATTTACCGCTGTTCCCATGTTGCGATCGCGCGCGGCTCGCCCACAAGCCCGCGCGAACGCCAGGACGTATGCATATGTCCATTTGCGGGAAGTCACTTCCCGCTAGGGCGTATGCATACGTCCTATGTCGGGAAGGGGTTAATGTTATTATTTTTTTTATATATAACTCATTGAAACACCTATTTATTTTACTTTCTGTTAAATGTCCATTACTGAAACTTTTTCTGATCCCGCTAGTTGCCAGGAGGCAACAATCTGTGCTATCAGCCTCATTTGGTCCTTGTTGACCAGATACTATTAGCCAATATTGTTTGACTAAATACTAAGAAGTATAGAGGACAGAAGTAGAATGACCGCATCAGGGGCTGAACACTCGCTCAGTAGTGAGTGTGTGTGATTACTAGGCAGGGAATAGACTGACTGATCTGAGAGGTGATGGCTGAGCATGTGAGGCAAGACTGAGGTGCTCTCATTACTGTTTGTATCCCCTGGAGATAAGCTGTATACTATGGATCAGTAAGGTAGCAGCTAAAACAAAAATGGTACAGAATTTTTAATAATGATCAGGGCCGTTCGAAGGCTAAAATGCACTCAGGGCAGGGTGAAGAAATTTCTCCTCCACTCCCTCCCTGTAACATTATGCGCCACGATGCAACGCATTGCATCACCATCAACCAAATTCAAAATATACAAAAAGCTTTAACACAATGTGCTATGTGTAAAATGACAAAATAATAGTCATACAGTTACCAAATAACACTGCTACGCAAAACCAGAATCCCAGGCTAATAGTACCAATGTCCTACTAAGAACACATATCACCAGCACATAACACATAGTGAGCGAATAATACCACCACACCATAACCTCATATCACCACCACATAGTGACTGAATAATACAGTTGTGCTCAAACGTTTACATACGCCAGCAGAATTTTTGCTTTCTTGGTCTTTTTTCTGAGAATATGAATGATAACACAAAAACTTTTTTTCCACTCATGATTAGTGATTGGGTGAAGTCATTTATTGTCAAACTACTGTGTTTTCTCTTTTTAAATCATAATGACAACCAAAAACATCCAAATGAACCTGATCAAAAGTTCACATGCCCCAGTTCTTAATACCGTGTATTGCCCCCTCTCACATCAATGACAGCTTGAAGTCTTTTGTGGTAGTTGTGGATGAGGCTCTGCCCATTCTTCTTGGAAAAAAGCCTCCAGTTCCTGTAAATTCCTGAGCTGTCTTGCATGAACTGCCTGCTTGAGATCTCCCCAGAGTGGCTGAATGATATCGAGGTCTGGGGACTGAGATGGCCACTCCAGGACCTTCACTTTGTTCTGCTGTAGCTAATGACAGGTCGACTTGACCTTGTGTTTTGGATCATTGTCATGTTGGAAAATCCAAGTACGTCCCATGCGCAGCTTCCAGGCTGATGAGTGTGAATTTGCCTCCAGTATTTGCTGATAACGTGCTGCATTCATCTTTCCTTCAACTTTGACCATTTCCTGTGCCTTTGTAGCTCACACAAACCCCAAAACATCAGTGATCCACCTCTGTGATTTACAGTAGGAATGGTGTTCCTTTCATCATAGGCCTTGTTAACACCTCTCCAAATGTAAAGTTTATGGTTGTGGCCAAAAAGTTAGATTTTGGTCTCATCACTCCAAATTACCTTGTTCCAGAAGTTTTGAGGCTTGTCTCTGTGCTGTGTGGCGTATTGTAGGCAAAATACTTTGTGACCTTTGCGCAGTAACGACTTTCTTCTGGTGACTCGACCATGCAGCCCATTTTTCTTCAAGTGCCTCCTTATTGTGCATCTTGAAACAGCCACACCGCTAGATTTTCAGAGAGTCCGGTATTTCAGCTGATGTTATTTGTGGGTTTTTCTTTGTATCCCGAACAATTTTCCTGGCAGTTGTGGCCAAAATTTTTGTCGGTCTACCTGACCGTGGTTTGATTTTTAGAGCCCCTGATTTTCCATTTGTTAATCACAGTTTGGGCACTGCTGTCTGACATTATCAATTCCTTGGATATTTTTTTGTATCCCTTTCCTGTTTTATACAGTTCAACTACCTTTTCCTATAGATCCATTGACAATACTTTTGCTTTCCCCATGACTCACAATCCAGAAATTTCAGTGGCTGGATGACAGATGCAAGAGTCTGTCTGGATCCCAGAAACTCACTCAGCTTTTATGCACACACACTGATGACAAGCAAACAGGTCACAGGTGAGGATGTTACCTGTAGTAGCCATTCAAACCCATTTGTGTCAACTTCTGTGTATGTTATCAGGACCAAATCACCAGGGTATGTAAACTTTTGATCAGGGTCATGTGGATGTTTTTGGTTGTCATCATGATTTAAAAAGAGAAAACACAGTAGTTTGATAATAAATGGCTTCACTCAACTACTAACCATGAGTGGAAAAAAAAGTTTTTGTGTTATCATTCATATTCTCTGAAAAAAGGCCAAGAAAGCAAAAATTCTACCGGGGTATGTAAACTTTTGAGCACAACTGTACCACCACACCATGACCACGTATCACTAGCACATAGTGACTGAATAATACCACCACACCATGACCTCATATCACCACAGCTTAGTGACTGAATAATACCACCACACCATGACCTCATATCACCACCACATAGTGACTGAATAATACACAAGGTCATTACTGAATACAAATCATTAAACTACAACCAATATTACCAACATAAAGTGACCATACAGTAGTGCAGTGATTTTCAACCTTTTTTGAGCCGCGGCACACTTTTTACACTTAAAAAATCCCGGGGCACACCACCAACCAAAATGGCACAAAATGACACTAAAACAGTACATATTATACATATAGTTAATAATATCGATTCTAGCCAGAGATGCCCACCCCTGTAGCCTATGTGCCTCCATTGTAGCCAGTGATGCCCCCCTGTAGCCAGTGACCCCCCCCCCCCCTTGCAGCCAGGGATGCCCCCCTTGTAGCCAGTGATGCCCCCTTGTAGCCAGTGTGCCCCCCTTGTAGCCAGTGAGGCCCCCTTGTAGCCAGTGATGCCCCCATTGTAGCCAGTGTGCCCCCATTGTAGCCAGTGTGCCCCCTTGTAGCCAGTGTGCCCTCATTGTAGCCAGGATGCCCCTTTGTAACCAGTGTGCCCCCCTTGTAGCCAGTGTGCCCCCTTGTAGCCAGTGTGTCCCCATTGTAGCCAGTGTGCCCCCCTTGTAGCCAGGATGCCCCTCTTGTAGCCAGTGTGCCCCCCTTGTAGCCAGGACGCCCCTCTTGTAGCCAGTGTGCCCCCTTGTAACCAGTGTGCCCCCCTTGTAGCCAGGGTGCCCCCTTGTAGCCAGTGTGTCCCCATTGTAGCCAGTGTGCCCCCCTTGTAGCCAGGATGCCCCTCTTGTAGCCAGTGTGCCCCCCTTGTAGCCAGGACGCCCCTCTTGTAGCCAGTGTTCCCCCCTTGTAGCCAGGATGCCCCCATTGTAGCCAGTGTGCCCTCATTGTAGCCAGTGATGCCCCTGTAAGTAATTATAAAATAACAAAAGATTACTCACCTGGGTCCGCGCGTCCCGGTCCGGAGCTGCTCAGCAGTGGGAGCTGCAGAGCGGTGTAAGCAGCGTGACGTCATCACGCTGCTTACACTGCACGCAGCTCCCAGGGGTCTCATCGGCGGCAGAGCTGCCAGCCGAGGAGACGCAGCGTCACAGGGGGCGCGGTGAGAGCTGTGCGCCCCCTGTGACGCTGATACAGGGGAGGAGTCAGGACAGGAACGATCCGTCCCGCCTCCTCCCTGCAGCTGCTGGCTCTGCGCGGCTGTTATAAAACAGTCCGGCAGAGTCAGGGGCGCTCCTCCGGGCGGGCGGGGCGGCCGCGGCGCCCCACGCGGGTGAGCGGAGCCTCGGCACCCCGGGCGACCGCACGCCCTGCCCGCCCCTAGGAACGGCCCTGAACAAAACACAGGGTGCACCATAGTTTGGAGAACTTTCCCCGCGGCACACCCGACCATGTGTCGCGGCACACTAGTGTGCTGCGGCACACTGGTTGAAAATCACTGCAGTAGTGGATACCAGTTGTACACAGGCTCTGAAAACATATAAGCGATTACAGTAAAGTTACATCCAGGGACTTACAGGAGACGTCTCTGAACAGTTGTTCTCTTTCTCTTCTTCTTCTCCATCTGTCCCAGACTGCCACGACATCTTCTCCCGGCCACAACTCTTCACTATAGAATTTACAAAACACATATCTTAGACTCCTTAATTTATCAGCACTTCTCTACCAATTTGTATCTCTGTACAAACTCCCCATCTATAGCGCCCCAAATGGTAATCATGACTCCCTGGTGTCCCAAGCAGTAAAAGTGCAGTAGGTACACCCCAAAACTAGGTAGGCAGTCCTCAATTAAGTAGGTGTATAGCGCCCCATTAGGTAGGTAAACTTATAGATCCCCTAATAAGTAGGTATCTTGGTCCCCTATTAAGCGAATAGGTAGTTATATAGGCTCCCCAATAAGTAGAAATATAGATCCTTATTATGTAGTTATATAGCCCCCTGTAGTTATTTGCCCCCTGGATGCCATGTAGTAGCCCCCTGGTAGCCAGGTAGTTATTTTCCCCATGTAGCCAGGTAGTTATATGCTCTCTGTAACCAGGTAGTAACCTCCTATAGCCAGTTAGTTTCCCCCTATAGCCATGTATTAGCCCCCTGTAGCCAGGTAGTAGCCCCCTTTAGCCAGATAGTAGCTCCCTGTAACCAGATAGTTGCCCCTGTTGCCATGTAGCAGCCCCCTGTAGCCAGGTAGTGACCCCCTATAGCCAGGTAATATGCCCCCTGGAGCCATGTAGTAGCCCCTGTAGCCAGATAGCAGCCCCCTGTAGCCAGATAGTAACCCCTAAAGCCATGTAGCAGCCCCCTGTAGCAAGATAGTTGCCCTTGTAGCCATGTAGCAGCCCTCTGTAGCCAGATAGTTCCCCCTGTAGCCATGTAATACCCCCCTGTAGCCATGTAGTAGCGCCTATAGCCAGATAGTTGTCCCTGTAGCCATGTAATACCCCCCTGTAGCCAGGTAGCAGCCCCTGCAGCCATGTAATAACCCCCGTAGCCAGGTAGTAGCCCCTGTAGCCAGATAGTTGCCTCAGTAGCCAGATATTTGCCATCTATAGCTAATGATAATAAAATAAAAAAAACTTACTTACCTTTACAGGTTCCCTGCAGCGCTGCCAGGTCTGTAAGCTGGTGATCATCACACCGCTTATACGCAGTACAAGCTCCCGGGAACTCCTGGGACGGGCGGGAGCTGAGACTCAGCATCGCAGGGGCAGTGGTGAAAGCCGTGAGTCCCCTGCGACGCTGCTGTGTATGTACAGTGCTCACTGAGTGCTGTACATACAGGGGAGAAGACAGGAGGGGAATGATCCGTCCTGCCTCCTCCCTGTACACACAGCTGATGACTCTGCGTGGCCATTTTACAACGGCTGTGCAAAGTCAGAGGCTAATCGCCGGGCGGGCGAGGCGGGCGGCCGCGGTGCCCCCCTTGGGTGATAATGATGAATGGTTAAAATGTTTATTATTTAATTTGCAAGCTTCCCACATCATTTTTACTTTGTGGTAAAACCCCTTTAAGTAACAGATCACATGACTAGATCTGTGGTACATGGTAACACCCAGCTTTCCCTCTGAAGGCCATGACATGAGACATCTCTGTTGTTCAGACAGCAAGTGCAACTTATTGAGCAATGTCAGATTCTGTTACAGAGAGTAAAGCAGAGGGGAATCCAGCCAGAATATATGCAACTTGTGCCAGCAAGTGCATTTGCAAGCGCTCATTACAATGACATTTGGGAGCATGGACCAGGGAAATGTCAGGCATGGATGCTTTCATTATGCCTCTAGCAATCATGCTTGTGCCTCTGGGATCACTAATGCTTCTAAGTACATTCTTCTATTATGTTGACAATATATTGAATAGAACAGATCATTATAAGAAGTGTCTGTAGAAATGAACATGAAGATATGTATTAATGGAGTTATAGACTATATTCAGGGAATATATTTAAATAAAGTTAATTATAAAGTTTTTCTGCTGGCAAAGTCAGTTAGGGGCTGTTCACACAGAGTTATACACTACATCGGTGGTATCCATTGGGGTACGGTGAAAAAAGGAACAGTGATGGATAGTGTAACATAGCTGCCGATGTCCCATAGAGATCAATAGAGCGAACATAGTCCTTTTTGGACTACGTTTGCTCTATTTCCCAATGTTATACACTTTCCATGTGGGACACAAAAACGTACTTTTGCATCCCACACATAAAGATCCACACGTACGGAAAACTGTCTAGGTCTAAAACTCACCTTTTTGTCCATAGCAAAGAATCAGAGTGCCCCTCTCATTATTCCAGAGCAATATATGAAATTAAAGGGGCGCTCTGATTGGTTGCTATAGGCAACAAAGTGAGTTTTAGACCTAGACAGTTTTCATACACGTGGCCCAAAGTGTTTACCACCAGCAAATAGAGCAAACATAGACAAAATAGGACTACGTTCGCTCTATTGATCTCTATGTCACTGTTTCTATCGGGCTACCTTTTTTCACAGTACCCTGATAGATACCACAGACCGGACTGGTCCTGGTCCTGACCACAGACATAGGGCGACATGTCCCATTAGGGCTGCACCATTTTTTTGGTGTATTTTGCACCAAAAAACTGTTGACAACGTTTTCTCTATATTAATGAACTGTTGTACACCAAAACTAGGCGCATTTTATACCAGGCTTGATACTTTTCAATGCGCCTAAAGTAGCCGCATTAAATATGCTAGCAATGATATGCTATGCGCCTTTTTTTGTATACGCTTAAATTAGGCGCATTAAATATGCTATACAAGGTATAACACATGGCAGATTTTTGACAGGTTTATTTATTCAGGGGCATTATACACTCATTTAATGCGCCTTAAAACTGCAGTGGAAGCGCCTCTTTTCTGACATGTTGCCCTTAGTGTATAACTCTGTTAACGGTCTCTTTAACGTTGACTAGGGCCTTTTCAGAGCATTAAAACTTATGATTGGTCACTTGAAGAACTGAGAGGTGATATCACCTCAAAAATAACTGGGTCCTGGTGACCATTTTTTTGTAGAGATGCCCAGTCATATACATTCCGTATCCAGAGAAAATTATAGGTACTATAGGTAGTCATAGACATTAAATGAACCAGCTGATTTTGGCGGGACTGACTGACCATGTAATGTTTATGAGGGTGTTCTGAGGTGAGTAGAAAGAAGTGTCAGTATCTGACATTCCATTCAAGGGGTCATAGTAACATAGGTTGTAAAAATGCCTTTAAAATTATATTATATATACAGTTGAAACCAGAAGTTTACATACACTATATAAAAAGACACATTTGGATGTTTTTCTCACTATTTGACATGAAATCAGAATAAACCTTACCCGTTTTAGGTCAATTAGGATTACCAAAATTATTTATATTTGCCTAATGCCAGAGTAATGAGAGAGAGAATTTTTAAGGCATTTTTATTACTTTCTGCAAAGTCAAAGTTAACATACACTAGGATTACTATGCCTTTAAACAAATTGGGACCGACCATATGATGATGTGATGTCTTTGTAAGCTTCTGAAAGGTTTCTTGGCATCTGAGGTAATTAGAGACACATCTATGGATGTATTTTATGTACGGCAGAAACACACTGCTTCTATGTGTAACGTCATGGGAAAGTCCAAAGAGATCAGCCGAGATATATACCGTATATACTCGAGTATAAGCCGACCCGAGTATAAGCTGAGGCACCTACTTTTGCCACAAAAACCGGGAAAGCTTATTGACTCGAGTATAAGCCTAGGGTAGAAAATGCAGCGGCTACTGGTGAATTTTAAAAATAAAAATAGATAGCAATAAAATTACATAGGCAGTTTAATGTCCCCCATAGGCAGATATAGGCAGGTATAGGCAGTTTTAAATGTCCCCCATAGGCAGATATAGGCTGGTATAAGCATGTTTAATGTCCACCATAGGCAGATATAGGTGGTATAGGCAGTTTAATGTCCCCCATAGGCAGATATAGGCAGCTATATGTCCTCCATAGGCAGGTTATAGGCTGGTATAGGCAGCTATATGCCCCCATAGGCAGGTTATAGGCAGGTATAGGTCGTTATAGGCATATATAGGTCCTTATAGGCAGGTTATAGGCAGGTAATTGCCCCCATAGGCGGGAAATTAGGTCGTTATAGGCAGGTAAGGTCCCCTAGGCAGGTTATAAGCAGGTATAGGTCGTTATAGGCAGGTATAGATCCCCCAAAGGCAGGCTATTAGGCAGGGTTTATAGTCCCCCTAGGCAGGCTATAGGCAGGGTTATAGGCAGGTATAGGTCCCCTAGGCAGGCTATAGGCAGGGAATAGGCAGGTATAGGTCCTCTAGGCAGGGTATAGGCAAGTAAAGGTCCTTTAGGCAGGCTATAGGCAGGGTATAGGTAGGTATAGGTCCTCTAGGCGGGGGTTATAGCAGATATAGGTCTTATGGGCAAGGAAATAGTCCCCTGGCGGCTATAGGAAGGTATAGGTCCCCAGGCGGGCTATGGCAGGGTATAGGCGGGGTATAGGCCCCTAGGCAGGTTAGGGTTAGCGGGGAAACATTATTGGTCCTCTTGGGCCCCCGGGTTGGCAAGTTGGTCTTTCGGCAGGCGGTATAGGCGGGTAGGAGGTTTCCACTGCGGAGCATGGAGTCGCATACAGGGGAAGAGATAGCTGACAGCGCCTGGGCCACCACAGCGCCCGGACGCTGTCGGCTGTACCTGGCATTCAGTTAAAAGCGCTCCCTGAGGAGTCACATATAACTGAAGCGTCCCTGTCGGCGCCCGGGGCCATCGCCAGGCCCGAGCGGCGACAGTGACTCGAGTATAAGCCGAGGGGGGATTTTTCAGCACATTTTTTGTGCTGAAAAACTCGGCTTATACTCGAGTATATACGGTATATAGTTGAGACCAGAAGTTTGCCTACATTATATAAAAAAGACACTCATGCATGTTTTTGTCACTATCTGACATGTGTGTATATATAATAAAATATTATATATATAACATATAAATAAACACAGTATATGTAATATATATATTATATACACACACATATATAAAATATAAATATATATATAATATAATAAAACTATATAAATTATATATATTTGGGCAACCCTTTAAACTTTTTATGTTGGGTAATTTTTTAGATTCTACCTTTTTGACCAACCAATATATTTGTTTGTCCTTTACAAAAGCTGGAAATTCTGCATTTAGTTGTGTATGTGCTAATTGTATCCTTTTCTCTTTTACACTAAGATGTCTTGGGGAGAGTTTTGCTTTGCTGTCAAAAAAGAAAATTTAGCCAGCTCACCACTCGTCACTCCTGTAGTCTAGATTGCATGGATCCACTGGAGTATGTCATCAAAATGACCTATTGTTTGACTGATGTTTTTATGTTAAACACATTTTTATAAGAATGTATTATTATTTATTTTTTTTAATTTTTCATATCCCTGTCAATATTTTTTTAAAAATCCTGAAATCCTGCAATTTTCACTTTCACCACTATGCCTGATAATAGTCTTGACATTTCAACTTTTCAGCAATCTCTTCATTATAAGTACAGGCAGGGTTACACTGAAAGGTGACACCAATGTGTATAGATAACAAAGGATCCACCATTCACAATAGTATACAGTGACTGTTCACCCCATACCCCTCCCTGCACAATGATTTCTTCCCAGGTCACAGAGTATGCTTAGAAAATTCTCTTATATAAGTCAATGGGTCTGCTCCTGTTCACAGAATCCTATGTCCATGCAGGTGCTGTAAAACATCCATCAAAATGCTTTTAAAAGCAGTAAAGTCATGATGGCATGATCCCATAATCATATACAGACAACATAATTGAAAAATCTACAGTCAGAAAATTAAAACCACTAAGAGAAAAAGAATATGTATCAGTATCTCATTATAATTAGTAAAACAAAATAAAGTGGCGATAGATTCCCTTTTTAGTGTAATGCAGTTGGATGAGGCCACATTCGACACAGTCATTAAAACTGTCCCGATATGAAAGTGGAAACACAATTTTCAGTAACTCTGAAAATAGAAACTAGTAATAGAAACTCTGTAGCTTCGCAGGTTAGCTTGAGCTAACTCTTGACCCAGTAGATTGGATATTTGCCAATCCATTGTATTCTAGTGTAATTTCATCACCTCCATGGGATAATTTCCATTCACTATTGACCAAGTGCATAATCCGAGTAACAGTTGGTAAATATCTATTGGCTAGTCAGTGTCTTTTCCTAGTTATGGTCCAGTGGC
>JAODAL010002323.1:0-199395 GCA_025379985.1 Phyllomedusa bahiana
GGGGTTTCTTTTAAAAGACCCCACTCTCTCCCCATATTCTAAGGCCCGTTCAAAACCGATGCAAAATCTGCCTTAAAGGTTTCCTTAATATCTACATAAATCCTTGAGGTCTTTAAGATCCCTTCTGGTAGGAAGATCATTGAGGGAACTGCCAACCGGGGTGAAATAGGTGGGGACCGCCGGAACCCTCCCAACTAGCAAACCCGGGACAGGCTCCTGTCTGTAATGGTTTGGTGTCGTCCGCCATTTCGGCTAGTCCTGTTTCTGGCACAATGGGGATTTTTGGGGCTGAGAGCAGGCAAGGGTCTTAGCCAACTGCAAGTTCTTTCTTTTTTGTTTTTCTTAGAGGACATGGTACTTGAGGTCATGAGGGGGAAGAGCAATAGGGGCCCCAGAAAGATGTTATGACTGACCCAGTTGGTCTAAAGACACAGGGTCCAGCAGTGTGATATGATGGGATTGTTCAGGAGCCTGAGGAATGGATGTCCCCCGTTGGGATACAGGAGTGTCAGTGTCCCGGTGATTCCCTCTGAGGGCCAAAAATTTAGCAGGTTATTGCTGGAGAATGAGGTGGTGCCTTTATCTGTGCCCAGCAGCAGGCTTTAAAGGGGCTGAGGTGTGGCTGCAGTGCCTCTGAGTCTGGATCCAATCCCAGATTGTGTGGGATGAGAGTCTCTGGCAGGGGTTAGTATCTATGGGGTCCAGAGGACTGGGGCCCAACAGGGAGTTGGGGGCCCTGAGAGGTACCTGTCTCCTCTGATCTCCCCACCAGTGTTTGCTCCGCAGCGCTGCCGTCCCTGCTTCTGGAGCCCGCTGCGCCACCTGTCGGTTCTCCTCGGCTCACCGCTCTGGTGTCGGCGCCTCCTCCGGGGTCTTGCGGCCGGAGTTCGGGACTCACTGCCCCTGCAGCAGATGATGAGGGCCCGGGAGCGCCGTCCGTCTCGCGGGTGACCGCCGCTCTCCGCAGGTGCCGCCGTCACCCAGGCTAGGCCGCAGCTCCCACGATGTGCCGGAGCGCGGCGCGAAGAACGCCAAGATTGAAGGCTGCGTCCCCGGCCTGCTTCCCCGTGCTTCTGGGGTAGGTGGTTGGTTCTTCCGATGCAGCTGTGCCAGGATGGCTCTGGATTGCCCCCCTATGTTGTAGCGATCCTCCAGAGCTCCAGGCTTATGCGGCCATCTTGGTCTGCGTCCAGGCCACGCCCCCCGAGATTATGGATTCTATCTTGCAAAACGGCTGTCACATTGTAGCAAGGAAATCCAAAACAATTGGCGATTTATTATCGCCCAGCCGCTTACCTGTAACAAGTAATAGATCTACCTGGCTACGACAGAAGGGCTTCTTCAAGTGTGGTTCCTACCCCTGCAGAACAGGCAAATTCCCGTACGTATGACATAAGGAGTTACATGAATTGTAACTCTCATCACGTAATATATGTCTTGACCTGTACTCTGTGCAAATTGATATATGTCGGTAGTACTATCAGAAGATTTAAAACTCGTTTTCTCGAACATCTGAATGACATTTCTAATGTCAACAGACATAGTAAATCTAGTGTAGCACAACACTTTATAGGCAAACATGGGTCCCAGACGACTGGTTTAAAAGTTGTAGCTATAGAGAAAGTACGTAGGCCAGTACAGGTGGGGGGGGGGGGGGAGGTTGTTTGGGAATATTTATTATGAGACAGGGAGGCCTTTTGTATTTTGGTCTTTAAGAGCATATCTCCAAAGGGTTAAAGCTGCGCAGGGGCATTATGTTTCATTTTTAACCACACAGCTATTTATTTCAGTTTACATTGTATTTGTCTCACCATATATTCATACATTGCTAAAAATTGCTTGTATTCTCATGTTTTTCTTAAAAAGGAATTATTTGACCTATTGTTTTTTTGGAACATCTTAACATACTTTTTTACATTTTTGCCAATTGTTATAAGCATATTGCAAGTATTTTCCCGGGAAAATTAAGGAACTTTATTATTGTTTGGGCCTTTAGGGTTAATTACAAATGTGGCTTTGCTTATAGTTTACAATGAAACCCTTTCGCGCTTCTCCAAGCAACCCCGCACTCTCAACGCCCGGGTTTTCCCGATCCCGCCCTTTTCCCCCGGGGTTTTGGGGAACGCAGTACGATGCTTACTTTTTCCGGCCCCCTGGTTTTTGACGGCTGAACCTACCAGGGCTTTGGAGGCGAGGTTTTTCCAGGTTTGTTTTAACGGGTGTTGTTTTTTTGGGCTTTTTTATGTATATTGGGGTTTTTTTACGCACTATAAAAAGGGCCCATAACATAGGTTTCATAAACAAAGGGCCCCACGCCGGCCCGAAACGCGTAAGCGGTCACCCCTTGATCTTTGGGTTTTGCAGGGGTTGTTTCCTTGTGGTTTTTTTTGGGGTTTTTTTTATGTTTTTCATTAAATTTGCCCCGGGATTTTAGGCTTTCTTTTTTTGGGTGCCAATCCTTTTTTGCTTCCCTCCCAAAAAAGGTTTTAAAATTTCTAAAAGGAAAAAAGGTTTTGGGGACAAAATTTTGGCAGACGTTTTTGTGAAGTGTTATAGGGGAAAAAGGAGGGGGGGTAATTTTAGTTTTGGTTTATACCAAAAGATGGGTTTTTCCAGGTTGCTTTTGAAAAATTTAAAATGTGGCGGAGATCGGACGTGTTGGGGTAATGAGTTCCGAGAAGGGGGAAAGCAAGGAGAAGTCTTGGAATGGTTTTTTTGGGGAAAGCTGATCCGGGAAAACCCAGAGGAAAAGGGGCCCCCTCTAAAAGGGAAACGAGTTTTGCCCGGGGGAGGTATCGGGAAAGATTTAAGGCAGAGAAATGAGGGGGGAGGGAGTGAAGGGGAAATGGATACCCTTTTTGGTCAGGTTATTAACCGAACTGAAGAAGCAAGGGGGTAGCCAGTGGGGGAAATATATGTAATATATATATTTATAACAATTTTAATTTTCACCCCCTTTAAAAAAGCATGTATAACAAAATAGGGAAGTTTAATTTCCCAATGCTAGTGAGTCAGAAAAAAGTGAGGAATGCCCCCCACCCCCTTTTTTAGGCCCAAAAAGGGCATTTTCCCTTTTAAATCGAGGCGTATAGACTTTCAAAAAAAAGTGGTTCCCCATCCTTTTGGGTGAAAAAAGCCTCCTGCAGCTCTGCAAGCTCTGGCACTCCCGGGCACCTTGTTGTTGGGGGCAGGAGCCTCAGCGATCTGAGCCCTTTGGGGCTGAGCAGAAGTCTTTTGGTAAAGGGATTTTCATCCGTGAAGGGGGCAACATGGTGGTTTTTCCCCAAGTGTCACATCTGTTGCCTTGTAGCACTGGATTTTTCCTCCGGTACTTTTTTTTTTAACCATCCAAAAACAACTGACATGGCTAACCCGAAATTTAAACTTTTAAACCCCCAATGGGAAAACCGAAAAACTCTGTATATCACTGGGGAAAATATAAGGGGTGCTATGAAAAAAAAAACCCTTCTCTGATTTGTCATTTAAACTTTTTTGTGCATTTTTAGTGCCTGAAGGGGGAGAATAGTTTTTAAAAATGGGTTTTGGTGCAAGTGGGGTAGGAAAATGATTGCTTGGGGGCAGCCAATAAACTTCTGTTGGATAAACTGCCCACTTCACCTCCCCCTGTTCCAGCAACTGTTTATAAGGTTTGCTTTTTCGCTCTTAAGCCTACGGCCTTGGGCACCTCCCGTGTTGCGGACCGGGCACCCGCCCCCCGGGGCACCCCAGCCCCAGCTGATGCCTGTGCTGCAACTCCCCAGACTTTTCCTGCTTCCTCCTTCGGGGGCCAAGGGGAAACCGGTCCCTGCACTCCTCCCAAAGTCCCCCGGCCCGGGGTTTTTTTTTTTTTTTCTGGGGGGTAGCTCCCTTTTTTGGGTTTTTAAAGGGCCATACGTATAGGCTTTTTTTCCCCCCCTTTTTTTCACCTATGCCCTTTGGGGCTTTGGGTTTTTTTAAGAAAAACCCCTTTTTGGGCCGTCGTCCCTTGTTGGTGTCCCCTTTTCGGGTTCCCCGCTCCAGTGTCCCGCTTACTTCATTCCCGCTCCAGTCGGCCCTGTTCCCCTACTAATCGCTTTGGCTGTCACCGCGGGGTTTCCTGCGCCCGACGGTTTTAGCAAATTTGGGGGGTTCCCCTTTGCAGAAAAAGCCGGGCCTGCCTTCCCGGGGGGCCCCTGGTGAAACAACAGGCCCTTTAGACCCGCCCCAAAACGTAGGGTACCCCCAACCCTTGGGGGTAAAGGATGGGGGGCGCTCGATAGATCCCTTTTTTTGTGGATTGAGTCCAGTAGGGGCTTATTTTCCTTTTGACCACAAAAGTCGCTAATGTTTTTTTGGACCGGGCCTTTGGTGGATTGTAAAAGGGTGGGGGAGAGGCCATTGACAGGAAACCAAGGTTATTTAAAACTGAAAGGGAAATACCCAGGGGGGTTCCAAAATGGTTTTTTTTAAATTGTAAATGATTTCCCAATTTGCTTAAGACATATGGTGGTTTGGACCAATTTTTGGCAGTATGACAAAGGCCCCCCAAACCCAATAGTAGTTGGAGGGGGGGGGGGCATGGCCAGGGATGCGTGACGCCAACCCCGCTGCATTCCTTTACAGGGCACCAAGGACCCAAGGTCAGTCCCCTAAAGGGGATGCAAAGGTACCTGGTGACCCATAAAATGAAATAGAGCCCTGGCTCGCAGTTATCTTGGGTTTGGGGGAAAGGAAAGCAGTTTTTGCGATCATATTTTGTGCCACTTTTCTTTATTCCTTTTAGTTTAAATTTGTTCTACATTTTTTTTTGAAAAAACCATGCTTGCGCCCCCTTAGCATCGGGGACGCGGCAACGGGAGGCTGAACCGCAACAGGAGCGCGGCCGGGTTTAAGTAAGGGAAGCCGGGGCGGCCGTTAAAGCGGGGACCCGCCCAACAGGGGGTTTGGCGGGTCCCGCTCGGGCCCCGGACCACGGGTGTTCCCCCCGGACCCGGGTGGGGGGCCCGGGGGGCCCACCCTTTAAACACCCCCCCCCCCCCCTTTTGGGGCCTCCCCCTCCTTCTGGCCGGGAAAAAAACCTTTAATTATGTCACGATCCAAAAAATTGCTCTCTGGCTCCCAAAAACCTCTCCCGGGCCCCAACCCCATTCCGTCAATGAGAAAAAAACCGCTTCCCTCTAAACCGTCTTCATACCCAGAATCCCCTTTACCGTAAAAGACTCGGTGGTACGGCCTCAGGAGTGGGAGGAGCAAGTACCCAAGAAGCGTTTAAAGGATAAACCGGTTTTAGCAGGGAAACATGGAAAGGATTTCGGGACCCCCCTATTTGGGGGAAAAGGCGGAACCTTGTATGCTACGGGGTTTAAATTTGCGCTTGAGCCCCCTCAAAGGCCCCGGGAAAACCGGGGGGCCCCCACTTATAGCTGTGAACCTTGAAAGGGTATATATTTAACCCGACAACCACCCTTATCAAGGGGGGAGAATTTTGGGCGGGAGGTTTTTCGTTTTTTTGTGGGGCTTGAGCCTTGGTGGGGCGGGGGGCCTTTGAGTAGGAAGGGGGAGCCCTGTTTCCAGATAAGCTGTCGGGGCCCTTTGGCCCAGCCATCCACAGCAGGGACCTCCGGGGGGCCCACAAAAAGGGGGGAGGGGTGGGCGGGGATGTCGCCCGTAGAAAATTAAAAAAAGGGGTGCATCCCAGCAGACTCCAACCCAAATTTGGTTTTTCGAAAACTGGGCCCGGGGTAACAAGCTGGACCAATCCCCCTGGCGTGCGGAGACAAAGGGGCCCGAAAGGTAGCAACCCTAGGGTCGGGTTTACCTCTCCTACCTGCCCTTTGGATGGGGTGGTAGGTGAAAAAAAGTCCGTTTCATTTGTATTTGGGTTTTTACGAGGGTTCGCCAGAATCGGGAGAAAATTGACCGCCACGGCCCCCCGACACTATTTGCCGAGGGAAGCCCTGCAGCCGAAAAATATGTAGAAAAAAAAGACTGGAAAGGCGGGGAAAGCGAGGGTGGGCCCCGGGCCCAGAGGAATAAAGGGGGGGACATTTTTTAAAAGCAGTGGGAAAACCCCCCGATCAGGGTTTTTTCCAGGGAAGGGGGAAAAAAACCCAAAGGCCCAAAAAAAGGGCCCCAAGGAAGCGGGTTATAGGTAGAGGCAGGAGCAGACCTGCCGGTTTGAGACGAAGACTTGTTCCGGGGCACAGGAAGCGCAGGCCCCCCACAAAACCACAAACACCCTGGGCTAGGCTCGGCCCCCGGGGAAAAAATCAAATTGATGAGAGGCGGGGACCTCTGCACCCCGGGGTGCCCCCCCCTTTATGGAGAAATTTGCCCCCATGACAATTTTTCTTCCGAAGAGCGGGCACTTTAAGCCCTTCCCGGGTAAGGCTTTGCTTGTAGATATATCTTTTGCGGCCGAGATAAAGCCTTTTTTCTGGAGGGATAATTTGCCATGGATTTGGCCCCCGGGCCCCGCACTTTCCAAAGCATGGGAGGGAGAGCGTCGGCATTGAATTTCGTTCCGCAGGGGAAAATGAATGAGAAAATTTAAAAACGGGAAAAAAGAAGAGAGCCCAAACGACCCGGGCGTGGATTTAAGCTTTGGGGGAGTCTGGAGAAACAGCCGTTTTTTATGGCCCGGTATGATGCTGACGGGGGTGCCCGAGCCCCCCCCCAAGGGGTTATCTCCATTCTTCCAGTGCCATTTTTGTTGGCCAGAAATTTTCCCGGGTCGCCGAAAGAGTATTTTCCTTTCAGCAAAAGGGAAAACTTTTAGAAAAAAAAACCCGGGCAGGGGAGGGTTTTTCCCTTTGGGCCCTTTTTCGGGGGGAGTAGGGCCCGGGGGCCCCCCCCCCCACCGAGGGGGGCTTTGGGGACCTCGGGGAAAAAAATGGTTGTTTCAGTTTTTCGGGCCCAAAAGAGAGCATTTGGCGCGGGGCGAAAGGGCATTTTTTAAAACTTGGGAAAAAGGTTCCTCATTCCGCTGGTTGGCCAAGCTTAGGTTTTAGCTTTCTTTTTTGGTTAAAGCCATTTGGGGGGGACACCAGCGAGGAAAAATGTGGTAAAAAATTGCTGTAATAGTTGGCAAACCCCCAGGAATTTTTGTAGGGCCCCGGGCCCCACGGGGCGGCCCCACTGTAGGCGGCAGAAACTTCGGGGGGTCCATCTTTGGGCCCTTGTAAAGGAAATGATGAAAGCCAAGGAATGGTAGGCTCTGCTGAGGGAAACTGGCATTTCCCTCAAGTTTGGTTTAGAGGGGGTTTTGGCCCTTAGACGTCTGAAGACCGGGCGCACGTGAACTTGATGGGACCCCCAAGGTGGGGGGAAAAACCAAAAATGTCGTCAAGGGATACATAAAAAAAACCCCTGGTACGGGAGGTCCCGGAAAAATGTTTTTGGGGAAGAATTTTTGGAAGACGGCCGGGGAAATTGGGGGGGCAGAGCCCGAAGGGCAGGGACCAGGTACTCGAAGTGCCCGCGCGGGTGTTTGAAAGGGGTTTTCCCCATTCGTCGCCCCCCCGTATCCGTATGATTAAAAAGGGGCCCCCCCGGCAGGCCCAAAGTTTAGTAAAGCCCCTTGGCACCTCGTAGGGGGCCCAAAAATTTCCGTGATCAAGGGCGGGGGAATAGGGGTTTTTCTTTACCGTGATCTTGTTGGGGCCCCTCGTTTTCCCTTTATGAAAAGGACGCAGGTTTCCCGGGTCCTTTCTTAGCCACGAAGAAAAACCCCCCCCGGGGGGCTGGGGAAAGGGGGGGAAACTTGCGGATAACCCCCCTTTCGGGTTTCCCCCCCTTTTGAATATGTAGACATACCCAAAGGTCTCAGGTCCCCAAAACGGGGGTTTAAAACCCTCCCAAAGTGGGGGAAAGACGCCCCGGGCAAAATCCAAAAAGGCGTCTTTAGGGGCCCGTTTGGGGCGGAAAACGTTTTAGCTTGTTTCCCGGGGAGAAGACATCTGCGAAGGCTTGGTATTTTGGCATTAAGGCCCGTTAGGGCTTAGACGCCCCCGGGATGCGATAAGCACCGGGCGAGGTGCCCCCAAACACGAGACTGACACTCCAAACCCCCAAAACTCGGATTTTTTCCCGTCTGCCAATGAGCCCCCGGAGGCTTTGGCGTTGCACCCAACGGGAACCCAGGAGAATGGACGAGGGGGAAAAGGGGGTTTAGAAACCGTAGAACGAAAAATTTTTCTCTCCTTTTTGCAAAAACCCCTACTTTTTAGGAACGGGGGCTCAGTTGGGAAACCCGGGCATTGGTTTCCTTTGGGGAAACCCTCTCCATGACCAAAGGGTATGAGTAGGGGTTCTCCAGTCGGATCACGGGGAGGTTATGCCGGGAAACCAGGGCAGGCCCAAAAAATTTTCCCGGCAGCCCCAAGTCCAAAAAAAGCGACCCCAAAAAAGGGGCCCCAAAGGCCCGGTGCCGACGATCACGGGCAGGGTCGGCAAAGCAGGGGCTTGCTCTCACCTAGGGACCCCTCCCCCTTCGTACCCTAGGTGGCCTTTTTCCCCGGACTAAAAGGGCCCCATTTTGGGACAGGATCTGGGGAAATTTGCCTGCATTTCCCACGTACAAAAAAGTTTTCCCCTTTCCGTCTTCGGGTTAGCCAGTTTTTGAAAAGGTGGGCCCGATCCACCCCAGGGCCCTTCGGTGGCAGGGGGCGGGGGGCAACTGAGGGGTTTTTGGGAAATACGGGCCCCCAGAAAAGGGAAAAAGACGCGGGGTCTAGCTTGCCCCGGTTCCGCCGGATTTTCCCCTCCTGGCGTTCCGAGAAAACGGATGTAATCCAAAGTGGCCAAGGAGATAAGGTAAATCAAGGAAGCGGAGACCCCGGGCGGATAGAGCTTCCTTGATGCGGCGGGGAGGGGCCCTTTTCTTGAAGGGGGCAGTCAACGCCCGGCTTCTTTCCCACGATAACTCGGAAGCCAAATTTCGGAAACGTACGGCTTTAATCGCCTACAGAGAGTCCCCTTGGCGCAAAATTTAGCAAGGCGGTCTCGGCAGACAAAGCCCAGACGGTTTTCCTTTGGGAAAAAATCCCCGAACTCCGGGGGAGGAATGGAAGCCAGGTTAGCTGGACCGGATCGTCCCTGTCCCAGAGGGGGGGGAAAACCCCCTGGGCCCGGGCTTTCCCGGAAGGGAGAAGGCCCAGCACCCAACCCACCTTAGACCCTTTTTGGGAGGAAAAATTTGGTTTCCCCCTTAACTAATTTTGCAGGGGCATTGGGTTTATAAAGCCCCTGCAGGCCTTTGGGGTCCCCATCGAATTTGGTGGCATAGATAGACGGAGCCGTGGACCCGCGGGTTGGAGCCGGAACAGGGGGAGCGCGGGAGCCACCCCCCGGGGGCGGGTTGGGTGTGCCCGAAACCCGGGAAAGGGAAATGCTGCATTTATGGCGGGGAAGGGTGGCTGGGGGTTTTCTGGGGTTTGGGTGAGCATTTTGTTTTTCGACTGCGAGCCACCAAAGGGGGGGTGAGGTCCCGCGTCCCAAAGGCAGAGGGACCTTGGGGGGGATCCCTTGGGGGCCCGGGTCTTACGGGCACGTCCCGGACGTGGGAGAAAGGTTTCCCCCTGGGCCCCGCAAGTGATGGTGTAAGCCACGGGCCAGGAAAAGGAATTTTTAAGGGAGGTCCCGGTTTTCACCCGAGCCCGGCCGCAAAGCGGGGGTGGACTTGCTGCGGCAGGGGGTTTTACCAGGTCGTTCCCCTGCCCTGACTTGCTTGCGGGTTTGGGAGCCAAAGTTTAGGGGTGGGGCAGAAATCGTCAGGCAGGTGTAGTCGGGGGCAGGGCCCGAAGGTCAGGGGAAAGGGGGCACAAGGTTTTGTGGTCGTGGACAGGGACTAGGTCAGGGCAGGCCGGTTTAAAATGCGTTTTGGGCGAGGGAACGGAAACAAAAGGTTCGGTTTCACGGTAAGACAGAACAAGGGGTTGTAACGCTTTTTTCTATAGGGGGGGAAAAGGAAATAAAAAAATCCGGGAACGGCCACAGGAAGGGGGAGGCTTTAAATAAGGGGGAGTGACCGCAAAAGCCAATTAAACCCTTGCACTTGCCCTTTAAACCTCGCGTGTCGGCGCCCCCCCCACCCCCGCCCTTTGACATGGGGGTGGGGCCCCAATTTGGGGGGCTGAGACCACAACAGGAGCGCGGTTTCCCGGGGAATAGAGAGGAGCCGGGCCCCTGGGTTTTAGCGCGCCCACCGCCCACATGCGGGCGGCGGTTGGGCCCCTTTTCGGCACCAAGGGTGGGGGCCCGCGACCCGGGGGGGGGGTCGCGGCCCCCCCGTGACATTTTTTTCTTTTCTGAAAAAACATTATGGCATATTGTAAAATTTAATTTTAAATGTATGGAAAAATATGTTTTAAAATTTTCATGTCCCCTGTAAGGTTAGCTCTATGTGTTTTTACCGCATAAAAAATATAGATTTTTTCAGATGTATTTTGCCTTCCTGAACATATTAAAAAGGGCATTGGGTTTTGTAAAAGGGTGTAATTTTAATAAATTTTTTTTAAACTTAGGGGTTTTAAAATTTCCTTAATTTTTGTAAGCATGTAGTGATCATCAGGGGAACAGTGAAATTACATTGAACGGGGTGGGACCCAAAATTTTTCAAGTGTGAAAATGTTTTTGTTCACAAATTTTGGCCCCCAGGGAAATTAAATAAGACGCAGTATCCCTGGGGGGCGCCTATCAGAGATTTGCACAAGGGGGCCCGGGAACTCTTAAAAAAAACTAAACGAATTAAAAGGGGGAAATGGGGGAACCTTAAAGAAAAAGGTAATTTTTAACACACAATATACTTTTCAAAAACTTATAATCACATATTAAGGTACTTTTTGGGGAGTAAATTTTTTGAAATGGGGAAAACCTTTTTTAAATGGTTTAAAAAGGGCCACACATTTGAAAAAAAAAAATTTTAAAAAGATGGGCCTCATTCCTTTTTGAAATTTTTTTTAACAATCATTTTCTTCAGGCCTTTAAACCCCCCCTTGCAAAAGCCATAAAAGTTATTTCTTTTTTTAACCCTTTTGTATTTTTTTTTTTCGTTATAAGTTTATAAAAGGGGAAGGAGTGGGAAAGGGGTTTTTTTAAATTCCTTTTTCTTTTTCATTTGTTTTTAAAAGGGGGAAGGGTTTAAATGATCCTTTAAATTTTTGTTTAAAAATAAATTACCGGGCAGCCAGCCTTCGACCCTACCCCCAGGGGAGTGCCTTGGGTATTTTCACAGAGGGGACCCCAAAAGGGCCCTTGTTAAAGGGGTCCCTTTTTCCACGGAGTAAAAAATTTACGGGGGGAAGTTTTTTTTAAAAGAAACAACAAAAACCTTTTTTTTTTTAACCCCTTTTTTTAAATTTTTAAAATTCTTTCACCGTTTTTTTTTTTTTTAAACTGTCCTTTAGTGTTTCCTTGTTTACAGCTCGTCTCCCGGGGGGTAAGACCGGGCCCGAGAGCTTTTTATTTTGGGCAATAACTCAGACATCACCCCTCTTTTTCAGGCAGGGTACTGAGTGTTTAAACCCCGGGGTTTTTCCTTTTTTTTCCTTTTATACTCCCACCTCCCTTTTTGCTCCCTTTGTAATTAGTTTAAACAGTTTCAAAAAAATAAAAAAGAAAAAACCCCAATTTTGGGCTGTGGGGATTTTTAAAAAGAAAATAAAAACCACATTTGGGGGGGTTTGGAAAAAATTTCCTGCAGGGATTTTTAAACCCAGGAAACCCCTGTGCCTGTAACAAAAGCTTTTGCCTCAGCTTTTCTGACATGCTTTACTTTAAAAAGGGTCTTTCTTTTACTACAGAGAGGAAAGGTTGGGGGGATGTCTTTCCTTTCCGGGTCCCCAAGATATGCAATTCAAAAAAAAATCACACAAAAACCCCCTTTTGACACACAGAGGTGTAGAGCTGGATGCAGGAGGGAAGAAATGATATGTGGCAAAACCCTTTAAACCTTTTGCTGTCATGACAGGAAACATCACCCCAGACAACAAAGTTTCCCATATTGGTATGGACCATGGCACCTAAAAGGTTTAAAAGGCTTGGGGCCAGCCGCTCCCCTTTAGCCTCCTTTTTTTTTGCCCTTTGAATGTCCCCTTTGGGAAAAAACTGTCTGGGGCGGCCTGTTTTGTTTTAAAAAACCCCCGATTTAGAAGATAAAGTTTTTAAAAGGTTTTGGTTTTTAAATTAAAAAAGTAAAATATAACTATTTAGGTGGGAATTTTTTTTCCCCCATTTTTTAAAGAACAAACCCGGCCCCCCTCAACTGTTTGTGATTTGCTTTCTGATTCCTTGTTGGGCCCAAAAAGCAGATTTGGGCTCTTTTTGAAAAAAGGGGCCCAAAAATTATTTGTTAAAGTAATGCAATTTAAATTTATGGGAATTTTAAGGCACAAAGGGGATTCCTTTTGAACAATTTGTTTTTTTTATCCTTACCTCTCTTTGGACTAAAGGCCCAATTTGGGCCCCAAAAAATCTTAGGGATTTCTTAAAAGGAAAAAAATTTCCCCCCATCAAAGCCCTTTTTCTCATTCTAACACAACTCTGGATTTCAGCCTTTGACTTGGGCCCCGGAGAAAACGGCATTTTTTATCATTGTGGTTTGGGGATTATTACAGGAAAAGGGTTTTTCCTTTTAATTTAGGAAAAAAAACCTCACTAGTAAAGCTTGAAAGAATTTCCCTTTTAAAAGATACCTCAAAAACATTTTCCCCAAGCAAATCAACCTTTCAGTTCAAGGGGAAAAAACCCCCTTTAAAACAAGGGAAACGATATGCAACATAAATTTTCAATTTATCTCATATATTTTTTCTTTGGGCCAGTCAGCAAAAACAAAAGTAAAAAAAGAGCATGGAAATTTAATGGACAAGTGAGACAAAGAGACTAAGGGTTTCCGGTTATTTTTTCAGTAAAAAATTACAGGGAAAAATTTTGTGAATAAACACCCGCCCCTCAGTACATTTTTTCTTTCATATAGTATTCTTGTAGATATGGTCTCAAAAAATTTTAAAAATTTTTAACATTAGGTACCACAGTTTCTAAGTAAAAAATGGATGGTATTTTGCAAACTTTTATATTGACAGCAACCCCAAACATATTTTGTTTTTTACAAAGTCCCTTTTTGATTTGGTTTTACATGGAGAAAGGGCTTAAGAATCCTGGTGGACAGTTTAAACCCTTTAATTTTGAAGCCCAGTGTCAGGCAGCAGCTTCCCAAACAAACAGGGTCATGGGGTGTATTAAAAGGGGCCCTAGCAGCACACGGGGGAAAAAATTATTTCCCATTTAAAAAAATTTACTGGTCAGAACACACAGGAATTTTGGTTTTACAGTTTTGGGGGACCAGTGCCCCAGGAAAACAAAATTTTAGAGCTTTTAAAAAGGTACAAAAAGGGGGCAACAAAAATAATAAAAAGGCCCCGGGGGGACTGCAAAACCGGGAAAAATTTGAAAATTAGGGTTATTTTGTTTAGAGAAAGAAGGGTTCGGGGGGGACATTTAAAAAATTTTGTTTTTTTAAAAATATTGAAGGTCAAAATTGAGATCTCTCCCCGATTTATTTATACCCGGGCTTTATCTACAACAAGGGGGCATCCTTTGAGGAAAGAAGGGTTTTTTCCCAAAAAAATAGAAAGGGAAATTTTTTACTTTTTAGAGGGTGGGGACTGTGGAAACCCCTCCCGCCAGAGGAAATTTTAAAGGGGGAAAATTTTAAAAAAACAGAGTTAAAAAAGGGGTTTGGATGGGATTTCTAGAACATAAAAATATAATAAAATTTTTTGAATAGGGTTTGGAAAAAAGGTCACGAAACCAGAAATGTATTTTTGATTGCCCAAATGGAGTCAGGAAGGAATTTTTTTCCCCAAAAAAGGGACAAATTTGCTTTTTACCTCATGGTGGGTTTTTTCCTTCTTTGGTTTAACACAAAAAAACAATAGGCTGAACTGGATGGACGTCTATCTTTTTTGACCTTTCAAAGTATATAAAGGGAAATTTCCCTTTTTTTTGGTTAATTAAAGGAATTTAAATCTTTAAAAAAGTGGGTTTTTAATTTTTGTCAAAAACTACAATGGCAGCTGCTTCAGGGTCACAGTCCTGGAGTTTTTTTCCCAAGAAAGCACCACTTTTAAAACCCCCCCCACTTTTTAGGGGATGGTTGGGGTTAATCTAGGTCACCGTGAGAGATGCCCTTATTGAACCCCTGCCAGGAAGCCCAAAAAAGTCCCCCAAAAAAGCTCCCTGGTATTCATCTGGCTGCTGTGGTTTAAAACCCAAAAGGGGCAGACGGTTTGGGAAAAGGAGGAGCAGGCAAGATTGGTTCCCCCTAGGCAAAGGGAGAAGGTCCCAAGGGGAGGGGGCAGAAAAAAACAGGGCCCGGGGGATCGTGAAAAGGGGCCCGGGCAGGCAGTAGGGAAAGAATAGCTTAGGTCAAAGTCCAGATAGCTTTTAAAAAGTTAACACAATTTATGGTCCCCCAAAAAAAACCCCCCAAAAAACTGATGGGGAAAAAATTTTGGGGAAGTGTTTTAATAAATGTTTCCCCAAAGGGGGAAATTTGGGAAACAGCAGTGTGTTTTTCCTTTTTAAATTTAGGATCGGGGCCCCCCCCAAAGGAAACGCGTAAAGCTCACCAGCCAGGACAGGAGCAGAAAAGAAAACAATGGGGAGTTGAGTATTTAATTGGGGCCCCGAGGGACAGAGAGGGGGCATGAGCACGTTCCGGTCCGGGGAGGGGGGACTGTGGTTGGGTTTTTTTTTGTAATATTTACTAGCTTAAAGATGCAGACGTTTTAAAAACTATAGACCCGCCATTTACTCTTGTGGCCCAAAAACTGATTTAAACCTACGCTTTTGAGACACCAGGAGATGTTTGGGGTTGTTTCCCCGGGACAAATAAACAGTGGGCCCATAACATCACTGCATCCTGTTGTCTGCGGGACAGTTTGGGGTGGGAAACCCAAATTTTTAAGTAATGGGGGTTACCAACTATTTCTGGTTTGGGCCCCAAAGGAAAAACTTAATGAATTTTTACAAAAAGACACACTTGTATATACTGAAAAAAATTTGGGTGGGAACCCTTACTACTGGGAAGGGCCAAACAGAGAAATTACTGTGTATGGGACATTATTCGTTTAAATGGGTATAAAGGTGGGGAAATTAAATAGAGTGAGGGGTTTTTGGTTCATTATTCCAAATATGGGGGACTAAGAGGAACAAGGGGTTTTATTAAAGGGGAAAATTAAAAAAAGACGATTATCAAATGGAGCCCCGACACTTTTTGGGGGTTTTCAAAAAAAGGGGATACTAAAACTATTTGGGGGGTGGCAAATTTACAAACTTGGGGATTATTAAACTTGGGGGGTCACTATTTTTAAACTTTGGGCACTTTGGGGTGCGAATTGTATGTTGGGAAAGGGAGTGCTGAAAAAAAGAAAGGGGCCAAAAGTTTTGTCAGAAAAAAACTGAAGAAAACAAGTCCCTCATGGTTGGGGCTCAGCCCCAAAGGAGAAGAAAATTTAAAGGGCATTAATTTATTAGGAAAAAGGTTTATCCTTTCACTACATTTACTAAATGGTCTGAGAGAGGCTTTCTAGAACAGTTCCTTTGGGGGGGGTTTTTTGGTGGCAATATTGGTTTTTATTCCTAATTATATTAAACAGTACATTCAGTCACTTTATGTCGTAAAATGTTTTTCATAAGGTTTTTTGGGAAATTTTTTACCCTTTTAGGGCTTTTGGGAAAATTTTGGGAGCTGTTTACAGCCCTTTTAAGTCTGTTTTTTTTTATTTTTTTTGGTGGGGGGTGGGGATATTTTTGGGGCAAAATATGTCTTTTTGGGGGTTTTTGCTTGTAAACTTTAAAGCCAAAGCAATTTCCATTGCTAGCACACAAAACCTTTTTTGCTTGTGTAATTTAAAGTAGGACCAAGGGTTTGGAAAATTTTTTTGGCAATTTTTGGTTTTGGGGTTTTGAATACTTTTTTGGGGGCTGAAAGAATATAAAAGGGTTTTTACCCTGACTTTGTCAAAATTTTAAAAATTAAAAAAACAAATATTTTGTTAACAAAGAATGGTTTAGCATCTGTCATCATGTCTTTTTTGAAATTTTAAATTTCAAAAAGAAAGCGCATATTAGGTTTTAAATTTTTATAGTTCATGTGCCCGGGTTTCAAATTTTTAGGAGGAGCACCAACAACCATTTTTTTCTTAACCAGGGTTTTAAATACAGTGGGTAGGGTAGAAAAACTGGATCTTCGCCCCCTTTTTGGGTGAAAACAGAGCTTAAATGCGGGGGCTAGTTGAAAACCTTTGATTTCAAGTTTTGGAGCAATTTCACACATAAAATAACCAGTGTGAATAGATCCTTTTAAAATTTTTGCCCAAAATTTTTATTTAACTGCTTACTATGATTTTTCTTCACTCTGAAAATTGTTTAACTCATTTTGTAGCTATTTTTATGGGGTTTTTTTTCAGTAGCAAACAAAAGCTGCATAGCAATATAAGTAATCTCATATGAGCAAGGCTGGGAACATGTCAAAAAGGCTGATAACGAACACGAAGAACACAAGAATGTTAGAGTAATTTGCAGAACGTGTGCGAGGGAGGGATCTATTGTGACCGATATTGAATTATTGATTCATTCTGGTCTTGGATCTGTAAGAATACCTTCTGTCAAGCAGGGTTTTAATTATATTATGTTAATTCTTGCAAGAGAATGGCAATTGGAAATTGCAGCTAGTTATTTAGAATGACTACATTACAAATAATTTAGACTTCAAATAGAATGCTAGAAAAATATTAATTTGCTAGCAGATACGGTAACAATAATAACTACAAAAGCACAATAACACATTTGGATTTTTATGTTGTTTTGTATTGTGTTTCTTATAGCTTTTTGTGACAAAACTTAACATCTGCATAATACTTGTTAAGGAAGTGTCAAAGAATGTCTTATTGCACAATGCATTGTTTTATTTGTATGTTACTGTGTAGTCACGGTGCTCACCAACTCTGGCTTTTAATATGCCAAAAAACTAGCACTAATGCTTTGCATCATGTTTGTGATATATTTTGGAGAAATTTGGCATCCTGCTAAACACTTTTCAATAGTGTCTAGAAAATGAGGTAGGGCTTTTTGGGTTCAGAAAATGCACCTAAAGTTAGTAATGGTGGGTGGCAGTTTCTGACCCCTACAAATGGTCTCAAGTGTAATACTCAAGTAGCGGTATAAAGAATATAATGAGTTTAACACGTGTCAAAGAAGTGTCAAATCTACAACAAAGATGTTTCTCCTGCCTAGTCCAATGCGGTCTTTGTTTTAAACTGCTTTTGGATATCTACAATAAGGCCATGTCTCCACGGCACCGGTTTGAGGCCGTTTTTTCAGACAGTTTGCGGTTTTGCAAACCGTCTGAAAAACCATCTGCAAACTTTTACAAGGGCCGCTATGGAAAACCCGTGCAGCAGTCCCCACTGCATGGTTTTTCCGCCCAGTGATTTTTCAAACCGCTGGCGGCCCAAAAAACATAGAACATGTTCATTCTTCTGTCTGGTTTTCGGACGGAATATGAACAAGTGAATGGGAAGGGGGAGGGCTTTTCTTCACTCATCGCGGAGAAAAGCCATCCTCCCGTGGCCGTGTGCACGGCACAAAAACCGGACCTCTACCGCCTGCCTAATAACAAAGGGGGGAGCAGAGTTCATTATTCACATTTGTTTCATCAGTTCAGGCTGTATGTATAATTATATATATATATGGGGGGGGGGGGGGGAGTAGCAGCTAGAGACTCAGTAATTGCCCAGATACTTCACATAGAACTATCACTGGGAGAGGAGCATAGACAACTCAAGCAGCCATTATTACACAGCTCAGGGTGCAGTGAAAGACAATGAGAACACAGACACAGACAACAGCCATTTTCACTTTCATTTTACACAGCTCATAGGGGAGAGATTGCAGACAACCAATCATAGCAGAGGGGGCGTATCCCAAGCAAGAGGTGTGTCCCAACAGGGCTGAATGAAATATCAGGCAGCCAATCACAGCAAAGGGGGTGTGACCAGACCTCTGAATTAGCTCCAGACACACACAGATTAGCTCATATCTGTTATACTAAATGATTTAGGTAATGCAAACCAGTTGCAAAAGTGCTTATTTTTACTGTCCCCATCATTACAAATATGATCTTTGTAGCGAGAAAATCATTGTCAATTGAAACTACTGTAACTTATGACCATAACTCTATGGAAATTAGTAATTGGTTCCAAAGCTCCAAAATGTCAACTTAAAATAAAACAAAACAAAAAAGAATTCGGATTACAAAAATCTAAACAGATAACTAATATAGATACAGTAAGACAGAAAGAATTTCTGGAAGCTGTAAATTATGTCTCTGTTGAGGACAGGAACTTCTTCAGCACAGAATATGAACTTTAGAGAAAGGATACTAGACCGCCAATCAGTGCACACACTTCACTAAGACCGAAGTTATACAAGTAAAATGTTCATGATAATTAGTTGGATCTGCCAGTCAATCTCATGTACCACAGATCAACAGTGTCTGTGACATTGTATGGCGAGTCTGATTTCAAGATACAATCATCTTTCCTGGGACACTGTATGGCGAAATGTACCCTGCAGCCATTGTAACTAGAGTGACTACTGTACTATGTTTTCTAGTAATGAAAAACAGCAACTGTGTCAGTCAGTATTAACAGAGTCTGATCAAACAATTAGCAATATAAACTGGAAATTAAAAGTTTACAGATGCCTAATATAGAATATACAATGTGTTCTTCTTGCATATGTCTGACAAATTTTCATCTGGATGCCTTATCTTAAAAGTATGGACTGTCTTTAAAACAAGGAAACACATACACAAAAATCTGTAACAAAGTAAATAATATATATATATATATTTTAGAACTGATGTCAGTAGCAGATGTATCCAAAAGTAAATATGTATGCATACATTTGCACAGTATACCTATAGTTCTATATTAAGAAAAAAAGGCAACATATGTGTTAAACAGATGCTACATGTGCAACTTCTGAGTAAGAAATCATGCACTTGTGCATTCTTTTTTCAGCATCATTTTTTAAGAAAGCAATATGTTTAAAATACTGTGGAAATGTGGCATTGATGTCACATGTAGACTTGGCCTACATCTCAACATATTTACATGGAGCAGTAGTAAGCAATAAAACACAAATCCATTTTTTACAGTCTCTGAAAAAAAAAATCTATAAAAAAAGATGATCAGTCTATATACAACTCTAGGCATCAAGAGAATATAGCAATCTAATTTTATAAATGTATTCCTTAGCCCTTTCCTAGCTCCATTCCAAAACCTCACTTTAATGAATATAAAAATGGGCACCTTGTAGGAAGGGACCCCTGTGCAACACAGATCTAGTGGAAAGACAAGATAATCTATGTACTGTATTTGCATCAAAGTCTGATTTCTTTGCAAGGTGGAAGTAGCAAAACTGCAAATATACATTTTATATAGCCTGACAGCAGCCCTGTGCAGGGTTACATCATGCTGAGGATTGGTAGAAAAATACACCACTGATATAGACAGATTAAAATGCTGAATAAACAACATTTACATTCAATGATTTAGTACTCAGATGTTTTCTTGATTCTTCTCCATCTGGCCCAGACTGGCATGACTTCTTAGTAGGTAGTAACACACCCCATATATTAGGCTGGCCCCCTCCCTGAGATTAGGCAGGCAGATAGGCAAGCACTCCTTTTAGGTAGATTGGACCCTAAAATGAGTCAGATAAGTGGGCAATACAATACATGCAAGAAAAATGTACCTAGCATTATTAAATATATTAAAATACATATCATAGTCTTTCTAAAAAAACTCACAAAAAAACTGTGGGAGGCAACAACAACCACATGGGTGGGACCAGAGTGATATACAAAACCTGGCCCTATAAACCAAGTATACCCCTACCTAACTGAGAGAGATACAGGATAATCGCCCCGATAAGGGCATTCCTGTCCGCAGCCTTGCCCTAATTCAAAAACACCCTGTTATTCCTCATGGTCCCGTCCCAACATGTTTCAATCATCCATGACATCATCAGGGGACAGTCTGGAAAGATATAAGTGGACCAAGTGTCTGGGTATAGTAACAAATAAATGACTGCAATAATGCAAGGCACGTTAGTTAAAGGGTAGATAAATAACTGATGGTAGTTACTCATGCAGAAACCACATGACATGCCGTGTTTACAAAGCAAAAAAAGACACTACCTTACGTTTCATCTGCATAATGCCGCCTTGTAGGTTTGTCATGTAAACCAGTAAAACCACCAGGCTGTAGGAAGTGCAAAAACAAAAACAAAAAAGGGCATAAGATAACAACTAACCCCAAAAGGTCCCCCCACCCCAAAACATACACCCATGTAACTTACTATTTAGTTTCCAAACTGTAAGTCATCTCCCGCCCTGTAAGGGCATGACAGCGTCGGCTGTGTGTGAGACGCCGAAAGCTGGCGGCGCGCGGAAGATAAAGACATGCTCACGGCGCCTCCGTGACATCACATAGTGCACCAGCAACGGAGAACTGCGCCAAGAAAGCGTCCTTAGTTATGGCGCAAGCGCAGATGAACATAGCGCCGAAATGTATGCAGGACGCGACAATGGGGCAGATAGACTGAGCAGGTGATTTTAAACCCATGCTCAGTTAACAGCTAGTGAAACGACATTTATTGGTTGGAAAAGGAACTGATAGTCTGTTCCAATTTCTCCCAAGGGACCTTGATTTAAAATTTGTTTGGATATTTTTGCTCAGTCAATCAAGTTAATTCAAACAGTGTTTTTAAAGTACACAGGAAAGAAAGAAACACTTTAAAAATAGCTGCTGAAATCCAACTGGTCATTTAACCCATTTGGTGCCTTTGTATTTAAGGTGAATGTCCAGAAGCATTCCTTTTGCAGTAATAATCTGTCCAAGTTTCCATGTCTTTGAGAGGGAGAAACTCGATCAATGCCCCTCCATTTGAGGCATTTGGAGTTCCCCCCATGTATTGAGTGTATAAAACGTGAGATTGGTGTGTCATGTTGATGGCGAATATTGCCTAAATGCTCCCCAATCCTACGTCGCAGCTGTCTTGTGGTTTTACCCACATACCTCAATCCACATGTACAGGTTATCAGATATACCACATGTGTGGTCTTACAGTTAATAATATATTTAATCTGATAGGTCTTTGCCCCTGTATCATTGGAGAACGTATTTGTCTTTTCCACAAAGTCACAGAAAGAACAGTCCCCACATCTGAAAGAACCGTTTGGTCTAGTCAGCCACATGTCTTTCTTTGGATTTACAAAGTGGCTACTGACCAGACAGTCCTTCAGATTTCTTCCCCTTCTATAGGATATCGTGGGGGCCTCCCCGACATAATCCTCCAAATCGGGGTTTTTTTGTGAGTTTTTTGAGATAGACTACGATATATATTTTAATATATTTAATAAAAGTTATTTTTTAGGACTGATTTTTCCCTCTTTAAATTGTCTTTCAATACAATACATGGAAACCTCTAAAGAAACATTTATGCTATATACAATACATGAAAAAAACTTTGAGATTCTTAGTTCACACGTTTTGATCAAAAAATGCTTAAGCCACCCCTGGCTTACAACAGGATCTCAAGGCGGGTGGTCCTACTCTATTTTTACCTCTCACTAGAGTCAAATTCAGATTTCTCATTGGGTCAACCAACCTCCATAATACAGAGAGAAAAATAAAAAAAGCACCAACCTTGCAAGCATACTGCACTGATATAACAACCTGTGGAAGTGGGCAGGGTGCAAGGGACCAAAATGGAGGCATCCATTACTCCCTCTATAAATTAAAAGCAATATATGCCAAGTACAACGTATAGTTCTGCACAAAAAAAACATTTCTGAATAACACAATGTGAACTTGGGTGCCACTGGCAGGCTTGCGGCATATGTATATACACGCATTCCAATACCAGCAGCACACCATCTGCTAAAAGGGCTATACAATACATGGAAACATTTATGCTATCTACAATACATGAAAAATACTTTGAGATTCTTAGTTCACACGTTTTGATCAAAAAATGCTTAAGATAAGTGGGCAGACTCTTTCTATTAAGTAGATAAAAGGTGTGAGGGCCTTGCTGGCAAGAGCTTGCAATCTATGAGGGTGCCTTGGGGAGACAAAGGGGGAGAAGTGCTAAATTTACAATGGCCCAGTCATGTTTTATAAATATGGGGAGGTTTACATAGAAAATATTGGGTGAACCTGCCACCAGACAGTACATCTATAAACATAAAGTCGACTGTGAGTGCCCTAGTGAGGATTGACAAATGAGTATGCTAGAAGGTGTGTGGGTTTAACGAGATTTTTTAATTGGGGTATTGATATGTTTAGGTCCTGCCTAAGAAGATGTATGATTTCAGGACACACTTAAAACTGGGAAGGCTGGGATTGTGCCTGATGGTAAGGTGGTAGGATTGTCCAGGAAATGTGTGGCAGCACTGTTCAAAATCTTACGGACGGGCTATGGAGGTTAGGATGATCTATGTGTCAGTAGTATTATTATACGTAGCTGAAGCGTAGAGATGCGGGCAGGGTGGGTAGACAGAAATGAGTGGAGGAGATGTATTAGGGGTGCAGCGCTGTTGGAGAGCTTTATGGGTGAAAGTAATTGAGTTTTATGCTGTATTCAGGTACAGTATGGGCAACCAGTCAGCTGAGTTACACAGGGGTATGGGCGAGGAGCAGTATAGCGGCTTGAGAGAAGACAAGCTGCTTTCTGCATTCATGACAATTGAGAGGGGAGAGTTTACAGGATAGGGAGACCGATAAGCAGGGAGTTAACAGTAGTCGAATACGAGTATGAAATAGAGAGTAACCAATGAAGAGTTTGAGTTTTACCACATTGAGAAAAGGACGGATTCTGGAGATGTTTCTTGAGTAGCAGTGTGACAGGAACGGGCAAGGGTGATGGATAGTATGTGTGAAGGACAGATCAGAAGTCTAGTATAATCCCCAGACGCGGGCCTGTTTCCACGTGTGTGTTATGGTGATGCCACACACTGAGAGAGACGATAGCGCAATGGGGTTTTTGATAGTGAGATGGTTGTGGGAAAAACAAGAAGTTCAGTTTTAGTGAGGTTTTAGTTGAGATAGAGAGAGGACATCATTTCAGAGACAGCGGACAGACAGTCACTGGTGTTTTGTAGTAGGGCAGGAGTGACTAATTTTTAGTGTCTAACATACCTAAAAGGAGCATCTACAAATAGGGTCCCCCAGTACATAGGTTGGTATATAGGGTTCCCTCAGTAGGAAGGTATATAAGGCTCCCCTATGTACCCAGTAAGTAGGTACATAGATCCCCATTAGATATGTGTAATGTCCCCCCAAAAAGTAGGTACCTAGAGTTCCCCAGTAAATAGGTATATAGGCTCCCCAATCGGTAGGTATATAGGGCCACCCAATAGGTAGGTACATAGGCCCCCAGTAGGAAGATAGGTATAGTAGGTACCACATATAATCCTCTAAGGTGAGGTATAAAAGCCCTCACCTATTATGATAAAAATATAGTGCTGCCTTATAGAATGTTAGTGGTCGAGTAAAGTGACCCACTAGGTTAATAGAAATAATGGCCCCCCAGTCGATAGATACATAGGGCTGTCCAGTAGGTAGGTAAGGTATATTAGGTCTCCAGTATATGTATTAAGGGAGTATGATACTTGTGTTCCTCGCGTGGTGGAGGTATGTGTAGGAATGAAGTTTCTTCCCCATTAGATAGTTAGGTAATATATACGGCTCGATCCCCCCATAGTTTAGGTGGGTGTATATAGGGTCTTCATGCAGTAGTTAGGTAGATATATATAGGATCTGCCCCCCAGTAGTTAAGCAGGTGTATATAGGGTCTTCCCCAGAAGTAAGGTATATATTTACATTGGGTCTCCCGCCAGTATTAGTATATGTTTATATATTTGACCTCCGCCCCTTGGGTAGTAAAAGAAGATAAATATTTCTCGTACCATTGAGTATAGGAAGGATGTATTAAAGGGGCCCCCTCAGTAGATAGGTAGGTGTATGACAGGGTCTCCCGGCCTGTAGTGATGGAAGGTGTACTATCAGAACTGACCCCATTAAGTATTGGTAGGTATATATAGTGGATTCAAGAACTGTGGCTGATTAAAGTCATGAGAAAAGAGGTTCGAATCTAGTGGTAAACCTTCCACTGATCTCCCTGCTGTTATAATTAAATGCTGAATTGCTCCAACAAAATATTTATTACATACAGGGGATGGAGGAGCAAACATGACCATTGTTCCCCTTCCGGACTCTCGTGGTGCCATGCTGTTGTGTATTGTACAAGAAAAGTCCTGATTTGGTGACTGCTTGGCATCTAATCACTGCCTTAGTTCTACAATCCAAGACCAATTGATGCCATTGAGTATAGCACTGGTGTTTTCATGGCCGCCATACAGGGGGGTAACAGCGGGTACTCCCGATGGGGCCCGATGGAATAAGGGGTCCCGCCTGGCGTGGGGCCCCCATATTCCTCATGACAGAGCAGGGCCCGGCGGAGCAGCCGCCATAACCCTATACACCTGCTTGCCCACAGTTGTCGTCCCCGATCTGCTTGCGTGTCCCGCGGATGCATTGCCGTGCGCCCGCGGGGCCCGGCCGCTTGCATTCGCCGGTCTCTGTGCACGCCCGGGTTCCCTGCGTCCGTAGGTGGCCCGATATAAACCGGGCCCATTATGCCGGGGGACTAAGGTCCCCGACCCCGGGTCTGTGTCAGTTTATATCCTACAGCCTGCCGGCGCCTCCCTACTAGTAACGTGTAAGGTGCGTCGCGGGTGACGTCACTTCACCGCGCCGTGCATGCAGTTCGGCAGAGTCGGCAGCATTCGAGCGGCGTAGCGAGGCTCAGTTAATGGTTTGTTTTTTTTCATTTTTTATTTATGATTATAATGTCGGCGGGCCCTGCTACCTACACTGAATTGGGGCCCTTGTCTACCAATCAAAATGGGGGCCCTGCTACCTATCACACTTGGGGGCCCTGCTACCTATGACTAATGGGGGCCCTGCTACTGAGACACTAATGGTGGTCCCTGCAACCTAAAACTAATAGGTGGGCGCCTTCTACTATCTATCGAAATTGGGACCCTGCTACCTATCATCAATGGGGCCCTGCTACGCTAAATCACTAAAGATTCCTCTGCTACCTGATCTCTAAGGTGGGCCCTGATCAACCTATCTCTAAAGGGGCCCTGACGCTACCTAAACTTCTAAGAGGGGGGTGGCAGAACGCTACCGAATCTCTAAATGGGGTCCGCAACGGCAACCTTATCTCTAAAAGTGGGGCCCTGACGCTAACCTATCTCAATAGTGGGCCCTTCGCGCTACCCGAAACCTCCTAGAATGTAGGGTGTAGCCCTGGGCTACCTAACCTCTAAGGAGTGCCCTGGATACCTAACCTCTAAATGAGGCCCTGGGAGGCTACTAACCTCTATAAGGAGGGGCCCTGGCTACACAGAGGCGCTCTTAATGAGGGCCCTGGCTCCTAAACAAAAACGAGGGCCCTGGCTACCATAAACATAAACGAGGCCCAGACTACCCTAAACATAAACGAGGTGCCCTGACTCTACCTAAACATGAAGGGGTGCCCCTGACGTCTACCGGTAAACAGAAGTGGGGCCGCTGACTCTACTAAAACAAAAGGGGGCCCTGACTCTGACCGTGAAACATAAAGGGGGCCCCTTACTCTACCTAAACCAGGGGCGATTGCTAGGGCCTAAATACATCCGGGGCCGCCCCTGAGGTTGTTGGTTTTTCTGGGTAGGGGCTTGGTTCACACGACATTTTTCACGCCTCATTGTGAACTGTGGATGTTTTTTTTACAGGTAAAAACCTTGTGTTCGCTGTACACCTTTTTTTTATTAAAAAATTTTTTTTTTATTCTGCACATCCACACAGATCCTGTCCACTCCTCCGTCAGTCACTGATACAGGTAAAAATCACCAAAAGACACCTTGATTTACTTTATTCAGAACTTCTCACCTTCATATGACAATACCCCTAAACAGTCACAAAACATACACGCGGTAACATGAGCAAAACTAACCAGACAATGGAATATTGTACTAAAACCCACTTACAAACCAGACCCAAAACTATTAACTACATAATGAACAAATATCTGCCAGACCCCACATGTTACAATAGCTCTGAAAGACAAAATACCACTGCCGATTAGTGACCATCATAGTGGTTAGTTACTAGTTGAATAAGACTGCTCTGCAACATATAAGTGATATACCCTGCATATACATTTGGGTGACTCAAGTTAGACGTCTTTTCTGATCAGCATCGTATCACCTTCCCATCTCTCTCCAATCGGTTCACAACCATCAAGCATATTGCTCCCGGCCAATACACTCCCTGAGGATTTGTGACACAAATATCTTAGAATCCACATATCCCGAGCAACTCCTTACTTATATGTATACAGTCCCCTCAGTTAGGTAATATAGGGTTCACTGTGAAGCATTATATGGTGGCCACGTCAGGTATATGGGTCCACATGCAGGTATATAGGTGCCACAGGGCAGTATATATGTGGGCACAGGGCGGAGTATATGGGTGTGCACTGAGGCGTAAGCTGTGCACAGGCAGTATATGGTGGCACTCTGTGAGGCAGTAGTAAAGGAGGCCGACAAAGAGCGGTATATAGCTGGCACTGAGTGCAGAATAGAGGGACTGATGCAGTATAACGTGGGCCACAGTTCGGAGGCATATGTTTGACCACAGGGCAGGTAAAAGGTGTGGGCCCACAGTCAGGATATGTTGGCCACAGTCAGTATAAGGGTGGTGCAGGCGAGTCAGGCATTATAGAGGCACAGGCACAAATGGGTCCACAGGGCAGGGCTACTTGGGGGGGGCCCAGTCAGCAAAGATGGGGTCCACAGTCAGGCATTCTAGGGGCAATGCAGGGATAAGGGGGCCACCAGTCAGGAATATGGGTGCCACAGGCAGTAAAGATGGGGGACCACAGCATGTGAAACGGGGGCCACATGCAGGCATTAAAAGTGGGCCTCAGCGAGTGAAATGGGTGCACAGGCAGTATAAGGTGGCCAACAGGCAGGGTATATGGGGGCCGCAGTCAGGAAAGTTGGGGTCCACAGTATGTATATGGTGTCCCTCAGGCAGTATATGGGGTGCCACAGGCAGTAGATATGGGGGCACAGGCAGGATATGGGGGCCCACATGGCAGGCAATATAGTGGCACATGCAGATATGGTGGCCACAGGCCGGTGAAATTGGGGCCCACAGTGCAGTAATATGGTGGGGCCACCGGCAGGGATGTGGGGGCCACGATGCAGGCAGTTATAGGTGCCCAGGCAGGTGATATGGGGGCGGCACATTCAGGGAAAAGGGGCCCACAGGCAGTAATAATGGGGGCCACACTGGCATGTGATATAGGGGGCCGTACAGGCAGGCATTATAGTGGCACATGCAGTAATGGGGTGCCAACCGGCAGTCCATTATCGTGGCACAGGCAGTAAAGTGTGGGCCACAGGCAGGTATAGGGTGGCCACAGGCAGACATGTATAGGGGCACAGGCCGTTATAGGGGCACTGAGGCAGATAACCCTAATAAAAATAACAACATAGGAATACTCACCTGGTAGCACCCCCGGTCGATCGCGGCATCAGTCCACATCAAGCCCTCCTCCCCGGCAGCGGAGGGCCTCGGTTGCACGTCCTGAAGACGCGCTGTTCGCCCAGAGGATAGGCAGCGTCGAAAATTACATCACAGGCGCGATTGATGGGACCCGGCGTCCCCGCAGTTAGCAGTCCCAGTAGCCTTGTCGACACTGTCCCCTTGCGGCTGCAGGTTAGCGCTCGCGTCTCTGCAACCAAGAAGCCCGCAGGCTGCATGTGCGCTCCATCGGTCGCACATGCAGCTGGAATGGCCAGTCTGTTGCTCCGGAAGCCCACGGCAGCGGCCGTGGAGACCCGGGGAGACTCCGTGCACAGGGAGTTTTATTCGGGCCGCGAGCCGCCGCGGGATAAAACAGCCTAGCTGGCCGTCCCCTGGACCTAAACATAAAGGGGGCCCTGACTTGTGCCTTACAAACTAAAGGGAGTCTGCGATGCTCAGTTAACCCACCAACCTACGCTGTGTCTGTACCTACCAACTTAACCGCGGTGGTGGAGCTACCTACCTAAATATGTCCTGGACCATAATTACCTGGTGGGTACTTGCACATTTGCCAACCTGACCTAGGGACTTGTCTACCTACCTGTAAAATTATTGTTGATAAGGGGGAGCAGCCCATAGTTGATAGCAGTAATCTTCAGGTGATAGCCCTCTCGCCCACCCCACCCCTTAGGATACTAGACCTATAAGTTTATGGTGCTTGGGGGGGGGACCCACTCCACCCACCCCTGTGAGAGTTAGGGAGTACATAGGAGGTAATAGGTAAAGATGATTCAGAGTAAAAGTTGAGGATTCTAAGAATTTGTGTGTAATTACTGCAGGGAAGAGGGGTTGTGGCCGGGACAAGTCACCATGACGGTGGGTGGAACGGATGCAGAAGAGGAGGGGAAAGGCAGTGAACAACTCCAGGGTAACGACTCATCAGATAGTACGTCTCCCGGTGAGCCCTAGATGTCATGGGTGTATTTTGGGCTTCTATATTGATCAGAGCTGTATTCACTGTAATGTGATGTACCCGAGCAGGTGTCTTGACCTCTTAGTAGGACTCGGAGCGAATGTCGGTGTATTAGGTTATACCATAGCAAGTTGACTGACCTCTAAGGGTTGTCTCTAGGTATGGCGTGTTGTAGTGTATATACTGAGCTGGTTACCTGGACCTCTTGTTGTATCTAAATGTGTTGGTTTGTATGGGTTATACCTGAGGTCTTGGTGTCTGACCTCTATGTGAACCTCTATAGGCAGTGTGAAGTGATATTCCTAAGCGGGTTCTGATCTTAAGTTGGTCTCTATATGGCGAGGGGTGGAGTAGGTTATACCCTGACTAGGTAGTTTGATCTCTATGATTCACTGAGTAAGGCTGGGTTGTATGTTTATTCCTGACTGTGTCCGTACCTCTATGTTGTCCTCTATATGGCATTGTGTTTGTAGTAAATACCAGAGGCTGGTGTCTGAGCCCGTATGGATCTACTGATATGCATGTGTGGGTAGGTTAGTCCTGACTGGTGGTCTGATCGTCTATGTGGTCTCTATATGGTTTGTGGGAGGTAGGTTAGTACCTGAGCTGGTGTCTGATCTCTATGTGGTCTCTAAATGGCGGGGGTTGTAGGTTATAACAGAGCTGGTGTTCTGAACTACTAATGTGGTCTCTATGTGGAGTTGTTGTAGGTATAGGACTGAGCTTGTTTCATTGGTGAGCACTAAGGAGGTTATGGAATGATGTTTTGGAGTTTTATATGTGGCACTAGTTTATGGCATTGTACACTGTCCCTGATTGTCAGAGTTAGGGAACACCTGACTGTTTGAAATGGACTACACTGTACTAACAACTGGAGTGGTTATAAAACGTAAGATTGAGGTGCTGACCAAGGGAGAACATTGGAGTGTGGCTCAATTAATGAGGGTGGATGTTGTAAAAGAGTGCCTTTGTGTGGATTTTATTGTAAATGTATTAGGAGAGTGGAGGGGATTACGAGTTAAGTGTGATGAGGGTGATATAGAATGTATTGGCGTAATAGATATTGTATGTGGTTGTCTGGGATATTGTATGATGGGTGGAAAGTGGAACTTTATATTTGAGGGGGAGTTAGTTGGAAATAGCCAAAGGTTTGTATGGTTATATGTAATGTATGTATGGAGGTATATAGTATGTTGGTAGGAGGTAGTATTGTATCGGCAAGGTTGTGAGTGGATATTTTAAGTGGTGTGGCTGTGTATAGTTGTGAGGCGTTGGTATGAGGGGGAAATTGTATGTGAGTGTGTTGTGAGGGGGATATGGATGGACTACTTAGCCCTGTGCTATGAGAGATGTGTTAGACTGACGATACTGAGTTGATATACAGATATGTGACTCCTCATGATATTGTACTTCACAAGGAACAGTTTCGTTTTTTGCATACTGAATTAGTGGTAAAATGGGCGAATTATTAAGTCCTATAGTCCGTTCTTTTTGCTTGGGGCGGTGCGAGTCGGTTGCGTGGGGCGGGGAGTGGTCGTGAACTGGGTTGCAGGGGTTTTGGGTTTTATACAGGGTGGGGGGCCCAGGTGCTTACAGCTGTGATGGGGGTCCCCCCCCGAAAATTCTGTTGGCGCCCAAGCAGGTGGTCATGAATGTAATGTAGTCATGAATCACTAACAACAGGCAGAGGAGCCAGTTCGTGAGCACTGATCCGCAGTTGTGAAATGTCAAAATAGGGTGCTGTGTTGAAGAAGAACATTGCTCTGATAATTAAAGAAACAGTCAGTGAAGTGGGGAAATACATTCCAAAGAAAATGTGTAATACTCTGGTATCTAGTGACAATATATAGACATCAACAGCCAATATGAAAAATAGTCTTATCCTATGTCACTATAATTAGGGTCAAGGCACTGATCTGCGTGGAAAAGCACTTTTCCAGCTGAGTCATAGCTCGATTTCCTTAGCGCTGAGAAAAGGTCAAGAGTAACCAGATATAGCTGTATTGGTTAGACCGGGCCAGGAAAAGCTGAATGGTTGCAATAATAAATTATGTATGGCTTCTTTATTAATAGCATACCTCCTAACCTTTTGGAAGACAAAGAGGAATAATTAGGGTGACATGTTTGAATGAGGCTGCCCCAGTTCTCTTGTATAATGTGAGCCAAAAACAATGTATGAACAGGTGTCAGCTCAACCTTAGCATGAAAAGTCTCTTAGTAATTGCACCAAAGACACATTTTAAATAGCCAAATATTTGGGGGTGTTCTGGGGGCGTGTCGCACCACATTCATAGGATTAGACACATTTATGATTCTCTGACGCCAAATCTAGGGGCCAAACAGTTAGAACAGCCAGACCAAGTAGAAAGTGTTGGAGGTAGGTGTCGTATTGCACTAATACGGCCCATGATGTATGACCTGCAGAAGAATGTTTCATACACTCTTGAGCATCAACACTACAACAATCCTTTAACACTTCCAAGAAAGCAATAAAGAGCGTTACTCTTCATTTTTCACCTCCGCTGCCATCGGCAAAAGCTATAAGCTTTTTTATTTTTCCATCTACAAAGGCATAGTGAGTATGCTAATATTTTGCTGGACGCGAGAATTACTTTCCTATTGTTTTATTAATGTTACCAGGATAGAATATACATTAAAACCGCCAAAAAAGGAGTTCAAATTAGGGCAAAAGTGAACGCATTTTTATACTTGCTCCAAGTTTGTGGAGTTTTGCTTTTTGTGTGGCATTCAATATGCAGAAAAAATGATGTTTTATCTATGATACTACAGTGGTTTGATTATCGCATCCGTCCATACCAAACATGTCGGGTTTACCGTTATGTTTTGGTAGGCATACAAAATTCCAAACATTTTTTTAATATGACATTTGCGACGCTTCAACGTGTTTTTTGACGACCAATACATTTTTTGTTACTAGACACCAACGTACTTCAGTGAGTTGTCATTTTTTGCAGCAGAAGTGGAACTTTTTATTTGGTAACCGAGTTGAAATCCTTTTTTTAGTTTATCACATATTTTGGACATTTTTGATCACTTTTATTCCGAGATTTGTTATAGGAGAATTAAATTAGCCAAAAAAATGGCAATTTTAGGCGTCTGGATTTTTTCCTTCTGACGGTGTTTCTCTTATGGGGGATAAATGTGTGGATATAATAATAATCGACTTATATCGACGCGGTAGGTAATACCAAATAGTGTGTGAAACTATTTATTATTAGCTTAATGTGATATAGTGTAAAAGATGGTCGAATGGAATGGTGATATTTGAACTTTATAATACATTTTTTTACACTTTTAGAGAAACTTTCTATTTTGAATTAGGGGAAACTTAAGATACCCTAGGGCGCTAACCACAGGATGTGCACGATCGTTAATACAGCCAAAGGAGTGCATTGCATAGGGACAATGCATGTAGTTGGCTGATCAAAATGGCGTTTAAGCCCTACTCCTGCCTGGGGCCAGAATGGTGTAAATGAGTACATGGTCAAGATATGATGAGGTCATTCATGAGGCTCCCCGCTGCCTTGTAGTAGCCGTGAGTCGAGACACATCCAATCTCATCACTGATTTCCCGACTCGGAGTGTGGGGAAGAGAACAAGTGCGCAGAGCCCCATTTTTCATACATTTAGAAGATCCCGCGGCTATGTTTACTTGCGGCGTCTAAAGAGAGCCGTTCCCTCCGCTGTCTGTAACCGCCTGGTGAAGTGTTAGCCTCAAATTGTCTGGTGGACCAGGGTTTTGCTGATAAGTTGGATTTACAAGCATCTCCTTAACACCAACATGACCCCTACGTTAAGTGTGTTTTAAGGGGATAAAGCAGAATAAGAAGCTGGCCTGTCACGTTCAACGTTCATACATGTCGCCCTTATTTTTCATTGCAAGGAAAATATAATGTTTTTACATTGTATTGTTAATATGTTCAAATTGGATGTCAATTACAAGAGAAAGTCAAAAAGCCATTTGAATAAACACAGGTTAGGGAGCGATTTGAGTAAAAATAGGAACCCGTGCTCCAAAAGAGGGACACTTGGGAAGTATGTTTAATGCAGAGAATTATGCTGTTCTTGCTGTCAAAAAATACTAGAAGAATGACAGAATGGAACCCAGCGCAAAAGTGAACAGGGCCTAACAGAGTTGAAAAAAGGGTGTTGTAGTAAATCAATAGAAACAGAAGATTTTCATTCACTTTCATTATTGCTGCTGGTTTCTTAAAAAAAAAAAAACAAGTTCACTTTAAAAAAAATGTTTTGTATGGCATGAACGCTTACTAGAAATGTAGTCATTATGCTTTGTTATTGTAACACAATGGATTTCTGCAGGATACTTGCAGTTGCAGGGTATTTTCACAATGTATTGTGTGAACTTTCAAAGTTGATACAAAATAGCCTGAGCAGGTATTTATCACATTAAATACTAATATGTAGATCTCTTTGTGCATGTGATTCTAAATGCAGATAATATGTGTCACATAAGGTACCAAAGAAGTTTGTGACCCATGCTATTAGGGGGAGGCCCTGTCTACCAACCTAATTACTGGGGAAAAGCCATGTTTACCTTCTTAACTATATGGCTACATATCTACTTACCTACTGGGGAGCCAAATATACCTACCTATTGAGGGACCCTATCTACTTACTAGGGCTATGTACCCACGTATTGGTGGAATCCTATATACCAACCTATCCACTGGGGAATCCTATGTACCTACTTATTGGCAGAGGAGGGCATTATACCTTCCTACTGGGTGGGTTTACATGCCTGTCTACTAGGAAGAACCTTTTACCTATTGGGGGGCTATGTACGTACCTACTGGAGAAGTCTTTTATACTTACCTACCTACTGGAGGAACCTATATACCAATCTATCTACTGGGAGACCCTATTTACCTATCTATTGGGGTGCCCTATATATCTACCTACTGAGGTTACTCTATATGCCTACCTACCTACTGAGAGGGTCTATATAGGCCCCTAATGGGGCTTTATGCCTCCCTACCTACTGTGGGAACCTTTATACTTATCTATCTATCTACTGAGGGCTCCCATTTAAGGGGGTACCTAATTGGGAATTAAATATCTCATCACCTACTGAATTAATCTGTAAACTTACGAGGCAGCCTATTTACCTACATTATGAGGGTACCTATATGCCTACCTACTGTGGAAGGCCTATATACTTACCTACCTACTGGGGGTTCTGTATAGCTATCTAGTTGGGGCCTACCTATTAACCTATCTATCTGACTTTTTTAGTTTCTAATTGTTAGGGTCTAACATACCTAAAAGGAGCATCTCCCTGCATAATTTGGTGGGCTGCCTAATACATGGGGTGTGTTCCTACTACTGGCCCTATGATCTTCTGAGGGCATTTTCGCTGTTTGGTGTGCAATTGCTGTGTGGGACAACAAAGGGGGCACTGTTACTATTTGGGGTGCTATGGATGGGGAGTTTGTACAGAGGTAAAATAGGGAAGTGCTAGAAAGAGAGAGTCTAAACTGTTTGTGTGGCAAATTCTACAGGAATGAGTAGTGACCAGGAGATGTCATTGAACTGAACAGAGAAAAAAGGAAAGAGAACAACTCATCAGAGACAAGAATGACTCATTAGAGAAGACATCATGGAGGTTTGGGCCAGATGGAGAAGGAAAGGACAAAATAACAACTCCCATCATAGATGATGTCTCATGTGAGTTCCTCAATGTCAGGAGTTATTTTGCTTCTGTGTTAAATCAGTACAGTATTCACTGTCATGTGACGGTGACCTTAGCTGGTGTCTGATTATGTGGTCACTATATGGCAGTATTGAAGATTACATCGGTACTTGCATAGTGGCAGCGTACACTTGTCCCTGATTGTAAAGTGAGTGAATACCTGTCCCTGACCCTGTGATTAGGGGTTTCTCTGTACCTCTTCTACTTTCTTGCTTGTGTTAGATTTGTTTATTTTAGAAAGTGGCACGGTGCGTGACTGAGGGAAATTTTGGAGGCAGATATTGTATGTGGGCTGGTGGAGGTTTTGTGCCAGGGCTGCTTTTTATTCCCAGTCTGGCCCTGCCTAACACCTAATTCCTACAGCCACTCCAAAACCCTGGACCCAAGAAACTACCTCAATAACTCATTTAGCAACTTAATGTTGCTCCACATTAACCCCTTAATGCTCCATGACTGATATACCCGTCATGGAGGTGCGAAAGAGGTATGGAGTGGGTTCATGCACTGAACCGGCCCCATATATGGAGGCTTCCAGCTGTTAGTTACAGCCAGCAGCTGTTGTGGCTGGGATCAAAGGCAGCTCCAATCCTAGACATAGAGACACAACAATAAACACAGCCGAGGTGTTTAAATGATTAAACTGCAGGGCTGCAGTCTGTCGTGGCCCAGTAGTTTGGTACTGCAGTATACAGGAGTATGTTCATGGCATATTAGTGCTGCAGTATATAGGACAAGCGATCAAGTGATGGCATGTTCAAGTGCCTTAGGAGGACTAAATGCTGAAGTAAAAACATTTAAAAAAAATTAATTGATAAATATTAAAAGTTCAAAACATCCGCCTTTTGCCATTTAAAAAAAAAAAATTAAAAAGGTTACAAATAATTGGTATTTCCTGCAGCTGTAAAACTGCATTCACTCCAAGCTGGTACCAGGAAAATCTAGACCTCACCTCGCAGAAAAGGGACAGTTCTACTGAAGGAAAGATATAAAAGATATTGGTCTCAGATATTGGCGAGGCAAAGCAATTTTTTTTTCTAAATATTTTTTTTAATTCAGTAAAACATAATGAAAATTAAAACTATATAAATGTGGTATTGGCAAAATCATGACAACCTGCAGAATAAAGTTAATATGCTATTTATACCAAATGGTGAACTCCATGAAAATGAAACTCTCACAAAAATGGCACAATTGCATTTTTTTTTTCATGTTCCATCACACAAAGAATTTTTTGAGGCATTTTTCAGTATATTACGTGGTAAAAATTGTATATTTAAAAATTACATCTTGTCCTGCAAAAAAATATTAAACCCTCATATGTCTATTTAGGTGAAAAAATATAAAAAGTTATGGTTTTTGGAAGGTAGAAGGAAACATGTAAAAACAAAAATCTGAAAATAGCTGGGTTCTTAAATAGCTCAGCCAATGAGAAGCTCACAATATATTAGTGTTGGAGGCTAATAAAAGAAATACATAATAGACAATATAATCAATATTTAAATGTATTAGTAATAATGCATGATTACTAATCTTGCGTTATTACTAACAATTCATAAATTTAAATATTGATTATATTGTCTATTATGTAGTTTTTGTATTAGCCATAAATCAAACAAGAACAATGGTGACAATATAGACAAATTGTGCCCAAAGTGTCAATATTTTCTGTGGTCACCATTATTTTCCAGCACTGCATTAACTCTCTTGAGCATGGAGTTCGCTAGAATTTCACAGGTTGCTGTCACTGGAATCCCCTTCCACTCTTCCATGATGACATCATGGAGCTGGTGCATGCTAGAGACCTTGCGTTCCTCCACCTTGCGTTTGAGGATGCCCCATGCAGAACCATCTATGGCCTATATCCATCAGGGGGACATATAACCTTCAGAGGGCTATTTAACCTACAGGGGAGTCATATAACCTACAGGGGGGCCAATAACCTACGGGGGGCCTATAAGCTATAGGGTGACATATAACCTACAAGTGGACTATAACCTACAGAGGGGCCTATATCCTACAGGGGGGTCTATAGCCTATAGAGTGGCCTATAAAATACAGGGGGCTTTAAATAACCTTTCAGGGGCTGCAAAGCTACCTCTAGTGGGCAGCATATCTACCTACTGGGGTTAAGCTACCTATCTATTTAATGTTGAACAGCATTACTACCTATTTACTTATCGGGGGTCCCCATAACAAAGATAGGAATTGGTAGGGAAGTGCTGATAAAGTGAGGATTCTAAGATCTTTGTGTGGTAAATTCTGCAGTGACATGCTGCGGGTGGGAAAAGTCATCATGGCAGCCTAGACCAGATGGTGAAGATCAGGGAAAAAAAACGATTTAGAGAACGACTGATGAGATAGGAAATCTCCTGTGAGTCCCTGGTGTCAGGGGTTATTTTGTGTCTCTGTTATATCAGTGTTGTAGTCACTGTCATGTGATGGTGACCTGAGCTGGTGTCTGACCACTATGTGGTCTCTATATGATGGTGTTGTAGGTTATCGTTTGTTATCGATAATGTATATTTTTGTTCCTGTTAGTGGTTGCGTTTTTTGGGGGGCCCAGTGCACAGCTCTGGTCAGGGGTCCATAATGCTGTTAAGATGGCACTGGCCCCACAGATATTTAATAGGGTTAAAATCTGGAGACATGTTTGGCCAGTCCAGCACCTTTACCCTCACTTTTCTTTAGCAAGACAGTGGTCATCTTTGACGTGTGTTTGGGGTCGTTATCATGTTAGAATACTGCCCTGCATCCCAGTTTCCAAGAAAAGTGGATCATGCTCTGCTTCAGTATGTCACAGAACATGTTACCATTCATGGTTCCCACAATGAACTGTAGCTCCCCACAGCCAGCAGCACTCATGCAGCCCCAAACCATGAAATTCAAACCACCATGCTTGACTGTAGGCAAGACACACATGTCTTTGTACTCCTCACCTGATTGCCGCCACACACGCTTGACACCATTGGAGCCAAATAAGTTTATCTTGGTCTCTTAAGACCACAGAACATGGTTCTACTAATCCATGTCCGTAGTCTGCTTGTCTTCAGCCATGCTGACCAATTTGATGCAGTGTGTGGCATATCGTCTGCGCACTGTCAGGCTGACCTCCATCTCCCACCCTTTTAAAATCTGCAGCAATGCTTACAACACTTAGGCCCTGTTCACACAACGGATTTGGTCATGGGTTCGGCCGCGGCTTTTGCCGTGGTTCCCGTGGCCAAACCTCGCCCTAACCTCGCTGCAAACTCGCGTCTCCCAACGCGGGTTTGCGGCGTGGGTGCTGGGCGTGGTTGTGGCGCAAGTGGGCAGTGGTTTGGGGCGTGGCTTGTGGCGAGGGTTTGCCCCCATGCAAATTAGTAGGCAGGGGGAAAACCGCGACGCCCGTGGCGACACCCGCGGCAACACCGCACGGCTGCCGCGCTGAGGACTCCCTGTCAAGAATTGACAGGAGAGCTCTCAAACACAAGCGTGGCCAAACCCGCGGCGTGTGAATGTTAACGTGGTTTCCCATAGGAAACCATGTTAATAAAGTGGGCACGATTTAGACGTGGTTTTGGCTGTGGAAACCGCGTTGGAACCCGCAGTCATAACCTCGTTGAAATCCGTCGTGTGAACAGGGCCTAATACGTCTATTTTGAACAGAAAATCTCTGGAGATGATGCTGAGCATGTGCACTTAACTTCTCTGGTCGACCATGGCGATGCCAGTGACATCTGTCTTGTTAAACTGCTGTTTGGTCTTGGCCACCATGCTGCAGCTCAGTTACAGGGTGTTGGCAATCTTCTTATAGCCTAGGCCATCTCTATGTAGAGCAACAATTCTTTTTTTTCAGATCCTCAGACAGTTCATTGCCAAGAGGTGCCATGTTGAACTTCTATTAACTAGTATGAGAGAGTGTGAGAGCCATAACACCAAACAAACAAAAAAACAAACCTGCTCAACATTCACACCTAAGACCTTGTAACACTAGTGAGTGACATGACACAGTGGAGGGAAAATGGCAAATTGGGCACAATTTGTCCATTTTCTCTTAGGGGTGTACTCACTTTTGGTGACAGCAGTTTAGTCATTGATGGCTGTGTATTAAGTTATTTTGAGGGCAAACCAAATATACACTGCTATACAAGCTGTACACCAACATCTTTACATTGTATCAATATGTCATATTTTCAGTCATCTCTCATATCTGTCATATTGTAAATAATACAGGATTTACAAAAATGTGAAGGGTGTGCTCACTTTTGTGAGATACTGTATCTATATATGGCAAAGCTTTTTGACTGCAATTTTTTTGGGGGGAGCTGAAGATGTAGTTAAAATTGAAGAAGTAATTTAAATAATCACATTTTGTACATATTAGCTGATTAATCATTTTTATTAAAGCAAATGTAGTGACTACATTTGCTTGCAGTACAATTTTAAGCAGAAAAGTTAAGATGCTCACAATTTAATTATTTGCACTTTAAATTTTGTAAGGGTGAAGCTTTCTTCTTGCTGTGGCTGGGTTAATTAGTATATTAGTTCTTTATTTGAAATTCCAAATAAGTCAAAAGAATGTGTTAATTGTATTATATATTATAGTTAGTTAATTGTATATTATGCACTCTTATATTGAAGGATATTTCTCATAGTATGAAGCTTGACATTTGACATTGTTCCAACCTTTATACAAAGACTAATGTTTCCCATCAGTCAGACAAATTAGTGGATTAATCAGCTTGTAAAGATTTATGTATTAGAGCTTATGATGAATTGCACCAGTTAGTGTGTAATGTAAGGTCTAGTTGAATGCGGAAACTGAGCTTATGTGAAACGTTCTCTCTATGTCACTTACAACCAGCACAACAGAATGGAATGTATAAGCAATGCAATTAATCTATTAATGATGGCGAACACAATGCCCTTTACAGTACTCGAGCGCACGCTATGAACATTGTAGAAAGATTTGCCATAACCATTGTTTTAGAAGCGTGTTTTGCTATTCAGTGGTGATTTACTGCCATTTTAGTTTAGCTCCTAGTATCCTACAACAATTACATTAAAGCAAATGCTTTAGAAAGCCCATGTTCATTAGTAAAAGTGCAATTAATAATTAGAGGCTCTGTGCATCTGACAAATAGTCATGGTTGGATTCTCCCCGATTTCTTCCAGGAGGAATCGCCTAGCGTTGAAAAGTCAGGATACCTCATTGATTGCAACAACGAATGCAATGTTACTAAAAATAATTACTGTCAACTTTCAAGGAGTCTATGGCAATGTGCATTTTCTGCTTCTTGAAATGTTAGGACCACAATACACATTTAGCCAAGCAAAAAGAGAGCACAGAAACTATGGGTATAAATTCTAAAAACACTCAGAATGAACCCCACACTTCACTGAGAGTTCAGCTAAATCTACTATACCCAGGGCAAGATTTCGACTAGGCACTGGTGGCCACAATTACAGTAATAGAAAAAAAAAAGATTTTTTCTTAAATTTTTTTCTCTTACTTCCCTTCTGAGGAACCTTATAGCAACACCAGTGTTTTTAGGAAAGAATGGGGTGACCTGCATAAATCTTCTGCCCATCACTTAGCAGGTAGACTGCTCCTCCTTCTCCCCTGTAATAAGAAAGGAGCACCACCGATTGAGAGTCGCACTGCAGCAGATAGCAAGATCTGATATCCACTTCTCCACTAATCGGAGACTGCACACATCATCCAGAGCTCGCCTCTGAGAAAGCCTGTCCTGGAGTTCTGCCAATAAAGTAAGAGGAACACTTTTATTTGATGCTGCCAAACATCTGGGAGATGAGGTGGAGTGGACTCTGAATGAATACAGCACAATACCCAAAGGCACTGGGCAGGGAGCACAGACCAGGTTACATGTAAGGCATCTGGCAGGTATAGTAGCAAAAAAAGGTCAGCACCTAAATAAAACTTATTTTGATTTTCTGCTAATGCATTAAACATTTTCCATCTATTAAAACAGTATGCGCGCTAACGCATTTCAAGCACATGCGCCCTAATCATAGCATACACATGTTGAGAAAAGCAAACTTTTAACAGACAATGCCAACCAAAGGAGAGGTTCAGAGAAATCACCAAAGGTTTAATGCCATAAATATATACAATTCACCAAATGCAGAAAGCCTAACTAATTATGAGGTGTTTTGGGTGATCACTGCCTCTTTAGTCCTTCCTAATCCATTTGATACCACAAAATCTAAAAGTAGACACATTTCCCTTATGCAGTATAAAAAATATGTTTTGTATTCCCAGGTAATTCAGCATCAATGCAATTTACAGAGTCTAGGATGTGTTCAGTGATTCTCCTTTTCAACAGGATGGTGCAATAAATATAAGGCCATATCCCCACGGCACGGGTTTTCGGCCGGTTTTTCAGCCGGTTTGCGGTTTTTCAGACCGCCTGAAAATCCGGCGAAAACAAGCACAATGGTGCTCTATGGAAAACCCGTGCAGCAGTCCCCACTGCATGGGTTTTCCATTGGGCGGTTTTTCCGCCAGCAGTCCATCCGCAAAACATTGAACATGCACATTCTTCCATCCGGTTTTCGCGGAGAAAAGCCACCCCCCCGCGGCCGGTATTTGTCCTGTGCAGTGGGGATGCGCCCTAAAGCAAATGACATATAGAACACCTGGCAGATGTCTGAGGGAGGAGGGGATGGAGGTTAAGGACACTGCTGCTAAATTCTTTGGGAAGAGGAAGAGGTCCTGGAAGCAGTAACAGCCACGGAGAATGGGAGAGCAGTGTCCTTCCTGGCTCCCATGTCCCAGAGATCCAGTATACCTTAGTGGACTCATTTTGCCATATGGGTAACTCAGCTAAGCTCACAGAAGCATTTTATTAGTCACAGGTGTCCTTGCAGGGAGGTTTGTTCATTCAGGGATATTGAAATGGAAGTTTGGATGGGAGTGTAGTGGTGGCAGTACACAGCTCTAGTGTTTTTTTTGACTTCTCCACTGTAACAGGGCTCTAACAGAGCTGAAAGGGAAACTTGAAAAAATGGTTCCCTAGCAGATACTGCATTGCAGTCATGGCATCTCCAAAGAGGATAGGGGAGCAGACTTATGTGGGCTACGTTTGCTCTTTTTACCAACGGCATACACATTTTCTGCTGGACTCATTAGAGTAGTAGACTATGCCATTAAGTCCCATAAAATAAAAGTATGCCACCAAGAAATACAGCAAATGTAGCCCACGCCAGGCTATGTCTTCTCTATCATCCTCTATGGTGCCAGTGTCGTAGTATCTGCAGGAGTATCTTCTTTCACAGTACCCCAACAGATACCTACAACACAGCGAGTAACGTAGTGTGAAGTCACTCTTATACTGTCACTGTTTAAAGTGAAGCAAAACATACTTTTGGAGAGGATGGAGTGAAGTTGAGGGCTGGGGCGATATGTCAACTATTCTAGACCTACTACTTCCAGCAGCCAGATACATAATGATGAGACTTTTAGTCCCTGTGGTTCAAGGACATAACTTAAATTTGTATTTTCGACACATTGGTATCCCAAATGTGGCCTGTATTTCCTACTAGAGCTTGAGTTTTGGGGAACATGGTGCACAGCACTGGACACCAGGACCTGGCTGTGCGGCAGGCAGCAATGCCAAGTGTAAATGTCACCATAAATGGCATTTACATATTCCAATCATGTAAGCGTTAAAGCTATCATTGATCATCAATTGTATTGCTGTAAAAATAATTGTTCTCATTGATCTTTTCTTAACCCTGACCAAGTATCATTACAATTGCTTGGAAACAAGCAATAAATGACGGTGATTGGTGAGTGTACATGAGGCCTTAATGGGGGCTATTGAGGCATAGTGCCTAGGGCAGCATGAGCTGAAAGTATAGCCATGATTATAGCTTTATCAATGTCTCTAACACTTGATGTGAGGTCTAGAATATTGTGGCGATTACATAAAATATTTGTGTAGGAGAGCTCTGTTTTCCTCGATGAATTATTTAATGTGGGATGCATGAAGCCTTCCAGATCAAATTGTGTCAGTCCAGCAATAACACACTTGCCACACTTCCAATAATCGATGAAGTGATTTTACTTAATGTCTTTGGTATAACAATCTCCAAGCATATTTCATATGATAAACAGTAGAATAGAATAAACAAGCTGTAAGCAAGTAAATGTGGGAATACAAATGATAACTGCAGGCATTAAAGAGAACCTTTCCTGATATGTCTGTTTTAGTAAATCCTTGTGTTTCCTGTGAAATTCTGGAGCATCTTCTCTTATATCTCTGTGTTGTGCTGTTCCTCCTAGAAATGTATTACTGAATCTGTCATATGGGTCTTACCAGTCCAGGGAGGAGGAAAAAGGGGAGGGGTTGGGTGTCCGTGTACAGTCTGATATTGTGCAATCAGTGCTAAGAGAGTAAAAGTGCACAGTGACACCCACCTCTGAAACCTGTCATGGTAACACCCATCTGACAGATTCAGTAATAAATTTCTAGGCGTAATAACAGAGGAAGCAACACTGCAATTTTTTGGGCCATATTCACAACTCAATGGCTGGACTAGACTGAACCCAGTAGCAATTTATACTTAGTAGGGTGGCACTCACTATTTGTAATCTTTGATATGGTGCTGGTCAAAATAGGTGAATATAATTCCACCATCAACAGCAAAAAGATGTATGACCGCACACAGAAAAATGATGCAAACAAATTAATTTTATTTCATACACAGGCAACAGAATGTATACATATAGAGTGTGTCTCAAATAGACGTTTCGGTCATATTAGATCTTTTTCAAAAAGGCACAACGTAGAAAGAAGGTGCGAAGGTAAAGTAAAGGATGAAATAAAATTAATTTGTTTGCATCATTTTTCTGTGTGCGGTCATCCTTCTTTTTGCTGAACCCAGTAGCAGGCAGCTCTAGCCTATATGCTACCTGGGGAAAATTAACAGGTGCAGCTAATTGCTGAGCCGCAGCTCACATACCCCACTGCTAGGGGAACAATTAGATGATAAAAAATTGCACATTAGTTTAATACCTGTTCACACCAACATGCAGAAAAGCCACAGTATAGTGCATGGGGAGATTGCACAGATGCAAAAATACCAATTAAACAACCATTCACACACTCTCAATGCATGAGGGGGGTGATTACTGGTACTACAATTGCATATAAATAAGGCGATACAGGAGGGTGCCATAAATACAGATACGTGTAGTGCACCATGCTGGCTTACAGCCTATTAGTGACACCCATACTGTTAGATTAGGCGGGCTGCACAATCTAATAGTATGGGTAAAGTAATGTCCCATTTTTTTGTATGTGGAATAACAGAGGAACAGCACAACACAGAGATATAAGAAAAGATGCTCCAGAATTGTTAATTCGCATGAAACGCAAGCATTTACTAAAATAATAGGTAAAAAGTTATTTTTTTTGGCTCACCTTGTTTGAGGGTGCACGTAATCCACAGGCTCTCACATCTCCAAGAAAATAGCAGAAAAAAATATAATTTTTGATGAAGTATATGATCCGGCAGCACCTCCACAGCTTCTTATAATATAAAATATATAAAATGTTTTTTCCATTGCTTTAAAAACATAAAACATTCCAACATGAAAACACAACGCCTCCACTCCCTCAGCTTATGCGTTTCAGACTAATAAGTGGTGGCATTGGCGTTGTGTGTTTTCACAATATGTTGTGCCGCTTTATTTTTTTTAAAGCAATATAAAAAAATTTGATATATTTTATATTATAAGAAGCTTTGGAGTTGCTGCTGAATCATATCATCTAAAGTTATATATTTTTCTGATTTACTAAAGCAGACACATTAGGAGAAGTTGCAGAGAGATCTGTTTTTTCTTTCAAAAACCAGCAACAGTAAGATAGGGTTGCAATGGATCTTTCTGCTGGGGGGACTCGGACATCGGGGGAATGTGTGGGTTTGAATGCGAGCTTGTGTGATTGAATGGTCTGTACCCCCTTTTTTTTTGTTTTGTTTTGTGAGATTAGATGGGAGTGGTGCATCTGGTTCCATACGATGCTTCTGGGTACATATGATGACATGTGTGTTAAACTTTCCCATAGATGGAACACAATTTTGTAATGAGTCTATGCACTGTTATGGAGGGGAGTTATTGTTTGTATTGCGGTATTGGGTTATAGGGATGCTACTCCTTGTATGATTGACGATGTTGTCGTTTTGCATTTTCGATTTGTTGTACTTTTACAAATCTTTTCAAAATAAAAACGTAAAAAAAACCAGCAACAGTCTTGTTTATAGGATGTATCTGAAACTGAAGCTGAGTCCTTTATACTTGAGTGAGGCAGAGATGCAAAACCAGACACAGCCCATAGACAACCATCTATTAAAGGGGTTTTCCATAGATGACATTCATCACCTATTTGCAGGATAATTAGTATTTAGGACAAAATAAAGCATTGAATCCTGTATGCAGTAACATTGTTTGTGTAGTAATAATTACTATTTTTGAGGCAGTCGCTCTGAGAATTGTGTGTAAGGACAACTTTACCCCAGATTTCTCGTCTTCGCTTTTCTATTTTGATCATTCTGAATAAGCAACATTATAGCTTCTTGATTATGTTTATTTCTTAAGCTAACAGACATCAAGACGATTCTCAGTAAAGTGTTTATGTATGTAAATTACCTATGTACGGAAGCTGATGTATATATTGTGTGAAAAAACACATTAAAAGGCCATTTATGTGCAAAAAGGGCCTTTGCAGTAAAATTAGCATTATTAAATTGCTAAAACTCACAAGCCTGAATTGGCTAAAACCGCTTCCCTGCCAACTCTCTGATGTTAATACCAACACTACTGTGATATTTTAGATTACACACTTATCTTGAAAACTCTACAGTCCTAATAGTTGCAAAGATATTTAGCTGAAAACTGCAGAGTGGACTTTTTCCAATGAAACCAAAGATCATAAAACCAGAAATGTCTGCCAGTTTTTAATTACTAATTACCCACTAGTAGTACAAATATAATAAAATGCAAACCATTTATATACCCAAAATACGGAGGCTACAAAACATACATTAGATATATATGCAATATGCAAGAGTGAGGTATATATGCCCTGTTTCTTAAAGGGGTTTTCAAGATTTTTAAAAACTTCCCTACCACCTCCCACTGTGTTTAAATAGCAAATGAACCCATCCTTACTTCTCCTGCTCCAGTTTTTCCAGGCGGACCTTCACATTCATGGTTTACATGATAATGCAACCAATTACTGACCTCTGTTTCACATGTTGTGCATACAGATTGATAGCAGCATTACGTGGTCAATGAATATGATGGCATCATGGGCCACATGTATGAAAACTGTTTATGTCTAAAACTCACTTTTTAGCCCATAGATTACTATGGGCAAAAAAGTGAGTTTTAGACCTAAACAGTTTTCATTCATGTGGCCCCAGGAGTGAGGGACCCAGGGGGTAGACGGAAACTCTGGCGATGGCAGTTCAGTTTAACACTGGTTCGACTAAACCTGTGAAAAAATGTGGGCTCAGGATGAATTTTTTCTCTAATCCTTATGGGTTGAATTACCATTCTGCATTGCTCTTGGTGTAGCATCACTTCCAGTGCAAAGTCTGTTGTCAGGGTAACCTGTGTTATGGTAGCCAGAAGTGACACAGGATGTGATCTCAGATGTCACACCAGAACGGACACCACACCAGGAGTGCTGTTGGAGCGGGGGCACTGTGGAACAGTAAATTTATCAGGAAACTGTGTAAAAACCCATCACCCCAATTACCCCCTTCCCACAAATGGACGTACTGGAACATCCTGCACATTGTGCAAGCTCATTAGCGATCCCCGCACGATCGCGACATGGGACCAGCGGTATATTACTGCTGGCCTCCTGCCACATCACATCGCCACAACTAAGGCACAGACAGAAGGAGGGAGCTGGAGCCACTGCTGTCTCCGTAACTTACAGCCCACATGCCTCTGTACCTGACAACCTGCATGCTTTGCATTGTGGCCATTGCTGGGCATGGTGACTGACAGTTGCCATAGAGACCAGTATTGAAGGGTTCTTCTCTGTTCTGATCACTGATACAAGTCCCCTATGGGGAGAAGTGAAAAAAAAGTGAAAAAGTAAAAAAAAAAAAGTAAAACACAAATACGAAAAATAAAATAAAAATACGTACACTGCCCTTTTCCCCTTTACAAACGGCAATTACCCTGAAAAAGATCAAAGGTAAATAAAGCAATCATATTTGCTATCGCCGCGTGCGTAACGACCTGCCCTATAAATATGTCAAGTTAATTAACCCAAATGGTGAACCCAAACCCAAAAAGCGATCAAAAACTCAAATAAATGCCAAAGTTGTAGCAAAATGTCAGTTCATCCCACAAAAAAAGACAGCGATGCATAAATATTGTTTTACACAATAAAAACACTTTTTTTCAAAGCACTTCAATATAAAAAACAATATAAAGTTCTATTATGCCCAAAAATCTTCATACAGTCGTATTCTACAACTCTTCTATATCTATTTAGAACTGGAGTGTGGCCCAAGTACAAAAAAATACCATTACGAATTACATACAATGTACGCCCATAGTATGCCGAACATGAAGAATGTGTCGGATGCGTTTTTTTTTTTAAACATTTGCAGCTAAAATTGCAGTTTGTCAGAACAAAAAAAAATTATTCAATTTTCGTAGCCTAAAGCTAAAAAATTGTGTTAAACAGCTGTGGGGTCAATATACTCACTACACCACTGGATATACTGCTTAAGGGCTGTATTTCCAAAGGGGTTTTTAGAGCTGTTTTAAGTTTAGCACCTTAGGTGCCCATACAAATTTGGGTGCATTAGTTTTTGAATGGCCCCCAAAAATCTTCTACGTCGTATTTACACCCTTTATATCTATTTAGAACGGAGTGTCGGCGCCAAGTAAAAAAAAAATACGATTCAAATTTCATCTGTCCCCCATGGGTTTTTTGCCGAATTTGGAAGAAATTGTGAAACAAATTTGGGATGCTTTTTTTCCCAGGTTTCCCTTTGTACAAATTAAATTTTTGCAGCTAAAATTGCGTTTCAAACAAAAAAAATTTTTAAAATTTTCGTAGCCTAAACTAAAAATTGTTTTAAAAACAGTGTGGGGCAATATACTCACAACCCCACTGGAAAAATTTGCTAAGGGCTGTAGTTTCCAATATGGGGTCTTTTTAGAGGTGTTTATTAAGTTTTAGCACCTTAGGGTGTCCGCAAACCTGTAATGGTGCCTAAATAAAATCGTATTGAAAATGAGACCCCAAAGTCCGGTAGGTGCTGCTCCTAGTATCTTCGATGAAGTAATTTATGGGGACATCTAACCTACAGGCCCCTCAAAGTCACATCAGAACTGGACTGGTCCCTTAAAAAATGTATGTTGCAAATTTTGAATGAATTATGACAACTAAATTTCAAAGCCCCGTAATATCGTAAAAAAATAAAAAGACATTTAAAAAATGATGCCAACCTACAGTGGACATAGGGCGAATGCCAGTTATAAACTATTTTGAGGGGAATTACTATCTGTCTTACACGCAGAAATTTTTGAAGTTTGAAAATGGCAAACATAGACAGGTAGAAGTACCAAAAAGTTATTCTCACATAAAGGGACACATGTCCATTTAAAAAAAAAATGGGGCTCTGTCAGACAGGCCAAAATTGGCTGCGGCGATAAGAGGTTAAGGCAGGCATCCTCAAACTGCGGCCCTCCAGCTGTTGGGAAACTACAACTCCCATCATTCCCACTGTTCTAGATTATATAAATGCATGATGAGAGTTGTAGTTTCCCAACAGCTGGAGGACCTCAGTGTGAGGATGCCTGGGTTAAGGGTTAGAACGAGGGCTGATTTTGGTTTTGCAGATTTTTGTCAAAATTCAATTCCATAATCACATTGGATCTGGGTTGATCAAAATTGGCCCGTATCTAAGTGCAGCATTAAATAATACCTCCCATGGTGCTTCTATAACTGCATTCCTATACCTTATTCCTTTCAGTTTTTGCCATAAGTGCCCAATTAGAACTTTCTGCCACATAATGGGAATATGCAAACATACCCTGAGACTGCTCTATTCATCTAGTCTTGTTCTACCCATATAGCCTCAATCTTGGTTTTGTCACTGTTCTTCCCTTATGACGTCAATTTCAAAAGCTCTTGTTAAAAAAAAAGAATGATTACTGAGAGTATCTCTAATAATAAATGCAAATGATGGTAATTGTTTTTAAAGTGCCAATAATTTAACAATATAATCACAGCCAAAAATAAGTTTTCACGTGCACAAAAAGGGAGTACTAATAGATAATCACAGTATAAGATAGCTCCCAATTAAAACATAGATTAGTATAATTTAGAATATTAACCAAATTACCCACTAAATGAACATAAAAAAAATCCACATTTTCACAATAATATCTGAAATAGTCCACTCATCAGACGGTCCTGTTTTCCGAAGGTGAGGTCATGGTATTATGATCACTGCTTGTACCGTAAAGGTGCTGTAAGGTGGGTTTATAATAAAAGGTTATAGTAACCTATTATGTTCCTATTACTCACACTCTTTACTCTCTCTTTGCATGGTAACATCCCACTGATAAGTCTGACTTTTTATCAGAAGAAACATGGTTTTTCAAAATGGTCACCAGGGATGCTTAAAGCAGTCACCAGGGATGCTTAAAGGGGTCACCATGGATGCTTCACTGTGGGGTCACCCTTTTTGGGGCAATTACCCCACGAAGGGAGAATTTAGAGGTTAAATATTAGGAACAGAGTAGGTTACTATAACGTTATATTATACACCCACGGTATAGAACCCTTACAGTACAAGCAGTGATCAGAATACCAGTACCCCATCTTCTGATATAATGGAACCATCTGGTGAGTGGACTATTTCATATACAGTACATTCGATACTTGGTTGTATGTATTTTGATTTTTGATGTTAATTTGGTTACTTTTCTTAGTTATACTAATACAAGTTATGTTTTAATTGGGAGTAACCACCAGTTTAACAAACCAATTAAAAAGGTTGTCCACGTTAAAAAAATATATTAAAATGAGGCCAGGGTGGGCAAAAAAAGAAAAGATAAAAAAAAGATACTTACCTATCTGTCTCCTGCCTTCTTCACTTTTAGGTTCTCATCCTGACACAGGTTTGCACTCCATTGTAACTAAAGGGAGCATGAGCCTCTCCGGTGTGTTGGGTTGAGAACTTAGGAGAGAAGAGGAGCAGATCTCCCCGGTGCTCCAGAGCACTGGCAGTTGGGGACCGGTAGGTATCTTTTTTTTCCTCTTTTTTTCACCCATTTAACAATTCAGATAAAAGGAATGAGGGCTAAAGTTCTATGAGAAAATGAATGACATAAAAATGTTCTGCAGTATGGCCCATGCATCCTTTATATTCAGCAGTGTAGTTAGAGGGGATGCAGGAGTAGCAGTCACTACCAGACCTTAGAGCCTGTCGGGTCACAAAAGCCCGTCTACCAAAAGACAATAGTAAATAGCACATGATATTTGGGGACCCTTTTAGAAATTTAGCATTGGGGCCTTGGCAATTTAAAGGGAATTGGTCGCCAATTTTTTTTTTTACTTATTTAATCAAGACCCTGATCCATAGTCTTTTCTTCTTTGCCATTTTTATTTCCTTATTGTAGATTTCTCAATTCAGCTGTCTATATATCATTGTGGGGAAGACATTCTTGCTTGCACTGCTTTAACAGCCGTCAGGGAGATACTTTAAAGCAGCTTCATGCACATAGGAGCCTTAAGACTGACTCAGTCCTATTGACTTCTATGGGAGAGTTTTCTAGTCATGCTGTGTGACCTGGGAAGAAGTCACTGTGCAGGGGGGGAGTGAGAGGAGGAGCTGTGATATCTCCTATTGTTACTGGTAGAGCCTGTGTTATCTGTACACATTGGTGTCTGCTTTCAGTTTGACCCTGCCTTTACTGATTATGAGCAGGCTCCTGAAAATCTCTCTGCGGAACCGGAAGTGTCAGACTATTAGTAGGCTTAGTGGCCAAAGTGAGAACTGCAGGACCTAAGAATTATTAAAAAAAAATATTGAAAGTGATATATAAAATTTAAAAAAATAAACAAAAATTCCTAAAACATGTGTTTAACAAAAAAAGTGCGTTTAACAATAAGTCATTTTTTTGATGACACATTCCCTTTAAGTTACTCCTCTGTTTATGCCTAATAGGATAACACACATAAAGTAAGCCAGTCACCCACCCAGTTTTTTTTTATCTGTAGACATGAGTATATGAAGGGCATTCAGGTACTAGGAAAACAGGGATACTGTTGAATGAAGGTTTCAGATGTGAGGACCTGTCTAGTCCTAGATTATACAGAAAACCCACTGATTTGAATGGGCATTACTGTGTAGCTTTTAATTTCCCATGTGGTGGAACTGCAGTGAAATGAAACATTTACTGCCAAGTTTCCCATAAATTAATTTTGTCAGGGTTTCCATCTATAGAATATTTTGTGATCAGTTTTTTTTTTTAAATGACCTTTCTAAAATATAGAGATTGCCCAAAGTGGTAACCTGTTTAGATACATTATATTGTTATGTCTATGTAGTAAAAATCTGGTCCCAGAGAGTAGATATCAGTAGATATCAGCCTTGGCCTCTATGTAGGCGGCTTGGTGGACAGGTGAGAACTGTGGATTGTTAGCTGCAATTAAAAAGTTGGGTTTAGATGCTTAGATTGTGTTGCAGGTGCTGCTCGGATTAATAACTGTTGATTACATAGCAGCAGCACCCCTTCTGAAATGATTGCATAAAGGCACCACTGTCTTCTAGTGTCATTGTTTTGTGTCACTGAGGTTCCTTATACAAGTCTCTAGGGGGCGACCTAGCACAATGAATGTGACTTCATACTTCCTGCTGGTATCTTTGTATAGTGAGCTCTTCTGTGTTTTCCATTGCTTTTACCTTGCAGAAGAATCTGATACTAAACATAAAGTCTATTTTCCCACATGTGAATGCAATCTATTGCTTTCTTTAAGGAATATTTAAAGTATTTGAAGGGTAATGATTGAGTTGCTTCAAAGGCATCTAACTCAGCCAAACAGTGCTCTGCTGTGTATTGATGAAAAGCAAGAACGTGTTGCTGTTTACAGATGGATATTTCTGTATTGATTAATACCTCTTGTCATGTTTCAAGACATTTTGGACATTAGCTTACAGGCTACCTACATATAGATGGCACTAGAGAAACAGTTTTCTTCCTTTTGAAGGAAAGCTTATTTGCATACATTATTCCCATGTTGCATTAGTTGTATCTCTGTAAGAAGAACCAGTAACTTCATAGATTTAAAAAAATTATTAAAAATATATTGGGTATATTTGCAAAAACTAAGATACAAACAGTGCAAGCTTAGACTACACTCTATGAATGTACCAAATTTACTACAGTGGCTCATAAAATTACAGAAATATGATGCCCACCAATATTTAGTTTTCAATGTGATCTTGGTGCATGGAAGGTCCTGGCTGAAGGTAATAGTAAACCAGATACAAAATACTCCACACTCGCCAATGTAGCTAAAAGTCAAGTCTTTATGCTTTATTATGTTCTATTAAAAACAATATGTAGTAAAAATAGTCTCTTCTTTTGTGTTTCAAGCCTCATTGCGAGTCATTGTACTCCAGTGACTCATGTAATATAATAAATTTGGCACATATTTCAACTTGTCTAACTTATTTACATTAATTACAGTGTAGGATGGCTTACTATGTACTAAAATTCCACACCAGAATTTTGACATAATTTTTGCACACGTCATGTTTTAAGCTCCTTCCCACTGAGTCACATCTCTTTATAATCCATACCCAATTGTCGGTTGAAGCACAAAAAGTTTCTGAAACAAATAATAAATTTGACTAAAACTAAATGTGTCAAACTGCACTAAAATACACTCTACGGTTTGGCAAAATTCACGACAGAATCTAGTTGCAAACACAATAGTAAATCTGGTCCACTTTGTGTAAAATACACTTTATTCTAAAGCCATATATACAATAATATATACCCTACATAGTTTGCATCCCAGTATGTTATTAAATTATTTAAAAATAAGCACCACAGAGAAAACCAAGGAAGATAAGAGAATGTCTAAATTCCTCAAGTGTTACATTATGCATTCAAACTGACTAGTAACACTTAGGGGGCACACATGTATAAAAACTTTTTTTTTTGCCCATAGCAACCAATCGGTTCCCCTTTCATTTTTCCAGAGCACTATATGAAATGAAAGGGGCACTCTGATTGGTTGCTATGGGCAACAAAGAAAGTCTTAGACCTAGACGGTTTTCATACATGAGGCCCTTAATCCACAAGTGAGGGAACAGTGCCTACTCCACATATGTTTCCATTGCATCCAATAAATCATGGAATTCATCCATGCAGATACCTCTCTAAGCAGTCTGCATGAGACTTGTCTTTGCCAGTTGCTGTCCCTATTAGGGTTCGTCCACATGGCAAGTACTTCAAGTCAATATTCACGTGGATTATAACTTGACATCTTTGTGTAAAAACTGGAAGTAAAACCATCCCCATTGACTTCAATAGAAAATACACGTGGTTCACACAACGCGTATTTTCTCGTTCGTTTCTTTAGAATAAAAAATATCTGGAACATGTTAATCCTTATGTCCGATTTTAAAACATTTGTATGTTGGATCTGTGTCCAAAACCTCATCTAGATGAAAAGACTCTTTTTCAGACGTGAAATCCGACAAAAAAACAAGCTAAAATCCATATGAAATACTTGTTGAAAAACGCGTCGTCCAACGTGGTTTTCAACAGTAGAATCTTGCAAGAATCTGACAGTAAATTTTACCCGTTGTCTGGACGTACCCTTACACCCTGGTGATGAAGCTATCTTGACCTATAAGTCTAACTATGAAGTAACTACCATGGTGATGACAACCCCCCCAACGTGGACTTCTTACTTAAGTTGTGAAGCAGGTGAATTACCCTCACTCATGTCGCTTTATACTTTTGTGTTATGGGTAAATTTTAATGTATAGTCGAACCCTTGAGAAATGTAAATGTTCTAGCACATCGTTCTCCTATCTTGGTTGTTCCTATTTTCGAATAATATAATGAAGGTAAAGTTATAAATCATCTCACACCCTATTGAATTTCCATGATTGAGAAATCAACTTGCAACTTTGCAACATGGATTTCTGCAAGCTCCTTACAAATGAATTAGGCAGCTGCAGACATTTCTGTATTAAAAGGTTTTCTCACCATGTTGTTTCACAGAGCCTGCTCTTCACGGCTAGCTTCCACTTCCTGATCAGATTGTGGGTGATTCTACAACAGTGATAGGTAGATTTAGGGCTGCTTTTCTGAGCTGAGCTATTTAGGGCTACAAAGCTCTAAAGAGTTTAAGTTTGTCACCAGGAAACATAAAAAAGCTCCTGTGCTGCTAATAAGACACAGCAGGGAGAGTCACAATCTGCCCAGGGCTGTAGAAACTGTTAGAGCAGAGAGAGATGGTCAGAATCCTAGTAAAGCGTGTGTACTCAAGGAGGGGGATATAAACTGCTCTAGTTCTGAAAGGAAGCAAAATCACAACCAGAATATACTGTATTTGGTAATACTTTTTATTTACCTTTGCCTATATGTTGAAAGATAATCAATGAAACAGGAATACCCTATTAAGTCTGTCATGTGGGAATATATCTGTCCATATTTCATCATCATAAAGTCTTAACTGAAATGTTAATATCAGACTGTAGAACAAGGCTGCTTCCACATCAATAAATAACTATATGCCCTACATTAGTGCCATGACCCCGCCTACTCGGGCCTCGGTGCAGTCTTCTGTCCTGAAGGTACGGCGGAAGATGCGCTTTTGGCCATGATTTTGGTACTTATGTTTGGCATTAGTCATGGCCCTGGCTTCTTCTGGCTGAGTCAATTGTCAGTGGCAGGTTTTCCTGCCACACTCGTCTGCTGCTGCTGGCTTAGTGCTGAGTGGCAAGTTAATTAGACGAGGTGATTGACAGCTGTCTCTACCACTAGACTGGGTTCTGGATGTCCGGGAGCTACTCCAATCTCACTCCTGTCCGGGTCCCTGACTTCCTATTTGGAAATAAATGCAGATGAATGTGGAACTTGAAAAACCATCTGAGATACTGGTCACGTGAATACAAGACCATAGTCATATATTTATCCTCTTGTGCATCAGAAATACAGTGGTTATATCAGTAAATTAACTTATATTATCAATTATCATGTCCTAAATTGTGTTTTTTTCCACTCAACAATATCGGTGGTTAAGTAACACTATTGTAAACTATTTTGAGAAATATTTTAGAAGATTTAAACGTTTAATTGATTTCCAGTGATAGCTCGTTGGAATAGAAAGCAATATCTCTGGTTTTCAGTGAAATATACGTTGTTCACTTTTCTTATTTTTTAAATTAATTTATGCTGGTGCTTCAGTTAGAAAATAAAAAACTAATTCCCAACTCAATTCTAGTACAGTTGATGTCCGCCATCTCCTCTTCTGTTTACTACCCCGGGCTGGCAGTTGTCACCGCTGCAGTGGACATGTGGACATCACCATTTGGAGCCTTTTATTTCCAAAAGGTGATGGCAGGAAGAGTCACCCTACCACTACTGCCAATCAATGACTGCAGCGGCAACATTCCACCTGCTGGCACCAGTTAAAACACAGAAGACCCAGGGAGACAGCAGCAGATGGAAGCAAGGACAGAGGAAAGTATTATGTTTTGTTTTTTTTATTTTCTATGGTAGCACCAAAAAGAAAAAGTGGATAATCCCTTAAATGAAAACATAAAATGTACAACCTGTGTCTTTATGCCAGTGTCCACACCTTCACCAGTCTATAAACAAGAAAAATAATAATGAGGGCATAACTATAGCTAAAGGTTGAATGGACCCATACAGATACAGGAACTTTGAACTTTTTGAATGGAATGACAGGTTACATAGTACGGTTGAAAAAAAGACATATTTCCATCAAGTTCAACCAAGGGTGGGTAAAATGTGGTTGAAGGGAAGGAGACAAGGATTTTAATCCCAGCCTTCCCACTGGTTAATGCCCTGAAACCCACAAGGCAGGAACCAATCTACTGTTCCTGCTGTGACCAGCTCCTCAGGCAGGCTATTCCACAGATTCACAGTTCTTAAAGTGAAGAATGCTTTTCTCCTCTGGAGATTGAATCCTTTTTTCTCTAGCTGAAGGGAATGTCTCCTTGTCTTTTGAGGGAGCTGTACCTGAAATAATTTTTCCCCATACTTTATATATAGGATCATTTATATATTTATATAAATTAATCATGTCCCCCCCGAAGCCGTCTTTTCTCAAGACTAAATAAGTTCAATTCTACTAACCGCTCCTCATAACTAAGATGCTCCATTCCCCTTATAAGTTTGGTTGCTCGTCTTTGCACTCTCTCCAGCTCTACATCGCTTCTATAAACTGGGGCCCAGAACTGAACAGCATATTCTAAGTGAGGTCGCACCAATGCTTTGTACAGCGGTAGAATTACATCCTTATCCCGCAAGTCCATGCCTCTTTTAATACACGCCAATATCTTACTTGCCTTCGAGGCAGCTGATTGACACTGCATGCTGTTCTGTAGTCTATGATCTACAAGAACGCCCAGATCTTTCTCAACAAGTGATTCTCCCAGTTTTTCTCCCTCTAGGACATATTATGCCTGTAGATTATTTCTACCCAGATGCAGAACCTTACATTTATGCACATTGAACCTCATTTGCCAAGTGGATGCCCAAGCACTCAATGTGTCCAGGTCTTGCAATTTATGACCGTCTTCCATAGATTGCACTACCCTGCATATCTTGGTGTCATCTTCAAAAATAGAAACCGTACTATTGATCCCCTCCACTATATCGTTAATAAATACATTAAATAAAAGAGGATCCAATACTGAGCCCTGGGGCACACCACTCATAAACATATTTATTGAAACTTATGCTGTCATTCCCTTTTTCTGTCATTAGGTGATGGGGGCCCAACTCATTTTGCCATGGAGCCCTATGAATTCTAGTCACCCTCCTGAACATGAACATATGCTGCAATGTTGTATATGTAACCACATGTTCTGCTTCTTCTCTGCATAGAGTAAAAAAAAAACCTAGAACATGTTCATCCTTACGTCGGATTCTAAAACATTTGTATGTTGGATCTGCATCCAAAACCTGATACAGGTAAATGGGACTCTTTTTCTGATGTGGAAAACGACAAAAGATGAGCCAAAATCCACATGAAATACAATACTTGTTGAAAACCGCATCGTCCAATGTGGTTTTCAACAGTAGAATCCAGCAAGAATCCGACAGTAAATTTTATCCGTTGTCTAAGATTTGCAATCCAGATGTAATATATATTCCACCAGAATCCAAACGCTTCTTACAAGTTTCTAACCAAGATGTTTCCTCTTTTTCAGGCTGGGAAGGAGTTAAGCCTGCAGCCAGAGGTGGAGACCACAGGAGGGCTCTGCTGAAGAGAGGATCACACTGGATATTTGTTTTGCAGATCCCCACATGACTAAGTCATTTACACTAAAATAGCCGCTCATCAATCATGTTCTTTATTGTTACAAAATGTTCCATTATTTAGTAAATATTCTTATGAACTGTTGCACTCTGTGCATGACTCTCCATGATGATTGTGACAGGTCATCTAGTAAGAATAGATACAGATCTGAGACCCGCTCTAAGGGACAGAGTACCCAGAACAATGAAACCTGCCCCTTACTGATATTATATTACTAATTCTAGCTGGAGTGATAAAGGATGTGTGATGTGAGAGCCGCTCATCAATCATGTTCTTTATTGTAACAAAATGTTTAATTATATAGTAAAGATTCTAGTAAACTGTAGCACTCTGTGCATGACTCTCTAAGACTATGTTCACACGGCTTAACTGCGGGGTGTAATTTCGCCCCGCAATTATGCCGTGTGGCCGGGAGCGGGGGAGTGAGCGTGGGGCCGGCACCTCGCCGGCCCATAGACAATCATTACTAGCGGCGCGTATACACCGCTAGTAATTCACCTGTCACTTCTCTCCCCCCTCGGCGTATTCGCCGAGCAGGGAGGGGAGACGTAATCCATAGTTCTCTATGAGAACTGTGGATTACCGTAATGAATGGGCCGTTTTCGGCCCGTAATTGGCACACTCCGGCACGTAATTACGGACCGAAATATGGCCCATTTTAAGCCGAGTGAACATAGTCTAAGGCTTTGTGCACACAACAGAGGACCAAATACTTGTTAGATTCTAATCAGAATCCAACCAGGATTTTACACCCAGTTTTCATTTTTTGCACTGTTTTTATCCCAGTTTTTTGCCGCAGTTTTCAGATTTCATCCCTCCCATTCTGTGGAATAATACTATAATCTGCCATTTTCAAGTTAAATATAGCGGATTATAGATTTGAAGTTGTATAGACTACAGCTCGGATCTTCTACTGAGGTCTATGGAGATGACCTCCCCATAAATACTGAATCTGCTTAAAAATCCGACGGTATTTTAACATCACTGTATTTTGCATTGATTTGTGCAAAAAAAGTGATAGGTTTTCGGATTTCCCACTGACCCAGTACATTGACTGTACGGGAATCGAGCAGAAGATAGAACATGTTCTAAAATCTGCCAGAGTCTGGTGGATTTCAAAACCAACCAGAAAAAAAATCCGTGCTGTGTAGACTATAGCACAGATTTTTTTATTGCTATCTATGGGGCACTGGTTACAGTTGGATTTTCAGCAGATTCTAAATACTGAATCCTCTGGAAAGTCCAACCAACAAAACGCTTTGTAGACATAGCCTAAATCACCATTGTGTAGACATAGCCTAAGGGACAGTGTATCCAGAACTCTGCTACCTGCACCTATGCTGTTATTATATTACTAATTCTAGCTGGTGCGATAAAGGATCTGTGATGTGAGAGACGCTCATCAATCATGTTCTGTATTTACTAAATAATGAAACACTTTGTTAGAATATGCTTGTGAACTGTAGCACTCCATGATGATTGTGATTGGTCATCTAGAGAAGAATAGATACAGATCTGAGATCAGGTCTAAGGGACTTTGTATTCAGAATAATGATACCTGCACCTGTACTGTTATTTTATTACTAATTTTAGCTCTAACAATAATAACACAGCGCAGGTTTACCGTCAGATTTTTGGCAGATTCAGTATTTTGAATTAACCGAAAATCCAACAGTACCCTGTGCTGCATGGACAACAATAAAAATCCATGTTGTAGTCTACATGTCTGCATGGATTTTTTTTACTGTCTTTTTAAAAATCTGGCAAAATATGCAACATGTTGCATATCCCGCAGGATTCCGCCAAATTGCAGTTAGATTCCTATACATTTGCACAAATCTGTGCCAAAAGCCGCAGTCCAGCAAATGTCAAGATGCGGTCGGATTTTGGACGGCATTTTGACATTTGCTGTGTAGACCTAGCCTAAAGGATGTGAGAGCCGCTCATCAATCATGTTCTTTATTATAACAACATATTGCATTATTTAGTAAATATTCTAGTAAACTGTAGTAAACTGACTGGTCATCTAGGGGTGAATAGATACAGATCTGAGATCAGGTCTAAGGGACAGTGTATCCTGAATAATGATACCTGCACCTATTCTATCATTATATTACTAATTCTAGCTGGAGTGATAAAGGATGTGTGATGTGAGAGCCGCTCATCAATCATGTTCTTTATTGTAACAAAATGTTTCATTATTTAGTAAAGATTCTAGTAAACTGTAGCGCTCTGTGCATGACTCTCTATCATAATTGTGACTGGTCATCTAGAGGTGGATACAGATCTGAGACCAGTGTATCCAGAACTACCTGCACATATACTCGTCTTATACTACAGCTGGATCCATACAGGATCATCAATCATGATCTTTATTGTAACAAACTGTTCTATCATTTAGTAAATATTCTAGTAAACTCTGTGCATGACTCTCTATCATAATTGTGACTGGTCATCTAGAGGTGGATACAGATCTGAGACCAGTGTATCCAGAACTACCTGCACATATACTCGTCTTATACTACAGCTGGATCCATACAGGATCATCAATCATGATCTTTATTGTAACAAAATGTTCTATTATTTGCAAATATTCTAGTAAACTCTATGCATGACTCTATCACAATTGTGACTGGTCATCTAGAGTGGATACAGATCTGAACCATGTAGAACTGTACTCCTGCACCTTACTCTTATTACTACAGCTGGACCAACAGATCATAATCATGATCTTATTGAAACAAACCTTCTATCATTTGCAATATTCCTATGAACTGTAGCACTCTGTGTATGACTCTCCATGATGAGTGTAGTAAACTCTGTGTATGACTCTCCATGATGATTGTGACTGGTCATCTAGAGGTGAATAGATACAGATCTGAGACCAGTGTATCCAGAACTACCTGCACCCATACTGTTTATACTACAGCTGGATCCATAGAGGATGTGAGAGACGCTCATCAATCATGATCTTTATTGTAACAAAATGTTCTATTATTTAGCAAATATTTTAGTAAACTCTATGCATGACCCTCTATCACAATTGTGACTGGTCATCTAGAGGTGGATACAGATCTGAGACCAGTGTAGAACTGTACTACCTGCACCTATACTCTTCTTATACTACAGCTGGATCCATACAGGATCATCAATCATGATCTTTATTGCAACAAAATGTTCTATCATTTAGTAAATATTCCTATGAACTGAAGCACTCTGTGTATGACTCTCCATGATGAGTGTAGTAAACTCTGTGCATGACTCTCCATGATGATCCAAAAAGTATAGTGTAAGGACGTCAGCATAAAAATCTTCCTTTATTAGAATCCACAGTACATAAAGTGCAACGTTTCCGCTCAAACATACACCGAGACTTTTTCAAGCTTGAAAAAGGCTTGGTGTATTTTTGAGCTGAAACGTTGCACTTTATGTACTGTGGATTCTAATAAAGGAAGATTTTTATGCTGATGTCCTTACATCATATATTTTTGGATCTTTGGAGGCGTTTTTTGGGCTACTTTCGCCTATGGACGGTCTGATGCATAATCTCCTTAGACTAGACAAGATTAGACTAGGCCGACAGGGCAATAATAAGAGCAATACGTAACAGTATAATGGGCTAATCTTTTTCTGCATTTGGCAGGCCTTTCGAGCTTTCTTAACACATATCAGGTTCTGCTGATAATACTAAACTCTCTCAGGCCCATTATGGGCCTGAGAGAGAACCATCAAGCAACTCTCACTGACTTCCTACCAGAACTCAAATAGAGGAGGACAAATCAGGAAGTCATGTACATAGGGGAACTTAGCAAAATTGTATATATAAAAAAAAATCAGTTTTTATCTTAAAAATTATATAGAATAGTCATATATTACTTATCAATATGTGAAACTAAAATTGTGATGGTGGTGTCCCTTAAAAAAAAAACAACTAATGATTCCAATAGGTTGTGCAGGTTTACCTCTTTCACAGTTTGCCCCTGTGAATCCCGAATTGCATAGACAGCGGTATGTTGTCCCAAAATCTTCACAGATCCCTCCATTCAGACACGGAGCAGAAGAACAGGGTCTTAGCTCTGAAAAAAAAGCAATGAAATCTGTGAATGAGATTTATGTACGTGTGTGGTTTATGCCCACATATCTTGTCTCCTGAATGAGATAATACCAGACATGCAAAAATTACATTAGAATGCAGTGCAGTAACTTTGGTTATAATTTTTTTTGCTTACAGATATTTTGCACTGTTGTTTCTTTTGTCCTTGTAGATGATAAATTTTTTGCACAAGGCACAAGAGAACATACAGCCATATTGGTTTTCTACCTCATTGGGGGTTTTTGCCTTCCTCTGGATCAACACCTTAGCACAACAGGCTGAACTAGATGGACGACTTGTCTTTTTTTAGCCTTACAAACTATGAAACTATGAAACTATGAAACGGTGAATTTGGATTTCAGTGCTGACCCAACACTTCTTTTCTCCATGATGATTGTGACTGGTCATCTAGAGGTGGATACAGATCTGAGACCAGTGTATCCAGAACTACCTGCACCTATACTGTTGTATTACAGCTGGCTCCATACAGGATGTGAGAGCCGCTCATCCTCCCGGTGCCGGTCTTCTGACCCCCTTATTCTCCCAGCTGACCCCAGGAGAACCATCTGCTGGAGGATCTGGCACTAGCTGGGCCAGGCTGCTTGTGGTGACGGGATCACACTTCTCCTGACAGCGGCTCCTCCTCTTGTGAGTGTGATCAGGTTACAGAGCTCGCTATGGAGCTGCAGTGTGGAGTAGCAGCAGAGGGGGTGAGGGACAGGCAGGGCTGCCATCAGAAATTTCAGCGCCCCCTACAGCTAAAGCGCCTGGCCCCGCTGTTAATCCCGCCCCTTAGCAACACCGCCCCCTAGCAAGTCCATCGCTCCGCCCCCCACCAAACACAGCGACTGCTTCTTGCACAAGCTGTGTGATGCTCAAGTAAGGACACTGATTCTATGTACTATAAAGCTATAGTGTTGAACTTCACTTGAAGTCAGGGCCGGGACAAGGCATTTTGGTGCCCTAGGCAAGTACAGCCAATGCCCCCCCCCTCACACCCCAGAAAATGGCACCCCCCACACACTAATTCTCACCCCTGCGCCAGGTCCTGTCACTAATTTTTTGCATATTCCACATAGCTCCAGTCCATCCCCTCAGCACTCACTGCACAATGAAAATCAGCCCTGACAAATTTGCTTTTTCAAAATCGCTCCCCTCCATATGACAGTGTAATACCTTATACATAACAGTCACCAAATAATCCACCGATACATGGAGCAAATCTACCGGACGAAGGATTTTGACTAAAAAACACTCCTACAAAACCAAGACCCTAAACTATTACTACTTAAGGATCAAATAATCCTGCCAGACCCTGACCGAATGCGACCCCCACATGTGACCATCAGCTGTACACAGGCTCTGATTACATATACCACTGCCATACAGTGACCAGATAGTGGTAGATACTAGTTGTATGTAGGCTCAGCAGAAATATAAGTGATTACACTGCAGTTACATTTAGTGACTCACAGGAGACGTCTTTTCTGATCAGCGTCGTTCACTTTCCCTTTTCTTCTCCATCCGGTTCACACCTTCATGCTGATTGCTCCCGGCCAATACTCGTCCCTGAGGATTTGGACACAAATATCTTAGAATCCTCACATTTCCAGTAACTCCTTAATTATAGGTATATAAGTCCCCTCAGTTAGACAGGTATATAGATATGCCCTCTCAGTCAGGCAGGTATATGTATATTGTCCCCTTAGACAGGTAGGTATATAAATATAGGGGCACTCAGGCAGGTATATAGATATATGGTCACTCTCAGGCAGGTATATAGATATAGGGTCACTCTCAGGCAGGTATATAGACATAGGGTCACTCTCAGGCAGGTATATAGATATAGGGTCACTATCAGGCAGAGATATTGATATAGGGGCACTCAGGCATGTATAAAGGGGCACTCAGGCAGGTTATATAGCTATAGGGGCTCAGGCAGGTATATAGGGGCACACAGGCAAGTATATAGCTCTAGGGGCTCAGGCAGGTATATAGCTAGGTAGCTAGGGGCCACAGGCAGGCATATGGGGGCTCAGGCAGGCGTATAGGGGCTCAAGGAGCCGTATAGGGGCTCAAGCAGGCGTATAGGGGCTCAGGCATATAGCGGCTCAGGCAGGTGTATGGGGGCCACAGGCAGGCAAAAAAAACAACATTAATACTCACCTTACCTGCTTCCCGGCCGCGTGCTCCTCTTCTTTACCGGCCGCACACTCCTCCGGCAGCTCCTCAGGCACACGGCCTATGACGGGCTGTACGCCCAAGGAGAGGCAGTGTCGCGATGACATCACTTCATCGCGACGCTGCCAGCTGAGCCGCACGGGGCCGCGGCAGGTCCTCAGCGCTATGAGGACCCGGCGGCCATGCTGTGTTGGCCCTGCGGCTTACCGGAGGATCCAACGATCCTCCGGTGAGCGGGTCCAACACTGTCTGCGGAGCAGGGAGCGCTCGCTCTCTGCTCTGCAGAAGCGCTCAAAGAGACCGCCGGCGCTTCAGGCCCATGGCAGCGGCCTGGAGCCCGGCGAGGTTCAGGGCCCTGCCTGTGCCGCTTAGGGATAGGCAGAGGTAGGCGCCCTAGTCGATCGCCTACCTCTGCCTACCCGTCATCCCTGCCTCTGTTCGGCCCTGCCTGCGCCCTTAGGGACAGGCAGAGGTAGGCGCCCTAGGCGATCGCCTACCTCTGCCTACCCGTCGTCCCACCTCTGCTTGAAGTGCTGCCCTTTTTTTTATGCCAGGCCACTTCCACTCCTGTGGTGCCCCACTCAAGGCCCCTGGGATATGGGGGCCCCAAACTAGGCCCCTGGATATGGGGGCCCCACACAAGGCCCCTGGGATATGGGGGCCCCACATGAGGCTCCTGGGATATGGGGGTCCCACATTAGGCCCCTGGGATATGGGGGCCCCACACGAGACCCCTGGGATACGGGGGGCCCACACAAGGCCCCTGGGATATGGGGGCCCCACATGAGACCCCTGGGATATGGGGGCCCCACACAAGGTCCCTGGGCCTCGTGTGCGGCCCCCATATTCCAGGGGCCTCATATGGGGCCCCCATATCATAGGGACCTCGTGTGGGGCCCCCATATCCTGGGGGCCTCGAGTGGGGCCCCCATATCCCAGGGGCCTCGAGTGGGGCCCCCATATTCCAGGGGCCTCGTGTGGGGCCCCCATATTTCAGGGGCCTAATGTGGGGCCCCCATATCCCAGGGGCCTCGTGTGGGGCCCCCATATCCCAGGGGCCTCGTGTGGGGCCCCCATATTTCAGGGGCCTAATGTGGGGCCCCCATATCCCAGGGGCCTCGTGTGGGGCCCCCATATCCCAGGGGCCTCGTGTGGGGCCTCCATATTCCAGGGGCCTAATGTGGGGCCCCCATATCCCAGGGGCCTCGTGTGGGGCCCCCATATTCCAGGGGCCTAATGTGGGGCCCCCATATCCCTGGAGCCTTGTGTGGGGCCTCCATATTCCAGGGGCCTAATGTGGGGCCCCCATATCCCAGGGTGCTCGTGTGGGTCCCCATATCCCAGGGGCCTCCATATCCCGGGGGCATTGAGTGGGGCACCTCAGGAGTGGAAGTGGCCTGGCATAAAAGAAGGGGCAGCACTTCAAGTGAAGTTCCCAAACTCTAGCTTTAGTCAACCTCTAGCTTTACAGTATATAGAATCAGTGTCCTTACTTGAGCATCACACAGCTTGTGCAGGGAGCAGTCGCCCCCCTCCCTCTGGCTGCCGCAGATCAGTGACACCCACAGGGCGGGACTCACTGATTTCATTTGTTGATGGGCAGCCGGAGGGAGGGGGGCGGATGACTGCTCCGTGCACAAGCTGTGTGATGCTCAAGTAAGGACACTGATTCCATGTACTGTAAAGCTATAGTGTTAAACTTCACTTGCAGTGCGGGCGACGGCGGGCCCCCCCTGCTTCACATTCTGGCCGGGCTCCATACGGGAGTAGTGCCTCTACCCCCCTAAAGGCGGCCCTGGGGACAGGTCACCACAAGGAGTCAGCACCAGGTCCTGCTGATCAGCCAGTGCCATGAAGTTGCGGCTGGCACAGAGGAGGGCATGTGTGAAGCATGAGGGGCTACTGTGTGTTCCTATGAGGGGGAAGGAACTTAAGTGGCTCCTGTGAGCTCGTCCATAGTTGATGGCCGCTGCTGCCTTGTGATTTCCCTGCTTGGCTTGTGCCCCCGTCGGCTGTTCTCATGCTCCTCGGGGCATCCTGGCTGTGCACCTCTAAGGGACCACAGAAGCCATCCAAGGGGGAAGAGGAGGAGAGGAGACGGGAGCGGGGAGGTAGGAGAGACGGAGCAGACATGGACGAGTCGTCGCTGCTGGATCTGCTGGAGTGCTCCGTGTGCCTGGAGAGGCTGGACACCACTGCCCGGGTGCTCCCGTGCCAGCACACCTTCTGCCGCCGCTGCCTGCAGAGCATCGTCAGCTCCAGGAATGAGCTGCGCTGCCCGGAGTGCCGCATCCTGGTGGAGTGCGGGGTGGATGATCTACCTGCTAATATACTGCTTGTCCGGCTACTGGATGGGATCCGCCAGAGACCCAGAAATAGCCCCACCGGGAGCCCAACGGCAGGTGGGCACCACTGCGCTGGCAGCAACAACAGCAACAATCATAGCCCGGGATGTTCTGCCACTGGAGGTACCCCTGGGACTCACGCCTGCACTCCAAACCTAAGGGAACTGGCCGCTGCCAGCCAAAATGCTCTCCTTCTAGCCAAGGTATGTGCCAGGAGCTCGTGTCTTACTGATCTGACTTGCTTTGTGTGAGTGCGGGATATGGCACCATGTGAGTGAGCTGTGCTTGGACTGACATCTTGGTGTTATTCATAGCTACAGCCAAGTAGTGCATACATGGGCACACCTGCACTTGGCACCCTGCAGGTACATTGATCACTAGTAAAAGCTTCACATCACCAGGAGAATATAGACAGTGCCATTGTGGTACCCCGCTCATAATGCCAATGCAGGGACACATGCCACTTGGGATATGTAACTACTGTGCCATGTGGCTCCTATCTGGGAAATGGTAGCTAATACATTGATTAAGAAGAAGGCATTGCTGTGCCATCTTGATGCTTTGAATGGTGCACATCTATTGAGATTGCAATGGGAAATTGATTGATAAGTGTTGGTTTCCTATGGTATAATCAGTACCACTACCAGTATGCCAGCTGCATCCTGATATTGTGAGCTGGGATCCTCCAGCATCTGGAGATGTACAGATGTCTGGGCTAGTCACTCTGATGAGACAGCCACTCAGTGTCACTAGGCAGATAACCTCCTTGTGGGGGCTAACAACTCATCACATAAATGGGCCAGTGTCCACCTACAGCAATGGGCTGCCCATTATTCTGAGAGGACCTTTTGGCTGGCGTCTGCCATTCTAACATATTTGCAAAGCCATTTTTACTCATTAGCCCTGAACTAACATCAGTCAGGCTAGATACTTAAAGCAGCAGAACTCTCTCTGATGTGGCTTAAAGCAAAGTTGGTCAGAATTAAAGGAATAACATGCAAAGCAGAAATAAAAGTTGATATCTGTATTCAGCGCCCAGGGTCTCAGTCGTGCTTCTGCGGTCATAGGCGTTGTGTTGAGTCATAGTGTACATTGGTCACTATGTCTTTCAAGCATTACGTTCCAGGTATTAGGTGCTGTATATAATATTGACTTATGCTGTATAATTATGGTAGGCTAAGTGCTCCTAAATGTATTGGCTTTCAATGGAAGTGAAGCTTTATGACAGGTAATGCACCAATCTCAAGAGAGTTTTTTATGTCATACAATATAGCTCCATAAACAGACATACTGTATGTTGAGCTATGGAAATAAAAGGCTGATGACAGCCAAAAAGGGTTGGAGCTGTAATCAGAGCAAGGGCCTTACATTTAGAACATCTTTTGGGTACAAGGTCCTTGGCAAACTACCTGTATTACTATAGAAACAGGGTAACAGGTGAACCCCTACATCTTCTTTGAAATAAAATAGAAAGGTAGTGCCAGGTGCATATATGAGCACACCCGCACTTGGCACCCTGCTTGGCATCACTAGTAAAAGCTTCAATAAGAGACTCAGTTCTGGTCTGATAGTTGCCCCATAGTAATAATCCCATAAGTTCCATGTAATATCTTTATGGAGTTTGAAACTGAGTTACAGCCACAGTGCTTGAATTGCTGACCTTAGAGGTGTTTTCTATCGTATAAGTTAAAAGCTGTTAAAATTGTGATTATAGAGACTGTTATGCAAGTAGCTGTTGACAGAGGAGACATGTACAGGCAATACATTATTAACAACTCAAGCTACAATAATTTCTGTTCCCATTTTCTCAGTTTCTTGGTATTACATATATATATATATATAATATATATATATATATATATATAAGTACTATATATATTACTATACAGTAACTATATATATATATATACATATATATATATATATATATATATATATATATTTTTTTTATGCCATATATATATGTACGTCATATACAAACAGTCCCCAACCTACAACTTTGTCTCCTAGTTATAAATGGAGACTTGTAGGGCGTGGCTCGGCATGTTGATGTCACACACTGAGTCACGCCCAACAATAACCTCGGAATGTCACAAGCCTTCCTCTGCCCACTGTGTCTTAAAGGCAACACAGCACAACAGCTCTCTTTTACCTTGGTCCCACCCGCCTTGTGCTGGCACAATGGCTCTCTCTCACACTGCTCTGGTCTTGCTCTGTCAGCCCTGGCATTGCAGGTCTGTTCTCAATACTCCTGGTGCCCCCATCCTGGCCATCTCGAATGTAAAATACAGTACTGTGCTGTATCAGCACCAGTACAATTAGTACACATGTGACACGCTGACATTTCTAGTTGTGGAACTACAAGTGCCAGCATGCCACATATAGTAGTTGTATGGGTGCTGATTAGTACATGTGTTTAACATGTGCTGCTGTGGTATGCTAGCACTTGTAGTTCCATGTTCCACAGCAGCTAGTAGCTGTGGAACTCCAAGTTCCAGCATGCCACAGCAGCACATGAGAGGCAACAAGGGAGATGAAATCTTCTAAACATGGGTGGAGACAGCAAATCAATTGTAAAATGGGTGTTACATTTAATAAATGTACCTGTTCTGACTAACATACAAATTCAACTTAAGTCCCTATCCTGTTCATAACCAGGGGGCTGCCATATAACACATATATGTAACACAGCTCCAGAAAGTGGGGGCCTGACCTTTTTGGGGAATCTTATATGTTGAGGGGGCTGTGATAGTGAAAGCTTCTACAAGTACAATGGCATGTGGGGGAGGCACTAAACTCATGGATATGACTGGCACTTGACAGCAAGTTGTAAAGAATAAAACCATTAATGTAACTTCACAAATTGCAGTTATTTTTAGCCTTAACATAAATGAGAACATTTCTTTGGTGCAAAAATGTCTGTATTTATTCTGCAATACGTGAACATGTCCTAATATTCCAGATAATATTTTAGACATTACAATTATAAAACCAACATAAGCTGTTTCCATGGAAAGGTTTCCATATTGTTGCCTTCAATTCCAGCGGTTTCTCCTTGATCAATTTAAATTTATGTTCACACAGGCATTAGGTACCCGCCAATCAGGTATCCCTATTGTCTGATAGACAGAGTAACATGTACAATAAGAGCCCTTTATCTTTTCAGAAGGCATACAGAATTTAGAAAAAAGGAGGATTCAAACACTGATGTTTCTTCATGTTGATGTGTTCCATTAAGATTAACCTTTCATTTTACAAATATTTAAATAAATTACACAAATCTAGAATAGACAGGAGAAGACTAAGCATAAGTGTCCACCTTGGCACATTATTTGGGGGGACAAAGTAAAGCTATTGAAAATAAACAGTAGATGGCACTCTATTAATAATTGTCCTGGAATATTTGGTGATATATGTAAATACAAAAATGAAAATCATTTGGGTGGCATATTTCGATATAAACAATATTCTTTGAGGGACAACCCCTTTAAAATCACAGATAAAGAACTTTTGAACTAGTAGACAAATTTAAACACCAGTTCTCCTCATCATACTCAAAAACTATAAAGCTGTAGGGGGGAGGTGGCGTGGGTGTAAAATACTGATAAACAGCCATTTACACTGACAACAATAAGGGTAAAAATGTTAAGAACTTTTGACTTTCAGGCTCCATCTCTCACCATCCACTACAGCTTTGTACTTGAGGCTACTGTAATCTTATATACAGTCATCTTACCTATCTTATACATAAATTTGACTTGCAAGTATTTAGCATCTGCTTAGTTCTGCAGATTCTTGTCATGTAACTGCAGTGCTATAGTTTTGCTCCTAAAAATATAAATTACAATTTTTATTATTTTGTTAGTATTTTGTAAATCCACCTTTGGCTTTCAGCACTGCCTGAATCCTTCTGGGCTCTGGATCAGATTCAAGTATGTCTTGACCAAATTCTGACCCCAGGTCTCTTCTACATGTTCTCAATCTTGGTGCAGACTGGTCGACTCACCTTGGTACGAATACAGCTTTTTCATCAACTCTACCCACAAGTGTTGGATTTGGTTGGGGCTTGGGGACTGTGGGAACCAATCCATCAACTCTACTTCAGGTCATTGTCCTGCTGGAACACTATTTCTTCCTTTTCATACAGATAATACTTGAGTGTATGAAGTGACTCATCTTGTAGAAAATATATAGCTCAGCATTGAGATTACCATTGATCCTGGTCAAGTACTCATTGTCTTTGGCTGTGAAACAACACTATATCATCAGGCTTTATTCACCAGAATTGACAGTTTCTTCAATCTCTTGATCTATTAGCCCCCTTTTCCCTTGACTCTTCCAAACCCATTTACATACATCACAGCCGGCCTATTGACTTTTGTCTCATCGCTTCAAATCACCTGTTTCCAATCTTCCACTCTTCATACTTTTTTGCAAACTCTTTGCGAACGCTTCTTATGACGAGATTGAAGTTGAGGCCTTTTTAATTTTTTTGCGGCCATCATTCTAGACCTGTGTAATGCTTGCTGCCCTGTGCTTGCATGGACATCTCCACTGCTGTGTCTGTTGTGTTAGAACTGATAGACCTTGTGATGAGCTGACTTGTTAATTCCCATATTTTGCTTGGACGCCCACCTCTTGGCATTTGAATGGACGGGCTTCATTTTGCATTGTTCCATCTGTCATGGCCTCACATGATGCAGTTTTTCTTGGCCAAGAGACCGCTATCGATAAGCTTGATGATGCTATTTCTTTTGTCTTGGAAAATCTTCATGGTTGCTCCTCAATTCGAACCAATGACCTTTCACTTGGGAATAATAATAATATCTATATAGTGCCAACATATTCTGCAGCGCTTTACAAATTAAGGGGGTATACGTACAGACAAAACCAAATATTACACAGTTAAAAGCTAATTACAGATCAAACACAAGGTATGTGGGCCCTGTCCGGAAGAGTTTACAATCTATTAGGGTGGGAATTGGGAATCAACCTAATAACACACTGAGCTATTAGGGAATGTGACAAAAGGTTGTAATTTGTAGTATACAAGAAGAAAAAGACCACAAACAGGAGCAAAACAGTAGCAATGCAGTTACATGACAAGAATCTGCAGAACTAAGTATATGCTAAATAGTTGTAGGTCAAAGTTAGGAATGAGATAGCCAAGATGACGCTCTATAAAATGATGGTAGCCTCACATTCAAAGCTGTGGAAGGAGAGATATGGAGCCTGAAAGTTAAAGGTTCATAACATGTATGTATGGGCCTACTCTTCATAAAGAGGGTGGTTGCCTAGTAATATGTATTTAGATAAGACTTCAAAAGGATGCTAGTCACATTGGTACAAGCAGTGCATCATGCTGGTATACAGCCTAGTACAGGGGTATACAACATGGGCTATGTTTTCACATTGTACCTCTTCCCAGTGGCCTCAGTTAATCTTATAAGGGTATGCCCTGTCTGAGACCTTCAACTGTAAATACCTAAAAGGGATGAGAGGTCTGGAAACAGCATGTCTATCACTAGCTTGTGCTGTCCTCAGCAAGGGTGGCATAACCTATGTGACAGGTTCTCTTTAAGGAAGAAACCCAGAGATAATCCAGAAACGTTTTTTTCTGAATTGCCCATTAAGGTTGCTTAAAACAGCATATACAGCCCTGTAGTCCCAGCCATACAGTGCCCGACATAACAGTGCCATCTATACAGTGTCCACCATAACAGTACCTGCCATACAGTGCCCAACATAACAGTGCCATCTATACAGTGTCAACCATAACAGTGCCAGCCATACAGTGCCCGACATAATAGTCCCATCTATACAGTGTCCACCATAATAGTGCCAGCCATACAGTGCCCAACATAACAGTGCCAGCCATACAGTGTCCACCATAACAGTGCCAGCCATACAGTGCCCGACATAACAGTCCCATCTATACAGTGTCCACCATAATAGTGCCAGCCATACAGTGCCCGACATAACAGTGCCATCTATACAGTGTCCACCATAACAGTGCCAGCCATACAGTGCCTGACATAACAATGTCATCTATACAGTGTCCACCATAACAGTGCCAGCCATACAGTGCCCGACATAACAGTGCCATCTATACAGTGTCCACCATAACAGTGCCAGCCATACAGTGCCCAACATAACAGTCCCATCTATACAGTGTCCACCATAATAGTGCCACCAACATGCCCGACATAACATGCCAGCCATACAGTGCCTGATAATAACAATGTCATCTATACAGTGTCCACCATAACAGTGCCAGCCATACAGTGCCCAACATAAACAGTCCCTTATACAGTGTCCACCATAATAGTGCCAGCCATACAGTGCCCGACATAACAGTGCCAGCCATACAGTGCCTGATATAACAATGTCATCTATACAGTGTCCACCATAACAGTGCCAGCCATACAGTGCCTGACATAACAATGTCATCTATACAGTGTCCACCATAACAGTGCCAGCCATACAGTGCCTGACATAACAATGTCATCTATACAGTGTCCACCATAACAGTGCCAGCCATACAGTGCCCGACATAACAGTGCCATCTATACAGTGTCCACCATAACAGTGCCAGCCATACAGTGCCTGACATAACAATGTCATCTATACAGTGTCCACCATAACAGTGCCAGCCATACAGTGCCCGACATAACAGTGCCAGCCATACAGTGCCTGATATAACAATGTCATCTATACAGTGTCCACCATAACAGTGCCAGCCATACAGTGCCTGACATAACAATGTCATCTATACAGTGTCCACCATAACAGTCAGTGCCTGATATAACAATGTCATCTATACAGTGTCCACCATAACAGTGCCAGCCATACAGTGCCCGACATAACAGTGCCATCTATACAGTGTCCACCATAACAGTGCCAGCCATACAGTGCCCGACATAACAGTGCCATCTATACAGTGTCCACCATAACAGTGCCAGCCATACAGTGCCTGACATAACAATGTCATCTATACAGTGTCCACCATAACAGTGCCAGCCATACAGTGCCCGACATAACAGTGCCATCTATACAGTGTCCACCATAACAGTGCCAGCCATACAGTGCCCAACATAACAGTCCCATCTATACAGTGTCCACCATAACAGTGCCAGCCATACAGTGCCCGACATAACAGTGCCATCTATACAGTGTCCACCATAACAGTGCCAGCCATACAGTGCCCGACATAACAGTGCCATCTATACAGTGTCCACCATAATAGTGCCAGCCATACAGTGCCCGACATAACAGTGCCATCTATACAGTGTCCACCATAACAGTGCCAGCCATACAGTGCCCAACATAACAGTCCCATCTATACAGTGTCCACCATAATAGTGCCAGCCATACAGTGCCCGACATAACAGTGCCAGCCATACAGTGCCTGATATAACAATGTCATCTATACAGTGTCCACCATAACAGTGCCAGCCATACAGTGCCCAACATAACAGTCCCATCTATACAGTGTCCACCATAATAGTGCCAGCCATACAGTGCCCGACATAACAGTGCCAGCCATACAGTGCCTGATATAACAATGTCATCTATACAGTGTCCACCATAACAGTGCCAGCCATACAGTGCCCGACATAACAGTGCCATCTATACAGTGTCCACCATAACAGTGCCAGCCATACAGTGCCTGACATAACAATGTCATCTATACAGTGTCCACCATAACAGTGCCAGCCATACAGTGCCCGACATAACAGTGCCAGCCATACAGTGCCTGATATAACAATGTCATCTATACAGTGTCCACCATAACAGTGCCAGCCATACAGTGCCTGACATAACAATGTCATCTATACAGTGTCCACCATAACAGTGCCAGCCATACAGTGCCTGACATAACAATGTCATCTATACAGTGTCCACCATAACAGTGCCAGCCATACAGTGCCCGACATAACAGTGCCATCTATACAGTGTCCACCATAACAGTGCCAGCCATACAGTGCCCGACATAACAGTGCCAGCCATACAGTGCCTGATATAACAATGTCATCTATACAGTGTCCACCATAACAGTGCCAGCCATACAGTGCCCGACATAACAGTGCCATCTATACAGTGTCCACCATAACAGTGCCAGTCATCCAGTGCTCACCGTCATCCTGCTGTCAAGAGATAAATATTCCTTTCTGAAGTATGAAGATAGAGACAAAGCTTGAATGTGTTGTGGTGGCTGGGGCCACATGTAGCCCCCGGACCGCATATTGTGTACCCATGGCCTGTTAGTTACAAACAGATTATTAAAGAGACCTATATGCTACTTCATTGTGCCCTAAGAATAACATGACAGAAATACTGATTTCAACACAGTGTGTGGTATTTATGATTTTGGTATCATATGGAAAAACTCACAGTTTAATCCTTGTGTTTGCAGCCATCACTGTGAAGCAATAGTCCAACGTATTCATGAGATTTGGGCTCTCCACAATCCTGCAGTTGGCTGGCAGTTTTAAGAGATGGGGCTCATAAACAGAGCGTGTGGTTTGAAATGTGACACTGTAAGCTAAAGTTATCCCATATGTTTTGGTGTAAAATTCTCAATATTGTAAACCATCCAGTAGGTGGTATAAAGTTAGAAAAAAGTGTTTAACGATGTGCCAGATTTATCTTACAGCATGATAAATGTGGCATACATTCAGGCTGCCTTGGTAGGTTTATGTTGTCTTAGAACAAGTAAGTAAATGTGCACCACTGTTTAAGTCATAATCCCAGTCATTATGAAATGCTTCTTTCTGAGGATGTAGCAATGGAGATACATCTGATTTTGCGCATAAACAGCTAAATAGCTTTAAAAGCTAAATAACAAAGTTACATAAAATAAATAACACAATATAGTTATATAATAATATAAGTAACATAAAAGCTAAATAGTTAAAAGGGATTTGCCAGGACGAGAGTTTCTTACCTCCTAATCAGCACACAGTAGAATATAAACAAATCACGGTGAGTCATGAAGGCTGCAGGGGAGAGATGGAGGGGGTGAGCAAGGATTGAGGAATAAGGAAGCGTCTCAAAACTTAACTGAAATAATAACATTACAACAGTGGATTCTCAATGCAGCAAGACACAGGCTCATAGACTGCACATTTCTCCCCAGCCCCTTGAAGCTCATTCATTTTCCCTGTCATCAGATAAGAAGTGTTTCACGCAAGCTAGTGGAAGCTTTCAGGTAACTAAGGGGGATTGAGAAGTCTTCACTTTTTGTAATCACATATATTTAGAAAAGTGATTAAATACCAATTTTGGAGGATCCCACACCAACATTACATCGTGGCAAAACCCCTTTAATTTTCTCAGCAGTAAAGGAACTAGAAACCATATCTTAAATTAAGTGTAAGTCCAACTAACAGCAGATGTGTAATACCTCGAGCTTTTACCCGTACACCTGAATAGGCGCAGTAAAATACGTCATAACAATGAAGGCTTGGATGATTTTGTTCTTACAGCTGCCTGTTCTTTACTTACATGTGAGATTAAATGGGGATTTTATAATGTGTGCAGTGTAATCCCACACCAGCAATACTACAGAGAAGACCAACAAATGTTCTTTATATGTTGTAATGGTGAGCCTGCGTACATTTATATCTAGAACTGTACCAGTCAAGTATATTACTTGTTGCTATATGTAACAGTGCATATGCAAAGGGTGCATCCACACAGTAGTGACAAAATACTGGTCGGATTCTGTTTTAGAATCCAGCTGGTATTTTTTCTCTTTTGGATGCTTTTGGTGGATGGTTCTGTCCGCGGTTTGCGGATTCCCCGTCCCACATAACCATCGAATTAGGCTATATTCACATGGCAGTAATTGCGGGACGTATTTCTCCCGCAATTACAGCATGTGCTTTGGAGCGGGGAGGAGCTGGGTGTGGCAGCTCGCCGGCCCCATAGACATTCATTATTCATGGCGCATATATGCCGTGAATAATTGACATGTCACTTCTCCCCCCCCGCGGCGTATTGTGCGAGCGGGGAGAGGAGACGTAATCCATAATTCTCTATGAAACTGTGGATTACCGTAATGGGCTGGGACGTATCTCACCCCATATTTATCACAGTATGGCGCGAAATATGGGGTGAGATATGTCCCAGTTTAAGCCGTGTGAACATAGCCTTACACATCTTCTGCCCGAAAACCGGTGGAAGATTGCGCATGTTCAAAGTTTTTTGGAATGCCGGCGGCTGAAAAGCCATCTGGCTGAAAATCATAGACTTTAATAGAAAATCCATTCAGTGGCAGGGTCACAAAAACAGAGAAACAATCCCACAATGCAGGGGTAAGTACCGTTCCCCAATAACACGTTAACTATATCAGATAGGGAGAAAAAACTAAAAAATAACTTTTATTAAATATATGATTAAAATGTAACACCAGGCCAAAAAGGAGGGGCACTCAAAAGAAAATCCCTACAAAGGCAAAATAAAACTAACCTGCCAAAAAAAACGGGATGATCGTCCAACAAGGACGCTCCTGTCCGGAACCTAACCCTTACACTAATCTGACCCTATGCACCCATGTCCAACATGTTTTAACCCTCCCAAGATTCAAAAAATGGTTTCCTCAGGGACAATTTATAAAGGAGAAGAATATATACAGGGGGTTTATAATCATAAAAAAAGGGTATTACAGAGTATATATCACTAATAAAACAAGGGTATAAGAGACGGAGGATGGGAAAAGTGCACCAATAATACAGCACCACACACCTCAAATGAACACCCAAATTGTGCACCCTAAACATAAAAGAAAAATATGCAGCCACAACAAGAATGATAATACCTAAGGAGTGTGGTATCAATAGTCCAGAAAAAATAATTGGACTCAAGAGTGAACCTATGTCACAGAGAGACTTACAGACCGCACAAGGGGGAAGTGTCCACCGATAGTGATTGTCTCAATAAGGCCGTGTTCACACGGCTTATTCCCGACGGATTTGTGAGCCGTATTGAGTCACAAATCCCCCGTGAATAGGGGGGATGGGGGGGGGGGCCGCAGCGCGGGGGGGTGCCGTCCCCGGCCCATAGACAATGCATTAATCTATGGCGTGTAGGGCCGTAAATAATGTGCATGTCACTTTCTCCCCCCGCGGCGGATTTACCGAGCGGGGAGGAGCGACGGAATCCACTGTTCTCTTTTGAGAGCAGTGGGTTACCGTAATTACTGCGACGGATTGGCGCCGTACTGCAGCGCAAATCCGGCGCGGAGTACGGCGCCAATCTGTGCCCAAATAAGCCGTGTGAACGAGGCCTAACAAGACACTCACTGATGCCAAATACAGTGTCACGACATCTTACCAAAACATGGCAATATCGCCTAGAATGGGAAAATTTATCTATAAGACAAAGGAGATAAAAATCTCGTCAACTTTGAGAAAGACAATGCAATCTTCCAAAAAAGGGTAAAGTTTTAAATAGAGAATTACTCAAATGGTGGATAAGAAATCACCTGCAAGTCCTTCCACAGATGTCCGGTTTAAAGGCAATCAATGCCACTCATATGGGGGCTCCGGCGCGATCACACGGCGCCACGGTCGCCTGCCCACGTTACCAAAAACTGTCCCGTGAGAGCCAGTACGGCCCCGCGCGTCTGCACACAGGAAGCAGCTGCTGAGGACGCTGAAAGGCGCTTCAATCTCGCGCCCCTCTAATCAGCATGCCTGAGTTCCGGCCATGTGACCCCGAATCCCCCCTAGAACAGTCAAATCAGCTAGGCATCCCCAGCTCAAAAGTAACACACATGCATTTGCCGCTAGTAAAAAGGGGCCCGGGGTCAAATCAACAGGGGTTTTTAAAAAAAACCCACTGATTAAAGAGAACCTGTCAAAGAAATCCCCCCCTGGCGAGGGCAGAACAAGCTAGTACAGACATACTTTTCCACGCTGTGCCCCTTTATTCTGTAAGATGCTGCATTTTTCGATATTTAATGCTAAAAATTGGCAGTTTCACGGGGAAGAGTAATAAAAAGAGTCCGTTTTTTCCCTTTAAAACCCCCGCCCACCTGACTACCCCGCCCCCCAAATTGATAACTATTTTTTTAAATAGTAAAAAATGTGAATAACTGTCAGTGGGGGGGGCTACCTTTATGGGCGGGGCAAAACCCCTGTCTTTGAATAAGTTTTTGAGGGTAAATGTCTAAAACCCCCCTTTAAAGAATAAGGGACACAGCGCGGGAACAGCGGGTCTGCACTAGCTTGTTCTGTCCTGCAAGGGGCAAAAAAACATGTGCCCCGGTTCTCTTTAAAACTAACAGAAAATTTTTGGGGACGTTTAATTACTCCAAAAGGGCCAGGGAACACTAAGGCAATAGAAAATGCTACTAAAAAAAGTAAAAGAAATAAGAAGAAAAAAAAAAAAAAAATAGGCAAACCCAAAGAGGATGTTTCACAATGGATCTTAAAATATATAAAATACAATCAACATACACAGGCATATTTACTACAGGACGAAACTTATATTTCTCTAGGGATTTTTTTTTGGTGTACTCCTTTTGTTTTTTTCGGGCCCGGTTTTACATTTTTAATCATGTATTTAATAAAAATTATTTTTTAGTTTTTTTTTCCCTATCGTACAGTGGCGGGTCCCCAACTTTTATGTAAAAACCCCCTCCTATTTATTAACAGGCGGGCCCTTGTTAACTTTCACTTTTAACCCCTTTTCCACCCTACACCCTAATGATTGCAAGCTCTCGCGAGCAGACCTCATACTTGTTCCATTTGTACGTTCTTTTAATGTGTAATGTCTGTATGTACACCCTCTAAATTGTAAAGTGCAGCGGAATATGTTGGCGCTATATAAATAAAAATTATTATTATTATTATTCAGTCTACACTGAATGGATTTTCTATTAAAGTCTATGATGACGGTTTCTGGTCGGTTTTCAGATGGTTTTGAAATCCGAAAACTGTTTGAAAATCTGATCAAAAACCCTGCCGTGTGGACGGACCCTAAGGTGTATATATATTCCACTGATTGCTATGTAGCTCATCTAAGGCTATGTCTACACAGAACAGATTTTTGGTCGGATTTTCGCCGGATTCCGTGTTTAGAATCTGCCTAAAATCCGACTGTTACCAGTGCCCCATAGACAGCAATCAAATATTTGTGCTGTGTAGACTACAGCACAGATTTTATATTGTGTTTATTGGGCATTTTTTCTGGTTGGTTTTGAAATCCGAATATTTAAAAAAAATCTTCTATCTTTCACGCTGAGTTCCTATACAATCAATGTACTGGGCCGGCATGAAATCCGAAAACAGACCGTGGTTTTTAGTGCAAAAATGTGCAGAAAACCGCTGTACCACAGTGTTAAAATGCCGTCAGATTTCCAACAGCATTTTAACTATGCTGTGTAGACATAGCCTAATAGTAGCTAACATATTGCAATGAAATTATATGGTAATATTAGAAATACAATATGTCAGGGCGGGAGTACACATGAAAAGGGCATCATGGAGCCTCTTCCCTGTATCAGTTGAGTTTGAGAGGAGCTCATATATATAACCCTTATCTTTTATCTTTACATAGGATAGCATTTTCCATTCTCAGGCTCTTTCTGTGAACTGATGTCCTATAGGAATTCACTATATATGATGAATGTAGGATGAATGTGTATAGTGCATCTTACAACAGTTTAGCTACTGTGCTACTGCCTGACTTTCTCCATACCTTTGTTATCAATCAAAATAAATGGCCAGGAGGAAAGGTAGGATACCATTGAACATTTTAGATTGCAGGAAATGGATTGAATTTTTAATTTTCATTCTTTCAGTGATTCTTTTTATTTGTGTTAAGCTAATGAATTTCTTGGTTCAGGGGCTTCTTAATGAGCTTTGAAATCTGTGTTGTCAAATAACTTAATGTAAAACATCAGCAAAGATAGAATCATATCATGAATATCCAAATAACTTGATATCAGATCACATTACGCCTAGAAAACCCAGAGTTCTTGCTAAAAGGGCAATGTAGATAATTCATCGACTATTTCTTCTTCCTTCAGCCAGACTATGCAAACTCTCCAGGCTACTACAGTTGATTGTAGCTCAGCATTTTCCTAAGAGGAAATTGAGTCTGAGTAGGCAATCCCCTTTGGAAAATGTTTTTAAAGATCTAGGTCACTTTGAAGCCTTTCATCATAGTGAGAATGATTGTACTATCATCCTTTTGCTGTTCAGAAGAGAAGGGTTAATGCTTATTATTAGTATGGCAGAGAGATACAGGGTTAGTGGTACTTTGGCATAAAAACAAACTCTACAAAAATAAATGGATAATAATGGACACTAACAAATAGTAGCAGTGGCGGGGGCAGAACATTGTTTTTTTGTATGTGCATCTAGCTTTTAGATGGATGTCATAAATACAGAGATTAATGTACATATATCTATTAGTATACTCAGAGACGTAACTAGAATTCATAGAGCCCCATGGCAAAATGAGAAGGGACCCCACCAACCAATGACAATAAAGCAGCAGCATAAGTAATATTTAAAAGTATAAATAATACCGCAATATATCAGGGAATCCACATAGCAGTGCTGGAGAGCAGAAAGACACCAACTATTTGTACCCTACAAAAAAGAACAATGTTATTGTGCCCGAGTGGGGCCCTCACAACCTTTTGGCCTCATAGCAATTGCTATGGCTATAGTTATCCCCATAGGTATATCGGTGTGCGGGGGAGTTTCAGCAGCTCACTGTTAGCGGTCATGCATCTGGTCAGTCTGGAGACAGATTTAGGTCTGCAGTGGAGTATATGCTGCTTGAGAAGACTACAGGCTCCTCCACCCCTCCTGTGAAGTACTACAGGATTACAGAGAGTTATGAGGATGCCATACCTCTCTCTGGCTGTGATGTAGCAATAGTATAGTATTACAGGGAGGTCTTCTCTTTCAGTTATGTGTAACCCTGTTTCCCCGAAAATAGGACAGTGTCTTATGTTAATTTTTGCTCCTAAAGACAAGCTAAGACTTATTTTTAGGGGATTTCTTATTTTTCCATGAACAAGAATTCACATTTATTGTTGAACAAAACATCAATATTTATTAATATATTGTAGATTTTGTGATTTCATCACAAACATCAGCTAAACTCTGAATTGCATCAAAAAAATGCACTATGTCTTATTTTTGGAGAAACAGGGTAGTAGTACAGTGTTACAGGCAGTATAAGGTGCCTTTCTCTGACATTGCTTTTTAAAGCTCCTCTCTGGCTGTATTCTAGCAGAATAACCTGGTCTTGCACAGGTCTATTTTGTTCAACTGTTTTTTTTTGTGGCTTTTGTTTGTCTATGGTTGTTTGTGGTCAATTTGAGATTGGTTGGGGTCTCCTTTGAAGTCTCTTCAGGTAGTCTGTCTCGCTGAGACTGTAGTTGCACCCCAGTCTGTTAGAGAGTTTCAGCAGCTCACCCTTGGCTGTGATGTAACTGGTCAGTCTTGAAACTGTGCAGCAGCCATGCACATTGCTTTAGGAGTCTTTTATCCGGGTGCAGAATTTCTTTTGGAGACATGACTAGTCTGAAAGGTTTAAATTTATGAGAATTCTCAATTCAGTAAAGGTACAGTCCGTTCATTTCAAGTTCAGCTTTATTTGCTGATATATCGAAAATGGTAGGTCCTGGAGTCCTGAAACTGACTCCAAACCCTTCCGATGGGTCTGATATACCTATGTGCAATAAAGAACAGACAATAGAAATCCATGTGTGTGTCTATATATATATATATATATATATATATATATATATATATATATTATATATATATAGTATATATTATATATATATATATTATATATATATATATATATATATATATATATATATATACAGGAGAGAGAGAGAGTAGAAAATGTATTCATACCCTTTGAACTGTTCCTCATTTTTAAACATTACAGCCACAAACTTACCACAAATATATCTTATGTGCAACACAAAGTAGCAAATATTTGTAAAGTGTAGAGAAATGATACGTGCTTTTCCAAATTTCAGGAAATTAGAAACTGAAAAGTGTGGCGTGCATATGTAGGACTACCTTTTGCTGCAGTGACAGTTGCAGTGACAACTTTACACATCTAGAGGCTGGAATTTTTCACTATTCTTGTTTCCAAATAGCTCTAACTGGTTGGCAATTGTTTATGAACAGCAGTTTTCAAGTCCTGCCACAGATTCTCAATGGCATTTAGGTCTGGACTTTGACTAGGTCATTTTAACACATGAATATATTTTGATGTAAACCATTCTTTGGCTGTATGCTTAGGGTCATTGTTCTGCTGGAAGGTGAACCTACGCCCAGGGCTGTTCCTAGGCTAAATTGCACTCAGGGCGAGGTGAAGAAATCCCCCCCCCCCCCTTGTAAAATAATGCACCACAATGCTTCACCAGATAACTGCCCCCTGTAGCCATGTAAAACCCACCTGTAACCAGACAGTAGCCCCAGTACCCACGATAGTTGCCCCTGTAGCCAGATAGTTGCCTCTGCAGCCATGATAGTTGCCCCTGTAGCCATGCAATACCCCCCTGTAACCAGACAGTAGCCCGAGCAGCCATGATAGTTGCCCCTGTAGCCATAATAGTTAACCCTGTAGCCAGTTGCCCATGTAGCCATGATAGTTGCCCCTGTAGCCATTGTTCCCCTGTAGCCAGTGTCCCTCTGTAGTCAGTTGTCCCTGTAGCCAGTGTCCCCCTGTAGTCAGTTGTCCCTGTAGCCGTGTCCCCCTTGTAGCCAGTGTCCCCCTTGTAGCCAGTGTCCCCCCCTGTAGCCAGTTGCCCCTTGTAGACAGTCTCCCCCTTGTAGTCAGTCTCCCCCTGTAGCCAGTGTCCCCCTTGTAGTCAGTCTCCCCCCTGCAGCCAGTGTCCCCCCTGTAGCCAGTGTCCCCCCTGCAGCCAGGGTCCCCCCTGCAGCCAGTGTCCCCATTGTAGCCAGTGTCCCCCTAGGAGACGGTCTCCCCCTTGTAGCCAGTGTCCCCCTGTAGCCAGTGTCCCCCTTGTAGCCAGTGTCCCCTGTAACCAGCTGCCACCAAATTTGTGGAGTACATGACTCTCCCACCTGAACCATGTATCACTGGAGCTCCTCCACAGTGACCCTGGGTCTCTTGGCTTATTCTCTAATGAGTACTCTTCTTGTCTATGCAGTCAGTTTAGATGGACAACCATGTTTTGATAGGTTAGCAGTTGTGCCATACTCCCTCTATTTATGGATGATGGATCGAACATTGCTCTGTGAGTTGTTCAGAGCTTGGGCTATTTAAAAAAGTAAAAAAACCTACACCTGCAATACACTTTGCCACAACTTTATTCTTGAGCTGTCTGGTGTGTTCCTTGGTTTTCATGATACTGTTTGTCCAGTAATGTTTTTTAACAAATCTCCGAGGCCTTCACAATGCAGCTATTGTTATACTTACAGTGGTGGCCAAAAGTATTGGCACCCCTGCAATTCTGTCAGATAATACTCAGTTTCTTCCTGAAAATGATTGCAATCACAAATCACAAATTCTTTGGTATTAATAGATTAATTTATTTTGCTTGCAATGAAAAAACACAAAAGAGAATGAAATAAACATCAAATCATTGATCATTTCACCCAAAACTTCAAAAATGGGCCGGACAAAAGTATTGGCACCCTCAGCCTAATACTTGGTAGCACAACCTTTAGCCAAAATAACTGCGAACAACCGCTGCTGGTAACCATCAATGAGTTTCTTACAATGCTCTGCTGGAATTTTAGACCATTCTTTTTTGGCAAACTGCTCCAGGTCCCTGAGATCTGAAGGGTGCCTTCTCCAAACTGCCATTTTGAGATCTCTCCACAGGTGTTCTATGGGATTAAGGTCTGGACTCATTGCTGGCCACTTTAGAAGTCTCCAGTGCTTTCTCTCAAACCCTTTTGTTGGTAGTCTTCAGACTTCATAATGCCATGCACACGGTCAAGCAGTCCAGTGCCAGAGGCAGCAAAGCAACCCCAAAACATCAGGGAACCTCCACCATGTTTGACTGTAGGGACCGTGTTCTTTTCTTTGAATGCCTCTTTTTTTTCCTGTAAACTCTATGTTGATGCCTTTTCCCAAAAAGCTCTACTTTTGTCTCATCTGACCAGAGAACATTCTTCCAAAACGTTTTAGGCTTTCTCAGGTAAGTTTGGGCAAACTCCAGCCTGACTTTTTATGTCTCGGGGTAAGAAGTGGGGTCTTCCTGGGTATCCTACCATACAGTCCCTTTTCATTCAGACGCCGACGGATAGTACGGGTTGACATTGTTGTACCCTCGGACTGCAGGGCAGCTTGAACTTGTTTGGATGTTAGTCGAGGTTCTTTATCCACCATCCGAACAATCTTGCGTTGAAATCTCTCGTCAATTCTTCTTTTCCGTCCACATCAAGGGAGGTTAGCCACAGTGCCATGGGCTTTACATCTAGGTAGGTTAGCCACAGAGCCATGGGCTTTACATCTAGGGAGGTTAGCCACAGTGCCATGGGCTTTACATCTAGGGAGGTTAGCCACAGTGCCATGGGCTTTACATCTAGGGAGGTTAGCCACAGTGCTAAGGGCTTTACATCTAGGGAGGTTAGCCAAAGTACCATGGGCTTTAAACTTCTTGATGACACTACGCACGGTAGACACAGGAACATTCAGGTCTTTGGAGATGGACTTGCAGCCTTGAGATTGCTCATGCTTCCTCACAATTTGGATTCTCAAGTCCTCAGACAGTTCTTTGGTCTTCTTTCTTTTCTCCATGCTCAATGTGGTACACACAAGGACACAGGACAGAGGTTGAGTCAACTTTAATCCATGTCAACTGGTTGCAAGTGTGATTTAGTTATTGCCAACACCTGTTAGGTGCCACAGGTAAGTGACAGGTGCTGTTCATTACACAAATTAGAGAAGCATCACATGATTTTTCAAACAGTGCCAATACTTTTGTCCACCCCCTTTTTTATGTTTGGTGTGGAATTATATCCAATTTCTCTTTATGACAATTCTTTTTGTGGTTTTCCATTAAAGACAAATTAAATTAAGATAATAATACCAAAGAATTTGTGATTGCAATCATTTTCAGGAAGAAACTGAGTATTATCTGACAGAATTGCAGGGGTGCCAATACTTTTGGCCACCACTGTAAATTACATACAGATGTACTCTATTGATAAGTTGTGTGTGTATACAGTATTTATACAGTATGTGTATATATACAGAATGTGTGTATGTGTTACAACACTAAGGATATGACCCTTTGATACAATATAAAGTAATCAGTGTACAGCTTGTATAACAGCATAAATCTGGTGAGTCCTCAAAATAACTCAATGCACAGCCATCAATGTCTAAACTGTTGGCAACAAAAGTGAGTACAACTCTAACTGAAAATGGGTAAATTGTGCCCAAAGTGTCAATTTTGTTTCGCCACCATTATTTTCCAGCACTGCCTTAACTCTCCTGGGCATGGGGTTCACTAGAGCTACACAGGTTGCCACTGGACCTCATCCCCTCCTCCATTACGACATCATGGAGCTGATGACTGTTAGACACCATGGGCCACATGTATGAAAACTGTTTTGGTCTAAAACTCACTTTGTTGTCCATAGGTTACTATAGGCAAAAAAGTGAGTTTTAGACCTAAACAGTTTTCATCCATGTGGCCCCATGTGCTCCTCCACCTTCCATTTGAGGATGCCCCATATTTGCTCAATAGGGTTTAGTTCTAGACATTTGCTTGGCCGGTTCAGCACCTTGACCTTTATTTTCCTTAGCAAAGCAGTGGCTGTCTTGGAGGTGTGTTTGGGGTCGTTATCATTTTGAAATATTGCCCTGAGGCCCAGTTTCCAAAGACAGGAGATCATGCTCTGCTTCAGTATGTCACAGTACATGGTTCCCTCAATGAACCGTAGCTCACACAGCTGGCAGCATTCAGCCCCAAAACATGATACTCTCACCATGCTTGACTGTAGGCAAGATTCACTTGTCTTTGTACTCCTCTCCTGTTTGCGGCAACCATCTGAACCTAATAAGTTTATCTTGGTCTCATGAAACCACAGAACATGGTTCCAGTAATCCAAGTCCTTAGTCTGCTTGTTTTCAGCAAACTAATTGTGGGATTTCTTGTACATCATTTTTAGAAGACGCTCCCTTCTAGGACGACAGCCATGCAGACCAATTTGATGCAGTGTGCAGCGTATGGTCTGAGCATTGACAGGCTGACTCCCCACCCTTTAACATCTGCAGCTATGCTGGCAGAACTCATATGTTAATTTTGAAAAGGCAATCTCTGAAAATTAACTTTCTTCATCTACCTGCAGAATATCAATGGATTCTATGAGGATTTAGGAGTCAAATCTATGCCTAAATCTATGCCATTCTGAAAGTTAAAATTTCTATTCAAGTACAATATGCAGCATTACTATATAATTTCAACAATGATACCAAAAACTTTCCTTAAAGAGAACCTGTCGGGTGGTTTATATTACCCTACCTGATAGCAGGATAGGATAGAGGAGAGAAGCTAAGCTCTGTGATTATATAGGTTTATATAATTTGGAGCATGAATTCTGAGTAAAAGGCAGAGAACCAGACTCCTGAAATCACAGTGCAAGTCCTACTTACTCTGCCCACATAGAATGATTGACAACTTTCCCTGCATTAGTGTATATGGAACAAACTGTCAATCACTGTATGTGGGTGGGATAAACAGGAATTTTACTTTTTGCTTCAAATTACTTAAACCTATATATCACACAGCTCAGCTGCTCTCTTTAGCATATCCTGCTCTCAGATATGATAGCATAATCCAACTGACTGTCTCCATTTAAGTTTTTTACACTGTATGATTTCATAGTTTATTGTACGTGGTGGAGGGAAAAAAATGATCAGTCTCATAATTTCACAAAGTCTCAGTCTACAACATTGCTGAAAATAAAGGATTATTGCTACACCCAGAAGATAAAAAAGTTAGAACTTTGTTTTGCATATGTGATGTCTTATATTACATATTTTTTTAATATGACATAATTGTTCTCTAAATTCAAAAAAAGCTAAAAAAATATTTGCAGATTTTGTTGAGTTGGTTTTTTGACATCTGTTTCCAATTAGTCATGCCGATGAATGGAGTGTTGGTTTTTCAAACCTTTCCAAGTACTGTCATCCTGGGATATTTTTAATATGTCTGGATTATAGTTTGGCACAATCCTTTGAAGCATCGCAATGGAATGCATGAACAATTCTTCATTGGAGAAGCATTGTTTCGTGCTGTTTTTTTCATTTCTGTAGTTGGCTCTTTGAGATCATTATGAGTCACTTTAGATTTTCATTTTTCTAATCAAAGTGCAAACAAATGTAAGGCACCTTGTGCAACTTCTGCTTTTTATTGTTCTTGTCTTTAATCCAAGACGTCTTTGTCATTGTCCTAATGCTTTACAAATTTCTTATATAAATGGAGTATATACAGTATATACAGTGTGCTAGGCATGTACATAGTGCCAATTCTCTATGAACGCCACATTGAGTCAAAGAGGAGCAGTAGGGCAGTAATGGTGATAAGCCATGTGTTGTTTGCTTATGTGGAGAGAGTAAAAGACATGTTTGTGTTAAGACTGAAAATCTTGTCCTGCTACCGGGGATAATTAACACTTGGCAGTTAATTGTGTGAGAACTGACAATAGGATGATAAATATGCTGGCTGTGTGTCTTGTGGCTATGTGAAGAGGTTGAAAGATGTGTTTCTGCTGAAGAGGGTAATTTTGATACATAAGTATTGGTACCTGGACTTTGTACACCACTTTATGGTCACCTATCCAGCTGTTTATGATTATTATATTAAAAATTCTTGCAGGGGGATTGTGCCATAAAATGAATTCAGAGAAAGCTTATACTGTTTCTTGTCACAAGGTCAGCATGATAGGTGTAGACCCTAAATTCCAAGCAGGGCAATACAGATTTAGCAGAGTCTAGCTTGACCGTGATATCACGGCTCTTTGTGTTATCTGCTCTCAACTGTAAACAAAGGCCATTGAAAAGCATTAAGAAAGTAGAGATAACACTCTGTACCATGATATCATGGTGCAATATCTGTTCTTTTTAGTTCTGCTACATCTGTATATTAGATATTTTAGATATGCCTGCATATTACTGTTTAGGTCCTTTTGTACCAACAAAACAGCTCTGACCGGTCACATCATGGACTTCACAAAACCTCTAGAAGTGTCCTGTGGTGTCTGGCACCAAGAAGTAAGCAGTATGCTGCAAGTTTGGGGTCTCCATGGATCAGACATGTTTTTCCAGCACTTACAGCGAAATCAGAGTGAGATGTGGGAAACTCAAACCATTCCTGAATAATTTTTTGCAATATTGTCAGTGGGAATTATCCTGCTGAGCGAGGCTACTGCCATTATGGATTGCCATTGCATGTAGGGGTGTGTTTGCTCTGTGATAATATTTAGGTAGGTGATACGTGTCAAGGTAGCAATCACATAAATGCTTGGCCAATTTCTTCCATTGCTTAGTGCTCAGATGCCCATTGTAGATACTTTCAGTGGCAGACAGGGTTTAGCATGGGAACAGATCTGCGGCTACGCAGCGCCATACACAATATACTCCAATGCATGGTTTATGTCATAGCCAGCTGTTACTTCTATTGCCATTTAAGCTGATGTAGGTCTTCTGTGGAATTAAACTAGATAGGCTAGGTAGGCAGGAACACTGGCTAGCGGGAAAGACCTGCTGCTTTGAAGATGTTCTGACCAAGTCATCTAGCCATCACAATTTGGCCCTTGTTAAGTATCTCATATCCTTACGCTTGCTCATGTTCTTGTTTGCAGCACATCAAAGAACTGACTGTTCACTATGATATCCAAATCATTGACAGGTGCCATTGTCAGGAGAAAAGAAGTGTTGTTCATTTCATCTTTTAGGGTTTTAATAATCCATCAAGGATCTTGTCGAGTAACCCTGGCCATGCTTGAGGTTTAACAGCTTAAAAGCATAGGTCTCTTGATTGTAGAGAACATCAATCCTTTAACCTCAACAAAAAGAAATACAACTTTCTTTCCCCTAGAGAGATCAGAAAGTTGATATAGTATTACTTCACATACACTTATCAAGATGTATATATCCGTGTGTCTGTTTATGTATATGTTTATGGGAATGTATGTTTGTTCTATCAAAATTGAGCTTTATCAGGTAGCACTGAATGGAGTTTCTATTTGTGGATGGTATTATTATGTTATCTGAACAATATGGTGTCATATTGGATTACTACATAATTGCATTAATGTATTATGACTAATATTTACATATCGTAATTGGTCCTATAATATGTACTTTGGTAAATTATATAAGCTGCAAATATTGCATAATGGTCCTATATTATGTCTTGTATGTTATATAAGCTCTAGTTGATGAATATTTGACCTATTTATGGCGCTACTCCATAACAGTAATATTTTCATACTATATTGTAAATTCTGCACTGAAAATCTATGACAGTTTACAGTATAATACTTTTAAATGGGACTTTTTCAGATCTCATCCCTATGGAAAATTCATGTGGATTTTCAGAGCTGCAGCATCTTCAATTATGATGTAGAAATGTCACAATTTGACAGTAAATTTCACTTTTTTCAGTGCAAATTGAGAAAGCTGCAGCATAATTTGCTAAGAAAAAGCTTAATCACAGCTTAAACTGTACTATTAAACCTTGTGTTGCAGTATAATTTGAACACAGTATGCTGGTGTTATTTAAATAGTTTTGTACATATGGACAGTGCACAGCTGTATTATTTAAAAATGCTCCAATGGTGGATGTAATGTTGCAAGTTTCATCATAAGAGTATAACACCACATAGGCCTTAACCCCTTAAGCCGAACGCCTGAAAAGTAGTTAATGACCAGAACATTTTTTTTAGTTTTTGCCTCCTTGCGTTTCAACAGTTTTCAACATTAACTTTTTTATTTTTTCAGTGACGCAGTTGTATGATGCATCTTTTTATTCGAGACAAGTTGTACTTTATGGGGGAATAGATAAAGTTCAATTATAAATAATTGAAGTATTTTTTTTTTTAATTATTTTTTTTTTTACACCATTCACATTTCACAGGTAATAACTTGTTAGATTAATTCTACAGGTTATTACGGTCATGTGGATACCAAATATGTGTAGGTTTTTTTGTGCGTGTAATTTATGAACTATTATTTTTTATTAAATATTTATTTTTATTTTATTTATTTTTTTCCCCTTTTTTTACAGTTTTTATGTTTTTTTTTTTTTACTCCCATGAAGGGAGAACTGTTTAACATTTTTTTACATTTTTCATATATTCATATATTCATATATGCTAATACATTCTAATCTGTGTCAGTCTGACACAGGCAGTGATTAGGACAGCACACAGTACGTCCTAATCACTGGCTTCATACACAGACAGCTCTGGGGCCACGCTAGGTCCCCAGAGCTGACTGTGCAGCTGTTCCCTGAGCTCTGTCGGGTGAGCAGGTGATCCGATCACCCGACAGAGCAGGGGAACCCTTTGATTGCGCTGCAAGACGACGCTGCAGACGAACAACCCGCACCAGCCGACGTCTAAAGTCGGCGGGCGGTCGTTAAGGAGTTAAGCTAACTTGTGGCATCTCCTTACATGTCTGTTTTAAGTGAATCCTCTAAAAAATCTTCTCTTATATCTTGTGCATACAAAGCTATAGGCTGTCTTTTTTTATATGTTGGAAAAATAAAGAAACATTTTATCCGTGATTGAAGGATAATCAGTGCCATGCTTCCTTCCCTGTTTGGGTTAACTTTGTATGTAGCATACGTTTATCTCGCTTGGCCAGCGAGTGGAGGACTGACACCCATGATAATGCGCTAACAACATATATCATGTGATGAGTACCTTTTTGGTTTTTTGCTGATATATCTCTGTGTTGTGCTGTTACACAGTTATTACTCCAAGAAATGTATGACTGAATATGACTGATGGGTTTTAACATTTCAATTTTTAAAGGGGTGTGTGTCTGCACATCCTGACTGTGAGCACTGATCAGACAATGTCACACTGTGCAAAGACACTCCCCCACTTGGTAACACCCAGCTGACAGATTCTGTAAGTAATAACAGTGGAACAGCACAACACAGAGATATAGGAGAAGATGCTCCAGAATTGGTATTTCACAGAGAACATACGTTACTAAAACGGCCACAGGTTCACTGGAGCATCACAATTGCCCTGATTCTTTCTTGTTTTGGGGCTCCAGATCTTTTAAATTGTTAGCAGCACTCGCAGCTGGTAGCAGATATTACATCTGTACATTGTTATTTCTTTTAGACTATATCAATAATGGGCAGTGATACCAAACAACACCTATTTGTTGTGACAGGCTTGGCCAGTACTATTGACTGTTTAGTCTGGATCTGCTACCTAATACACCAATTGTGTCTCTGGATCATGTTGTAGTTAGATGTTCATCTGTATGTACTAGTCCATTGCACTTCTTACTGTTATCACAACCCTCAGTGACTTACTAACATTTTAACTGTTACTGTTCATTAGACAAAAGTCTGATACTTCCGTGTATATTCTGCCAGAAGGAAAAAGATTAGTCTATGTATGTACATTATCATGGTCAGTCAATGCTAATAGCATTAAGAACATAGTTAAAAGATTATTTGTCATGATAGATATGCTGAAATAAACAGAAAATGTTGTAGACAGTAGCAATTCATTAAAAATTCAATTAAGTATCTCTGGCTCTGCTAATCTCCAATACAGCACATTCATAATTAATCTGTTACTTTGTAAACAAAATTGACCTCTTTTAGACACAATTATATACTCGTTGCTCACTATAATACCTAAAGATTTGTATAACAGTAGTTTTACCAGTAGATTTAATATATGTTAGCGCAGGCATGAAAGAACTGATGACTGCTTAAAAGGGCTCACCATACTGTTTTACAGAGCCTTCTCTTCACAGCCAGTTTCAGGGTCACACCTTCTGTTCAGGCTGTCGGTGGTTCTACAACATTTTAGCGGGCTGATCCTGATAGAGACACATTGGTAATGGAGAGTTTTTAACAGCAGAGTACATGGCTACTTAATTTTAAAGGGTTAAAGTTTGTCAGTAAAAAAACGTAAACAAGCTCCTGTGCTGTTGATAAGACACAGCAGGGAGTGACATCACCATCCTGAGGAAGCCTGTGTAAACAAGCAGGAGATAAGACCTGCTCTAACTCTGAAAAGAAGCAAAAACAAAACAGCAATGTATTTGTAAATAGTCTTTATTTGTATTTGCCTACATGGTAAATGCTTATTAATGTGGTAAAAATAGCCCTTTAAGTTAGGGAAATTCCACACATGTGCTACTCTTTGCCTTTTTCTACCTACAGGCAACTATATGTGAGGAATACAATGAATCATGAACAGCACCAATCCCATATACCTTGACTGACTTACAAGGACACTATATTTATATTTGGATTTGTCTGTAGTGTTTTTGCGGGAAAACTTTACAATTTTTCAAATTGTCAATGCCTTTTAACTCAGAATACTTTATGTTGCCGTGTTTGAAATTTTAATTAGGTGTTTAGCACCAACTATGCTACTTCACTGCCACAAAAAATCCCAATCATTTATGGCAACTGTGGATGTATATTATCTGTAGTACAGTGTAAGAGACCAAAGGGTAGAGTGGTCGATGGGAGGTATGTATGACCCAGGTGGCTGACCTCGGTGATATGAAAAACCCTTTAGGCTGCGTCCTCGCGGCAAAGGACAAATACCCGTTGGTTTTTGCCCAGTATTTTCTGTTTTGGGGCCCGTCCCCCTTCCATTCACTGTACGTTTCAATCCAAAAACTGGACGAAGATTGTCTTGTAAAATGTTTTGCTGGGGGCCCCCCCCGGGCAAAAAAACCCGTGCTTGGGGCGCTGCACAGGTTTTTCCCATAGAGCCCCTTGTGCTTTTTTGGGCCGGGTTTTTAGGCGGTCTGCAAAACTGAAAACCGCCTGAAAATGGCCCAAAACCCGTGCCGTGGGACTGCCCTTTTCTGTACCCAGCAATTTATGTTGCGAGCCCCTTTTATTGTTGTGGTATCCAGGTCGGGTTTTTTCTGGAGGACCATAGACCCTGAGTGGGAAAGGTCGCTCCCAAACTCCGGCCGGGCCTTACCAGGCGGTAAGAGGCGGACACAGCTCAGTGTGGAACAGTTGAGAAAAGTGGAGGCTTTGTGTGATGGGGGAATTTAAGCTGCCAGTTTTTCTGTGGAACGTGCCACTCCCCTGGGAGGTTTCCATGATTTTATTTTTGTTATTCCGAAAAAGGGGCTGTTTTAAAAAGGCTGTTCAAAAGCTGAAAGTAAGGGGAGTTCTTTGTTGTTGGTTGGCGTCCAGAGACAAACATTTCTGTTTAGTTTGCCCCTCAAAACGTGTCGCACTTACCATGACTATCACTGAGCTGAAAACCCCCACAACAGATAGAAATGTTGTATGCAGCCTGGATATTATACTGTGTTATTTCTATATAAATGTTCATTTTCTCTTTAGAACTGTGCTGGGTGTGTGGACTCTTCTTTGTGTAGATCTAGAGAGCTTTAAACATTATGGGAAAAAGGTTGGGAAAAGAACGGTCCATCGGGAAAACCTAAACCTACGTGTTGACCAGAAAAATGAAAAAACTCCTATTAGGGGAATGTCATTTGCCCCATACAAGAGGAAAAATTCTTTCCAAACTCCAAACATGGCAATTAGAGATGGGCGAAGTTTTAACAAAAGGGGGAATTCGTTTAGAATTTCGGAAAACTCGGTTCGGAACGAATCGAATTTGGGGTATTGGGGTTTGAACGAAGTGTGTTTTGATTGATAAAATGGCTGCGGCAAGGGTGCACATGGGGCAAACACTTGGGGGAAAAAGGGGCTGCCGCATGCATGTGCGGGTGAACCAATCAGAGCCCGGGGGGGATTCTGTGACGCACCGCACAAAAAGTGGGGGGCGCGACCCCGGGAGCTAACCGCTCTCACTGGCTCATCGGGGAAGGGTGCTCCCGCGGCTGATAGCTCTTCTGAAAAATTTTGTTTTTTTATACAGCGATTTCTGGGGGTCTCAGTTGTCTAGGGTTTTTTAAATGTTCATTTTAATTTTTTGGGGTATTGGACTGAAATCCAGTGTGCGTCCAGCAGTGCATAACATTAAATATCCAAGTGGGATCTAAGCCAGTTCCTGTTGAAATCTTTAAAAGAAACACTTTTTACAATACAAATACCACTTCATTTTTGGCTGCTCAATTCTATTGCGCATTTCATCCGGGGGTTAAATTAAGCGTTTTTTTGCTGGTATCTGCCCCAAGAAACCTTTTTTTTTTAAAACGCCAAAATTATAAATTTTTCCGTACCCAAATTCAAAGAAAAGGTTAATTAAAACTGTATTTTTTTGTGTGGGTAGAAAACACGCAATTGTAACAGTACAAAGCTACTAGTTTGTGGGGCTCAATTCTATTCGCTTTTTACATGCAGGGGGAAATTTAAAGCGTTGTTTTGCTGGTGTGCGGGACAAAAATAAACCGCTTTTTCAACGCCAAAATATTACTTTTTTCCCTGTACCCTAATTCATGGGAAGGTTTTTTAACCTTTTTGTGCTTTTTTACATTTAGTAAAACACACAGTGTTTTTTAAAACGCCCCATCAAGTAAATTTTTCCTGGCCATTTGTGGAGCGCAATTTATCCAAGGGGGTTCCAAAACTTGTTACGGGTTCTTTTTGGAGTCAAAAACGGGGTGTAATTTATCTATACAGAACCATCATCAAACATGTCTGTAATTTTAGAAAAAACTATGCGGGACAGAGAGGTGCAGGCCTTCCCTGCGAGTGGCAAGGCACAAACATTCCAGGCCCAGGTCGGCACAGCAAGGGGGACTCGAGCAGGGGTCACTGGGTGGGCCCAACTCCCCCTGTCATCTAGCGGCCGTGTGTTGTTCAAACCCCAATGGTTCTTGTTTGGGTTGTAGCGAAGAACAATTTGAGGAGGGCAGCGCACTAAATGGCACAAAGAAAGGGGGCCCAAATTCGCCGCTTCTTGCAGAGAGGAAAAAAGTAAGATTGGGAGTGGATGGGAGGTCAGGGTTGTGAGAGGCAGCTGGCATACCAAGCCCGGTGGAGGACAGCTGACGATAAAACACCAATAGATGATGTGTACCGACCGCAGGGGACCCGGGGTTTGGGAAAGGCTTCACATGAGGAGAAGGGGTACTTGCGCGTGGCAGCAGCGCACCAGCAAGTGGGGTGTGGCCTGGTCAGCGGATGCCAGTGTGAGGTCGGGAGCCAAGCAGCCCGGGGTAAAAAAAACCCCTTCCAGGTCCAAGAAGGGTAGCGCACGGGGGCCCGCACGGGGGGCAGGCCAGCAGCACTCATGCGGACGTTGGCGGTAAATTTTTCCGATATCGGGGCTTTTGTATTCTTTGCAAAAGACCCCAGAGGCCATTGGGGTTATGGTGAATCTGGGGGGGGCAGAAATTGAAGCGGGCCAGGGAGCAAACGTTGGCACCACGGCCCGCGAAACACAGCAGCGTCACCACCCGGGGGGGGGGGAAAAAATGGCTCAGATGTGGTGGTCCACCCTGCCGCCGCAGAAAAGCAGCAGCAGCGCGCCCAGTGGCATGCATCCCATTGCAGCCAGTCAAGGCTCCACCACCTTCAGAAGGGGCTGTTTCTCTTTGACATCATCTCCCGGGCCCGAAGCTCCGCTCATCGCTATATGGCGCCGCGTCGTTAGCGAGGTGATTGCAAAGAGGGAAAAAAGCTCCAACCTCCTTAAAGGTTTTACAGCTGACCGTGCCCTGTCCCCAAATTGTTGGTACTGCAGTCCCCCTTTTTAAATGGGGCTTGCACCGTTTTAAGAACTAATGGCTTGTGCCGAGTGAAATGAGAGTTCCAAGCCGTAATTTCTTTTCCAAAAAGGGAAAAACCAGCATTTTAAATATGTAGAACAGAAGGTGGGTCAGCCCTTTAGCTTTTCGGTTGTTCCAAGGGGCCGGCTGGGGGGGCGTTTGGGCTGTAAACGGGCAGGGCCAGTACATGTCCCTTTTCGGCCCCCCTGGTGAATTGTCCCGCCAAGGGACACCAACAAAATTTTGGGCAGGGGAAACCCCTTTCCCTCCACGTTTTCAAACTGCTGCCCTGCGCCAAAATCCGCCTCCTCCTCCTCCCAACCCCCACCATCTCAGCTCCCAAGTACTGCTCCCTCATCCCATGTTGGGCACCGGGAGGGGATGGCATGGGCCCCGTGGCGCATTTTCAATCTGGTTGTGAAAAGGGTTCTGAAGTCTTCCCCCGATCTTCGAACTTCTGAAAATGGCCAGGAAATTTTGCATGCACTTTATCCATTGCAAAACCAGGAAACCCCCCTCGAGTTTTCAGCGGCCCGAACGGCTCCCAAACAACCCCCGATATGGATGTTTCCCCCCGCTGGAATCCACCTCACAGTTGGGCGACTGTAGAACAGAAAAGGCTTTAACGATTTTTTGATGATCCAGGCAGCAGAAGTACTCCCCTGTGTAACTTTGGTTCCAGTGGCAGCTCATGCGAGGGGCACCTGCCTTTGTTTAGGCTTCGGGAGGCGAGTTATTTTCAGTCGCCAGGGTACGGGGAGTAATAAATCTTCCACTGCTTAGTCCCGGAAAAGTGCTGAAAAACTGTCGGGCAGGGGGACTGGAGAGTGGGGGACTACATCTCGTGGCCCAAAAAGGGGGTGGGGGATAAATGGAGGAGGAGGGGAGGACATTGGAGCAAAGCATTGTTGTGAAAAGAGTGGATTTTTAAAACCCCGGTGACAAAGAGAGGAGAGGGCAGCGGAGGGGTGGGGGATGGGGTGAAGACGAGGGAGTGACCCCCAAGCAGGGCAGTAACGTGGAAAGGAGGGAGGGAGCCCCTCGGGGTCCTTGTGCAGATGGCCCCCAGCGCTTATTTGCCTGGCTAGGACGCCCCAAAGTCAGCATCCGGCAGAGGAGACTTTTGGCTCTCCCCCCTATTGGCCTCGCTACGTCCCAAAAGGGAGCTTTTTTTCCCCATTGAGAGGGAAAAAAACTTTAAATATATAGGGGAAATCCTCCCAATCGTTGGCTGCTGCCTAGTCGCTCGTCCCCCCCTGACAGGTCTACCGGGGGGGTTTTCCCCAGTGTCCGCTACGCGCGGCGCTGGGGGAAGGTGGGGGGGTAGGGCATACCAGTCCCTCGTATAACCCAACTGGAGTCATGATGAGACTTCCTTACCGCCCCAGTGAGGGGGGCAATCGCCAGCAGCAGCACAGCAGGCCTGGAGCGTCCCTGAACCAACAGGTTGTGGCCCACTTGACAGACTCTGCCACCCATTAGAAGTTTTCCCCGGGTACGGGCGCCAAACTGATGTGTGGCCGAACTTGCCGGGTTTTCATGGAAAGCGTCCTGCCCCGGGCCCTAGGGGGCTCAGACGGGGGTTCAGTGCGGCGGGGGCCATATTACCCCAAGGGAACCCTTGCCCCGGGGAAAAGGGAACGACTACCTTTGTCAAGATGAATCAGGGGGATCGGGCCCGGATTTTCCCCACCAATGCCTTAGGCGCAGTCTGGGTAAAATACCTGCCTCAGCCACTATTCTGATGCCGCCCCCGCCGATGCCAACATTGCTGACGTTTCTCCATTGCCCACCACCCTCTTTACCAGGGAAGGTATTGCCACCCCCCCAACACTCTTCATTTGCCCCTCTTGATCGCTGCTCTGTTGCTTTTGCCGGGACATCCACATGTGTCATTGTGCCCCTGTCTGCCTCATGGGTGCTGTGTGGGGCTGCCATGCCTCCACACTGTGTCATTTTGCCCCTGCCCGACCCATGCTGGCCGCCGTGACCCCCGCTCTCAGATTGTGCCCCTTGTGGCTTCTCCCCTTTTTTTCCACCTCCAGTTTTTCTTGTGCCCCTGCCGATCTTGCTGCTGCTGTCTGCCTCCACACTGTGTGGGGTTGTGCCCCTTGTGCCTAAAATGTTTTGCCGCCTCCCCAAAAGCATTGTCCACTGCCGGGTTCATGTTGCGGGGGCCCCCAACGTGTGATTGTGCCACTCTGTGGCCCAAACCGTTTTGCCCCTCCAGAATGTCCTTGTGCCACGCCTGATCTCAGTGCTGCTGTCGTGACCTCCAACTGTATATTGTGCCACTCTGTGGCCTAAACTGTTTTTCCGCCTCCGGGAAAGTATTGTGCCACTGCCCTGACCTCAACTGCGCCCCCTGACCTCCCACTGGTGATTTGCAAAACCCTTTCCTAAACTGTTTTGCCGCCTCCAGAAAAGTCTTTTTTTCCCGCCCATCTCATACTGCTGCCGCCCTGACCCCAACTGTGTATTTTGCCCCTCGTGCCTAATACTGTTTAGCCGCCTCCAGAATTTATTGGCCACTGCCTGATCTCTAATTTGCGCCCGGACTCCAAAAGTGTGAGTGCAACTCTGTGGCCTAATACTGTTTTGCCGCCTCCAGAATGTCATTGTGCCACTGCCTGATCTCATGCTGCTGCTGTCGTGACCTCCACACTGTTCATGTGCCACTCTGTGGCCTAATACTGTTTTGCCGCCTCCAGAATTTCATTGTGCCACTGCCTGATCTAAATACTGCTGCCGCCGTGACCTCCACACTTTTGTGATTGTGCGATTCTGTGGCTTCCTCCTGTTTTGCCACCTCCAGAATGTCATTGTGCCACTGCCTGACCTCATACTGCTGCCGCCGTGACCTCCGCTCTCAGTCATTGTGCCACTCTGGGGGCTTCCTCGTGTTTTGCCACCTCCAGAATGTCATTTGTGCCACTGCCTGCCCTCATTGCGTGTGGCTGCCCCCGTCACCCTCCACACTCTGTCACTAATGTTGCCACCTGAGCTCTCAGCTTGTTTTTTTCCAGCTTTCTCTGGCATGACTTTATCAGCTACATTCCCGCTTGGTTTTTTTTGGGCAGTTTTGCCCTCTTAAGTGCCCAGGGAATTTTATAGTGAAAACGATTCTAAGATGGCGGCAGTCATGTGCGTGTAATACTAAAACACAACATTGTAAAGAAGAACAAACCAAGCCCCTCTGCATATTTAAGCATAGACAACGTTCTACACACCCGCAGGCTCTGTGCAGCCTGGAAAAAGCTGCTTTATAAAGCGATTCGTGCCGAAGTAATTCGGAACGAAACAAATTTTGTCGGAAAATTCGGCGAAGTGACCGAATCGAATTTTTGAGAAATTCGCCCATCTCTAATGGCAATCAGATCAATGTCCTTTCTCCAGAATCTAGTCCCCTTGACCTGTAATATTATGTTTTTCATGAAAGGCATCTAAACCCTTCTTTAACTTGGTGAATTAATCCACTATCACAACCTCTTGTAGCAGCAAGTTCCATAGTCTCACCTCTCTTACAGTGATGATGGTGAAACTTTCTTTCCTCTAACTGTAGAGAATGCCCTCTTGTCATTGTTACAGGCTTAGTTGTAAAAACATCATTTGAGAAATTTTTGTACTGTCCTTTCACATATTTGTACAGTACTTGATAATTAAATGACCCTTTAGCCGTTTTTTTCCAAGCTAAATAACTCATAGTCTATCTTGGTACTGCGATGATCAGTCATCATCTTACCCTTCCCTTACACACACGTAGGACCAGAAAGTAAAACTTTTTATCCTGTCCTCTGAATATAGCAACTAAAGCAAAACTAAGCTTTAGCCCCAATATTCAACTTTATTTTGTGTACATCATTGTCCAAGTCAACCAAGTCCAACCAAGTGAAGTAGTGTTGAAGTAGTGGTGTTCCACCTTGCCCTCATACCAAGGATGTGCACTCCCACATATGCGCATTAATTCCCATCCAGGCCACAGTAATCATTCATACATTGTGGTGTGACAACTGCTCCAGGACATGTCCGCAATTATGGTCATCTCATCTTCCATCCTAGTGTAGCCTCGTGTTGTTCACTTCTGCCCATCCCACTCCTGTATTGAACGCTCCAAGCTGGGGGCAATCCCTGGAGCATTCTATTAGGAATAGCAGCTCCTGCCTGCCTATCTTTTGTGACAAAATCTCATCCCTCCATGATAAAGAAGGGGTGGACTATCAATGCTCCTAATATTGAGCAATATTGACTATTCATCAGCATCGGGAATGTACAGATTCAAGTTAGTAGTACCATGATATCATAGGAGGGCTGCTTGTCTGAATCAGTAATTTAAAACATGCCTACATTTTGTCCTGGGAAGTTGAGCAGGTTAAAGGAAAACGGGGAAATGTATTAGGAGAGAAGACCCTTTAAAGTCATTATGTATGTCACTATCACTGAAGAACAAACGTGAAGCTAAAACTTAACTTTTAATAAATATACTCTAAGATAAAGCCAATATAGAAAAATACAGAAAACAACAAAAAAACGCTGTTATATAAACAACAAATTGTTAATGTAGGGATAAATGACCACAAAATAGGGATATAAAAGCCTAAGTAAATAAATGTAGGGAAAAAAAGGAATTAAATACACTCTCCCTAACAGAATCCCTACCTAACAGCGGAGGAACCGCCCCAAAAAAAGGGCGCCCCCACTCACACGACGGCTGTACCCTATTAAACCTCTACACTAACAAATAAAGGACCTAGAACTAACAAAGTACAAAATAGATAAGTAACAAACGTAAACCCTGATATCAGATGTAAATAAGCGTTTCAATAAAGATCATCAGGGGCGATAATTAGAGATGGGCGAATTGATTCTAACGAAGTGGAATTCGTTTAGAATTTCAGGAAAACTTCGTTCTGAACGAAGTCGAATTTTGGGGGTACTTCGGGTGAATTGAAGGGGTCCCTTTTGATTGATAAAATGGCTGCGAGCAACAGGGTTTGTTACATAGGGCAAAGCACCTGGGAGAAGAAGGGCATAGCCGGCATGACAGTGAAAGGGATGAACCCAATCAGAGCCCGGGCGGGATTCTGTTGACGTCACCCGCACTATATAAGTCCGGGCGCGACGCTGGGAGCTCATACCGCTCTCACTGTATTGATCAGGGAAGGTGCTGCCGCGGCTGATTATTACTGAAAACTGATTTTTATACAGCGATATTTGTGGGGTGTCTCGCTTGTCTCAGAGACTGTTCCTTAAAGTTCATTTCTGATTTTTTTGGTGTATGGATCTGAAGTCAGTGCATAAACATTAAATGCTATCTGCTCACAGCACATTGAATATCCAATATCTAAGCCAGTTCCTGTTGTATTCATTTAAAAAAACCCAGCTTTTTTTATAATACAAATACCACTTCATTTTTGGCTGCTCAATTCTTTTTGCGCAATTTACATCCAGGGTTAATTAAGCGTTGTTCTGCTGTTGTGGTGACTCCAGGAAACCGTCTTTTTCACCGCCAAAAATTTAAATTTTCCTGTACCATAATTCACAAGCGAAGGTTAATTACAATTTTTTCTCTTGCTGTGTAGCGTAAAAAAAAACGCAATTGTAACACGCTACAAAGCTAGTAGCTTGTGGCTGCAATTTTTTTTGCGCAATTTACATCCAGGGCTTAATTTAAGCGTTGTTTTTCTGCCTGGTGACTCCAAGAAACCGTCTTTTTTTCACCGCCAAAAATTACAATTTTCCTGTAGCATAATTCACAAGCAAAGGTTAATACAATTTTTCTCTGTTGTGAGCGTAGAAACACGCAATTGTAACACGCTACAAAGCTCGTAGTTTCTGGTTGCTCAATTCTTTTGTGCAATTTACATCCAGGGGTTAATTAAGCGTTGTTTTTGTGCTGTGGTGACAAAAATAAACCGTCTTTTTTCACCGCCAAAAATTACAATTTTCCTGTACCATAATTCCCACGCAAAGGTTAATTACAATTTCTTCTCTTGTTGTGTAGCGTAGAAAACACGCAATTGTAACACGCTACAAAGCTAGTAGTTTCTGGTTGCTTAATTCTTTTGCGCAATTTACATCCAGTGGTTAATTAAGCGTTGTTCTGCAGTTGTACTCAGTAAAAGAAACTTTGTTTTTAAACCGCCACAGAAGAAATTCTGTAGCATAATTCATTCCAAGGTTAATTAAGCCTGTTTGTGCTTTTATATTCAGTAAAATACACAGAGTTTTTGAACGGCACATACAAGCCCAATTTCTCCCGCCAATTTGTGGAGCGCAATTTATATCCAAGGGTTACACAAGCTTTTTATGGGTTCATTTGGAGTCAAATACAGGGTTTGTATTTATAATATACAGATCTCTTCATCAAACAGTGTCTGAACATGTTAGAACAAACAGTATGGTCAGACAGAGAGGTGGCAGGCTCTTCACCTGCGAGTGGCAGAGGCACAAACATTCCTGGAGCAGGTCGCAGCACAGCAAGGGGACGTCGCAGCAGGGTCACTCGGTGAGCCCACAACTGCCGCTGTCATCTAGCGGGGGTTTACTGACTAGCAACCCAATGGTTCTTGATGGTTGACTGGGTTTCATCCCATTTCCTCCCAGATGACATCTGACAACCCCAGCCAAGAGTCGGGGGGAAACGTCAGACACAACCCTTAGTTGGCATGGCCCGGGAGCGGGTCAGCGGCCCTCACCTGTCCTAAACCCCCGCCTCTGTCCCATCCGGTTCCCTCAGCCAGAGGTCACTATGTGTGTCTGGCTCAGCGCCACTATATAGCGAGGATGAACAATTTGAGGAGGGCAGGTCAGCAGCTACTTGGCAGCGAAGAAATGGGCCAAAAATCCCCTGCTTTCTTGCAGTAGGGGGCAAAGTATAGATGTTGAGAGTGGCATGGGAGGTCATGTTGTGAGGGGTTAGCCTCTGCATACCAAGACCGGTGATGAGGACAGCAGGACGATGAAACACAAATAGATGATGATGTAGCCGACCACATTTGGGGAGCCGGGTGAGGCAAGGGCTTAAATCTCGTCAGAGAAAGAGGGCGTCACTTGCGCGTCAGGCAGCGGTGCAGCCATCAAGGGGTCGTGTGGCCGGAGTCAGCAGGATAGCAGCAGTGTGAGGGCGGGGGCCAAGCGCCACGGGGTAAAAAACCCGCTTCGCAGGTCCCAAAAAAGTTTGCGGCACAGGGGCTCAGCGAGGCAGCGTGGCAGTAGTCACTCAGTGCGGAGCGTGGCGGGAAAATCCGATACTCGGCGGTGTGGGAGTTTTTTTGCTAAGACACCAGAGGAGCCGAATATGGGTATATGTAGAATCTGTAAGCAGAAAGTAAGCGTGGCCAGGGAGCTAACATTGGCACCACGGCCCTGCGCAACACATGCAGCGTCACCATCTGGTGGCCTGGGAGAAACGTGGCTCAGATGTGGTGGTCCATCCTGCCGCCGCAGCAACAGCAGCAGCAGCAGCGCCCAGGAACGCATGCCATTGCCAAACCAGTCAAGGCTCAAACCCCCTCTGCAGAGGGAGCTGTTTTTTCTTTGACATCATCTCCCGGTCCAGATGCTCCTGCCCTTTGCTACTCATGGGGCGAGCAGTCCCCTTCGCAAGGCATTGCAAAGAGGGCAACAGTATGCGTCCACCATCCTACGGTGCAGCAGCTGAACGTGCTCCTGTCCAAGTTGTTGGTACTGCAGTCCCTCCCTTTCGAAATGGTGGACTGTGCACCATTCAGAGAACTAATGGCTTGTGCCGAGCCGAGATGGAGAGTTCCAAGCCGTAATTTCTTTTCCAAAAAGGGGAGTACCAGCACTTCAAAATATGTAGAACAGAAGGTGGGCCATCCTTAAGCTTTTCGGTTTGTTCCAAGGTGCACGCAGCGCGGACGTCTGGAGCTGTAACTACGGTCAGGGCCACTACATGTCCTTTACGGCCCACTGGGGGAATGTGCTTCCGGGCCCCGCACACCAAAAAACTTGGACAGGAGACCTGCTTTCTCCTCCACGTTGTCAAACTGCTGCTCCTGCCCAATGTCCGCCTCCTCCCCTCCACCACCACCACTATCTCAGCCTCCACAAGTACGCTCCATCATACCACATGTGTAGGGGACAGCGGTGCACGCAGTTTTTTCACCTGGCTTGCCTCCGCGAACGAAGTCACACAGGGGGGGAACTGCTCCGCGTCATGCAGCAAGAAATCGATGTGTGGCTTTCTCCGCGCCAACTGCAAATCGGAACCATGGTGATGGACAATGGGAGGAACATGGTGTCCGCGCTGCATCGAGGAGGGATGGTCCATGCGCCCTACATGGCGCATGTGTTCAATCTGGTTGTGAAAAGGTTCCTGAAGTCTTCCACCGATCTTCAGAACATTTTGAAAATGGCCAGGAAACGTTGCATGCACTTTATCCATTCTACAAAGCCAGGAACACCCTCCTCGAGTTTGCACGGCAGTACGGACTCCCCCAACACACCCTGATATGCGATGTTTCCACCCCGTTGGAATTCCAGCCTGCACATGTTGGACCGACTGGGATGAACAGAGAAAGGGCCCTTAATGATTTTTGATGATCCAGGCAGACAGAAGTACTCCCCTGTGTAACTATGATGTAAGCCAGTGGCAGCTCATGCGTGACACCTGCCGGTTTTTGAGGCCATTCGAGGAGGCCACGTTATTTGTCAGTCGCCAGGGCTCGGGATGAATAACGTCATTTTCCCCTGCTTCATGTCCGGAATAGATGCTGAAAAAATCTGTCTGGGCAGGGACTGGAGACATGGCGACTACATCTCATGGCCACATGAGTCCGGTGGGACTGAAATGGAGGAGGAGGACATTGGAGCAGAAGCATTTTCTGGTGAAATTAGGGATTTTCTACCCAGGTGACAAGAGAGAGGAGCAGGACAGCTGGAGGAGGTGGAGGGGATGAGGAAGACGGCAGATGACCCCCAAGCACCGTGGCAGTATACAGTGGAAATGGAGTCAGGGAGCCCCTCGGAGTCACTTGTGCAGATGGCCCCAGCATGCTTATTTGCCTGGGTATGACAGCCGAATAGTTCACATCCGGCAAAGGGATTACTCTGGCTCTCCACCCTATTGGACCCTCCAAACCGTCCAAAATGGGAGCCTTTTTCCCAGCTATTGAGAGGGAGGACAAACTCAAACACTATAGGGAAATCCTCCGTAATCAGTTGGCCGATGCCTATGTGCGGCATCGTCCCTCCTCTGACAGGCCTGACCGGGGGGTTCCTCAGCGCTCACGTACTACTGCCGCAGCTGCTGGGAGAAGGTGGGGGGTAGGAGCAGTACCAGCTCCATCAGCAGTAACCTAAGTCTGGAGTCACTGATGAGCAGCTTCCCTTTACCCGCCTAGTGAGGAGGGTAGTCGCACAGCAGCAGCCCCAGGACCTGGAGCTGTCCCCTGAACCAAAAAGTTGGTGGCCTACTTGGACAACACTCTGCCACCCCCGTTAGAAGATCCGCTGGACTACTGGGGAGCCAAACTGGATGTGTGGCCGCAACTTGCCGAGTTTGCAGTGGAGGGAAGCTGTCCTGCCCGGCCAGTAGTGTGGCATCAGAGCGGTGTTTCAGTCCGGCGGGGCCATCGTTACCCCAAGGAGAACCCGCTTTTCCACGGGGAAAAGTGGAACGACTGACCTTTGTCAAGATGAATCAGGGGTGGGATCGGCCCCGGATTTCCACACACCAATGCCTTAGGCGTCAGACGACATCAGCCATGACGCCTCACCCAAACTGTGAGAAATGAGTCTGGGTTCAAACTACCTGCCTCAGCCACTATTCTGATGCCGCCACCCGCCTGATGCCACACATCTGCTGACAGTTTCTCCATCTGCCACCAACCATCTTTACCAGGGACTGGTATTGCCACCCACCTCCACACTCTGTCATTATGCCACTGTCTGACCTCATGCTGCTGCTGTGGCTGCTGCCGTGACCTCCACACTGTGTCATTGTCCCACTCTGTGGCCTACTCCTGTTTTTGCCACCTCCAGAATGTCATTGTGCCACTGCCTGACCTCATGCTGCTGCTGTGGCTGCTGCCGTGACCTACACACTGTGTCATTGTGCCACTGTCTGACCTCATGCTGCTGCTGTGGCTGCTGCTGTGACCTACACACTGTGTCATTGTGCCACTGTCTGACCTCATGCTGCTGCTGTGGCTGATGCCGTGACCTACACACTGTGTCATTGTGCCACTGTCTGACCTCATGCTGCTGCTGCCGTGACCTCCACACTGTGTCATTGTGCCACTCTGTGGCCTACTCCTGTTTTTGCCACCTCCAGAATGTCATTGTGCCACTGTCTGACCTCATGCTGCTCTGGCTAGCGCCGTCACCTCCACACTCTGTCACTAATGTTGCCACCTGAGCTCTCAGCTTGTTTTTTTCCAGCTTGGCATGACTTTATCAGGCTACATTCCCCCTTCAGTTTTTTGGTCAGTTTTGCCCTCTTAAGTGCCCAGGGAATTTTATAGTGAAGCGATTCTAAGAGTGGCGGCAGTCATGTGCGTGTCATTCTAAAACACAACATTGTATGAAGACCAAACCAAGCTCCCTCTGCATATTTAAGCATGGCACAACGTTCTACAGCACCCTGCAGGCTCTGTGCAGCCTGGAAATAGCTGTTTTTTAACGTGATTCGTGCCAAAGTAATTCGGAAAGAAGTTATTTTTTGCCGAGAAATTCGGCGAAGTGAACTAAACGAATTTCGGGAAATTCGCCCATCTCTAGCGATAATAAATAATAATACCAAAGCCAAAAGATCAAAAAAGAGATACATTACTTATTCAAGAAACATGCATGATACATTACATATCCCAAGATAGGCAGCGATAGTTTATAAGTCCAAAGATAAACAGCGGCTGTAGATGTACATATCCAAAGATGTTGTTTTCTGTATTTTTCTATATTGGCTTTATCTTCGGGTATATTTATTAAAAGTTAAGTTTTAGCTTCACGTTTGTTCTTCAGTGATAGTGTTCTAAGTGAAGTCTATATTGTTATCTATGTTTTCAGTGAGTTGTCATTATGTATGTCCCAGGCATTGAAAGACTTTATTCAAAGTAATATTAACATACTTATCAGGGTCACTTATCAACCTACTCAATGGCAATAAAAGTCAAAACAAGAGCTCCATACATAGTAGAAACCTGCTTATTGAAAATCATGAAGTGTGAGGTTCCATCTTGAAACAAAATGGTTACTTTTTTAGCTTATTTTGATACAAATAAAAACACGGACTTTTTTTTTTTTTTTTACTTTTAGGTTATGTTATTTAACTGAATTTACAACTTTGCCTTTTAGACAGTTTGTTTAAAAGAAGATCCAGTATGAAGAGGCTACATAAACTGTGAACTGCTGTGACTGCAAAGATATTGTTTGGCACATATACTTATTCAATCAGCTCTTTTACTCAATCAAAGTCTAGCACTGCCTAAAATAGCCGAGTTAGCACGGTCTAGTCCATTTTCCTGGCTCCATTCCTTTCAGGTTGAAGTTACGGAGATATGAAAGTGTATAGGGAAGATTCGCAATCTCGGATAAAAGCATTTTTTTCCCCGGGTCAGGGGGACTCAGGCCATGTCCCCACTGCACCGGTATTTGTTCTGTGCAGTGTAAGCGAGCTTAGGCACATACGTTTTTTATGGCATTTTTAGAATATGAAAACTGAAAAGGGTAACTAACCCTTCAAGAGTCTAGCATCTTCTACACATAGCTATGTCATTAGAAGCATGTCTTCCCATTGTAGGTCATCATGAAGCAGACTAATCAAGTGCATTCACAATGCTTTGCTTCTGTTGTTAAGTTTCCAAAGCAAACCGAAATCAGTTTTTATTGACAGGGAACCACTGTGTAAATTTGTCTTGCTATGTGACATTAAGGATTTCAGAGTGCCCATAAAATAAAACTGGAATCAGTAATTTTGTTGGGAACTGATCTACATGTTTCCCTTGGACTCAGTTTTTTGGTGATTAGAAACATTAAAGTACAGAAAAGAGAGATTATGCTCAGAATTTGGGAATAGCTAAATACAATATCTAAATATAGGTTAATATAAATTTTTATTACATTTTTGCAAGACAAAATGTACTCAAAGAGGTTTTTCGGTACGGTTTTGCAGGCACTTGTGCAATCTCTCCATTTTTATAGCTTCAAATCCAGGAGTGAGTCTCTCCTCCTGGTAGGACATCTCCCCTCACTGAAGACTGGGGACAACATCACAACCCCCTGCTGTCCTTAGTCATCATCTCTTCTGTGTGAGCAGGGAATAGAGAGGATCCCCCAAAATGTAGTGAATGCGATAAAAAAGAAAAGTATTGAAATTTTTAAGTGTCTTTTCTTCTTTTTTTAATATAGAAAAATGAGCAACAATAAAATGCTTTTCTTAAAAAAACCGAACGTGCATAGACAAAAATGTAAACATGAGACATATCAAAATTCTTTCAATCCTCCCAATGAGTGAACGCCAGCACCCCAAAAGGGGGAATCGAGCCAGAGCAGTTGCTACATCAGAGATCCTGTTTGCCCAATCAGAAAAGTTTCGGGAAACCACGCCCCTTTCTCTAGAAAAAGGGGGAGGATTCACAACCTGCAGACCTCCTGAAAGGGTTTTAGTTTCATGCCGGGTTCTGGGTGTTTTTGCACCACAAAAACTGATATTGCTTCTTTCCAACATGTTTTTAAAAGGTCTTTTGCCTTTAAACGGGTGTTTGTTGACACCCTTTTTTTGTAGTGCATTTTTTAAAGGGGGCGTGTTGTGCCACATTCATAAGATTAGACACATTTATGAATGTGTTTCAACAGAATATGGCGCACAAATGTCGTACTAATCCATGCTAATTTCAAAGTGGCATATATTTTGGCACATTTTTGGCTTACAGTGGGACACACATACTTTTTATGTGGGGGACCTTTCATACATACTGACGAATCACCAAACGTATGAGAACTACTTTTGTCGGGGCCTGTGCAAGTTTTCATACATGTCGCCCTTAGTTTTACCATTGTACTTTGTTTGGTCTTATATTATGTATGTAAATCCTCCTTCAAATGTACAGTGCCCTGGAATGAATGCCACTTTAAATAATAATAAAATATACTATTTAAATGTGGTTATCATCAGTAAGCACTTGTCTTGCTAAATATTGATGCCCCCTGGAATGGGTTTTGACATTTGCTTTTTGATTATCCGTTTGATCTGGTCTTTTATCATGAACACTGTTGACAGTTTATTGTAAGGCCATGTTCACACGGCTTAAAATTGGACATATTTCAGTCTGTAATTACTCGCCGGAGTTCACAAATTACGGCTGAAATATGTCCCAGTCATTACGGTAATCCACAGTTCTCATAGAGAACTATGGATTACGTCTCCTCTCCCTGCTCGACGAATACCCCGCGGGGGGAGAAAAGTGACTTAAAAATTTACCAGTGGCGTATACGCGCCGCTGTAATGATGTCTAGGGGCCCGGGGGGTGCAAAAAAAGCCGTGTAAACCCTACCTAAAACAGAAGAGTAAATTCATTATCTTAGTGGTTAAAATTACCTTTACATATTGCATGAATTGTTAATGTCCAGACGATACATATAGAATTAAAAATGTTTGTCTGGCTCATTATCAGCATAATGTAAAACACAATGAATTTAATTTGTAACAACTAACAGGTGCATGTATGAAAGGGCCCAAAGAAAATTTTTTTCTCTTATTGGGGAGATTTTACAGCCACAGTCTAAAATAAATTTAAAACGCTGCAGAATAGCACTAAAGTTATGTTGGCACCAGGGCGTGAATTTGTCGCATTCAGTTATTTGTGGTGATTGTTGGTCTGTCTGCTTCAGGCAGGGTCAATGACATAAAAGTGTGATCTTTGGGAGTCGAACTTCTGAGATGCTACATTTTCCCCAGAACTTAGGGCTTGTCACCACAGCAGGTTTTTCAGCCAGTTTTACAGATGGTTTTTGGTTTTGAAACCCGTTGAAACCAGCGTCAACTTTATCCGGGCCCTTTAAATGGAAAAATCGCACGGATTTACCGCGGGACGTTTTTTTTTTTCACCGCCGGCGGTCCGAAAAGGATTGAACATGTTCATTCTCCTGCCCAATTTTTGGGTGAAACATGAACATGTCAATGCAAAGAGGGAGGACTTTTCTTTGCAAAGCGCGGAGAAAGCCGTCCCCTCGGCCTTTGTGCAGGGGGCCCCAAAACAGAGAAAATTTCCGGTTTGAAAATTTTTCCGGTATTTGCTCTGTGCTGTGGGGACATGTCCTTAGGGATGCTGCTTTCTCGCCTTGCATGATGCAATGAGTAGAAGTGATGGAAGCTACCTACAGAGTTAGGAATTATAGATTCTGAAGTGTCTTTCTTGATGTTGTGATTGTCCCTTGGGACAGCTGTGTGGTCAGGACCACACACAGCAGTTTTGGTGTAGTTTTCTGTGCAATTTTTAAGCAAATCCAGAAATGCATGTGACTGCATGAAAAAACCTTGGACTAGTCCAATCAAAGTTAAAATTTGTAAAGGGGTTTTTCCATTTTCATAAAATGCCCCATATCCAGCTGGGGACGGTATAAAATAATAAAAAAAGACCCTTAACTTTCAAATTAATTCGATGTCACTACAACTGCCAGGCTTAGTGTGCCCACTGATGACCTCTTGATCAGTGCTCACGTGACTTTAGCCAATCACAGGCATTAGTGGTCACATGCTGTATATTGAGAAAAAGACCACTGGAGCCTGTGAACAACTGCAGGGTCACATGGACAATAAGGAATGATGCCTTTGGTCAGAAGCATAGGGAGCAGTGTTGGCACTGGAACGGAGCAGGTTGAAAGGGTGATTTTATTTTTCCTTTTTTCTTTTTATTTTATATCATCCTCAACTAGCTGATGGGCATTTTATAAAAATGGAACACCCCTTTTAAAGGGTTTTTAATAGCCCAAAAAAAAAACCCCTCCAGTTCGACATTTAAAGGGGGAACATTTATTTGACTTTGACATAGTTTAGTCAATTCAATCGGCACTAAAAAGATTCTTTCTCAGTGTGCAAGCCATTATGCTTAAAGCAGTTGTCCACTTCATAAGAAAATCTAATAGCCAGCACTTGGGGCCTCATTAAAATTATAAAAACAACTATGCTCACCTTCTATGGTCCCTGGTTTTAGCGCTGCATTTCTCCGGTCTTCTGTTTTCATTCTTGTAGTTCCTAATGGCAAAAGTCACTGCTGCAACTGCTGATTGGCTGCAGCGGTCACGTGCCACTCGTTGATATCCTATCAGAAGTAACAGCTATGGGCCTGAGCCTTAGAGGCACATGCCCACTAAAAGCCATTCAGCGGCAACAGTAATGATATCCCTGTTCTGAAAACAAAAAACCGGGAAGATGCGCGCTAGAATGGGGACTGGAGGAGGTGAGAATATTTTATTTTAATACCCCCCAAGATTGGGGGCACTGTAGGAAAACTTTCTAGGTCTAAAATTCACCTTGTCACCCATGAAACCAATCAGACCCCCCTTCATTTCATATGTGTTTGGGAAAAAAATGAGAGGAGTGCTTGTTTGGTTGCTATGGGAAAAAAGTGAGTTTTAGATCTAGACAGTTTTCTCATGGGCTCTAAGGGGTTTTTCACATAGCTTTAAATTGCTGGTATTTTGGCCCTTCATCGTGTATTGCGCTGATACACAGCGAAATGGTGCTGCAATTACGGCAATTCATAGCTCTCATAGAGAGCTTGGGGTTTGGGTCGTCTCCCTGTGATACAAAATTGATCGTATTGTATTGTGGGGGGGAAATTGACATGCCAAATTTTTAGCGGTATTTCCCCCCGTTGACAATGCATGTTTTATGGGGCGGGAACCCGGCCCCACAACTTTGGAATTACACGCTGATCACGTATTTGGTTCCAAAAAAGGCGTATACGGCAGTACTATAGGCCACAATAAGTCATGTGAACATATCCTAATTATTTGATTTTATAACGAAGTGAACAACCCCTTTAATGTTTTGACTAATAGGGGGAGTATGGGATAGTCTAGACTAGCTTCTTTATGGGGAGATTCTGGCACAGTATCCACTTTCATGTTTTATTTGAAATGTGTATATTATTGAAAGGGAGAGATGTGTGTCCCCGGCTGTGCTGGGTTTTTCTATGTTTCAAAGTTTCACTGAAAGGAAAAGGGATATATGTGAATTCCATTCGGGGGGAGCACCCTTGGGGCCCCTCTAATGCATTTTCATGATTACGGCTTCCGTCTCCCCTCATTCATCAATCCTGAACCCCTGTTTTCTCCTCTGCCTGCCAGCACCTTTTTTTTTTTCAGAGACTATGGCATCACCCTTTCCCCAAGGAAAGGCACATGACTTCACATTGCACGGAGCGGGAAAAGCAAATCTGCCAAAGAAATGTTTGAATAAACAGAACTTACGTGTATGGCTCCCATACTCTTATTCTAAAAAATACCCAAATATCTGTCTGTGCCTGCCCACAACATATCCACAGGTGAAACCTAGTCTTTTTTATGAAAAGGGGCAGTGTTCAAAAGAGCTAAATACAGTAGGGAAAAAGGCATCTAATTTTTTGGAAAAACTTCGAATCTCCCGCACATAATCCCCTAGTATCTAATTCTTGTAATGTAAATTTTCAAAAACTAACCCTTTCATCACAAAGGGTTTTTTTAAAAGGGTTGTTCACTACAAAGAGTGCTGTTTTTATGTTAAAGATTTACAAAAAAAAAATCACTTTGCAGTATATGCATTAACCGTAATCCTACCTATTCCCAAAAATTCCTCTTGTTGGGCTGCATAGCTCCCCAGGGCACTATAGGTACAGACCTGTGTATCATCCTGATAGGCTGCAGCGTGGTTGCTAACTAAGATCTGACTTTTACTGCAGCCCCGTAAATCCCGTAAAAACGCCCGAATTCAGTTAAACAAAAACAGGACTGAGGTAAGGGAATCGATGTAGTGAGACAACCCCTTTAAGATAACCAGTCGTTATCTGCCTGTTTTTGGCATGTGCTGTTTTTTCTTTATAAAGGGATTGTTGCATTTGTTGTGTCAGATTGGGTTTTCTGGACCATCTTACAGAATTTGTTAGCACACTTATTCAAATCCTCTTTTTCTTTTTTTCCCAAAACTTCAAAATTGGGGGGAAAGTAAAGATGGGCTGTAAACAGTAATGTGTTTTATGGTCCATCAATGAGACAAGCTGGTGGGAGCTTTATGTTTTTAAGTTCTTTTGGGGAATTGAATTTTTTTACATTTTATCTTCCTATTCACACTGTTTTGTTTGACACCCTCCCCCCACCTTGTAAAGAGTCCTATTTTAATGTTGAACGCCTCTTTGTTTATACAATACAGACATGTAAAGCAAATGCTGCAGTTAAGACGATGCTAGAACCCTTTTGCTAGAACCCAGATAGTTTCTGCCAATGTGCTAAAGTGTTAGTACTTCTGCTTTTAACCATTTGACTTCTCGGAGAGGAATGATCAGTTCTATCAGAAACTGCTTTTGGCAGCTAAAGCTTCAGCTTCTGATGTCTTATGAATTTTTACCATCGGATATAGTAACCATAGCGCATAAAAAGTATCAAAACTTTTCCCAGATTACTTGCAAATCAAATGAACATCATCTTTATTATTCAACATTGTGTACAGAACATTCTAGATATTAAAATAAACATAAAATTATGTTCTGAGGCACTTCCCCTGTTCTAGAGATATTAAAATGCTGTCGATGCATTACATACAGCTTTGTAGCTTGACAGCTTTATAGCTTGCTTTATTGGAAGCCTATAGCATTCATGTGTATATATGCTTAAAAAATCAGCAAGGGATCAAATACTTATTTCCCTTTATGTATAAAACCCCACAAAACATAATTGACCATCCAAACCTGCACAAAGCCTGAATGGGGGTCAAAACCATAATAAAGACATGGGGGGAGGAGACAACTGTTGGGGGCAATAGTAAGAAAATGGAAGAAATACAAAATGACTGTCAATCGACATCAATCTGGGGCATCATGAAAAATCTCACCTCGTGGGGTATCCTTGATCATGCCTAAAACTACATGGGGGAAACTTGTTAATGATCTCAAGGCAGCTTGGGCCAAGTCCCCAAGAAAAAAATTGGTAAAAAACATTCATAGTAAAAGTTTAAAAAATGCAGTGCCTGAAGGGCCCTCTCCCAAAAAAAAGGGACAGGTGCCGGGTTTGTCTGTGTTTGTCAATGAAAAATGGAGATTTTGTTTAGTGATTGGGGGGAAGGTGCTGTGGGCAATGAGACAAAATTGAGCTCTTTGGGATTTAATTTTAACTCACCCTTTTGGAAAAAAGAAATCTGCCTATGACCCAAAGAACATCGTCCCCACTGTCAATCATGAGTGGAAATTTTATGTTTTGGGGTTTTTTTCTCTGCTAAGGCAGGACTACTTTACCCCATTAATGGGAGAATGGGTGGGGCCTGTACCTTAAAACCTGAGTGACAACCCCTTCCTTCACCAAAACATTAAAAAAAGGGGCTGGTTTTGTTATGGGTTGATATCACATGCGGCCAAAGCACATTTATCTCTGAGGGCCCGAATCCATCTCTATTGAGCGTAGATGGCTGGCATTCCCTTTGTTCTATTGTGATAATTGTTTGTACAGATAAACGAGGGACCTTTAGGATCTGGGAAAATTTCAGCCCGGTGATCCAGACTACGCAAGTCCCCAATCACTTTGATATCTTCTGATTTTTTTTAAAACTTTCCATGATGTTACACTCAGAAGCTGTGTTTTTGGTGTGCTTTAAAAAACATCCACAGCTGTGTTTCTAATTTTCAGAGCGCGAAAAAATCAGAACTTCCAAATAGAAGACAACATCATATGGGCTGCCCATATTGTTTAAGGAAAAAGTAATCCTAGGTTTTGCAAACTTTTGATTTTTTCGAAAAATAAAAAAGCCTTAAAAATTTTTTTCTTCACATGTGTCATGTGAGAAAAACATTCATATCTGCCTTTTTATATAGTGTATGTAAACTTCTGGTTTCAACTGCATGTATATGTATGTATGTATATGTATATACAGGATCACACAAGTACGCCCCTCACATTTTTGTAAATGTTGTATTATATCTTTTCATGGGACAACACTGAAGATATGACACTTTGTACAATGTAAGGTTAAAATGGTTTCACTCGTTAAAAAAGCATAAATTGGGGTGCCCTCAAAATAATCAACACAAGCCATCAATTGCTAAACCGCTGGCAACAAAAGTGTCAATACTTTCCAGCACTGCCTTAACTTTCTCTTACTAGAGCTTTACAGGTTGCAGCCACTGGAATCCTCTTCCACTCCTCCATGATGACTTTGCGGAGTGGGGGAGTTAGAGGTTTTACTTCTCCAGCTTCCGTTTTTAGGATGTCCATAAAAGGCTCAATAGGGGTTAGGTTGGGGGACATGCTTGACCCGGTCCAGCAAACTTTACCCTAATTTTTTTTAGAGGAAGTGGCTTTTGGGGTGTGTTTGGGGTCGTTTCCCTGTTGGAATACTGCTTGTGGCTCAGTTTCTAGAGGGAATTTTTTCATGTTTTGCTTAGATGTCACAGTAGATGTTTGGGATTTGGTTGCCCTCAATGAACTGTGGCCCCACAGTTTCGCACTCATAAGCTCCAAACATGTCTCCCCCCACATGCTTGGTAACAAGACACACTTCTTTTTTAACCTGGTTGCCGCCACACATTTAATGCCATCTGAAATAGATAAATTTTTTCTTGTTTCATAACCACAGGACATGTTTCCAGTAATCCATTTTTTTTCTGCTTATCTTCACAAACTGTTTGCAGGCTTTCTGGAACATCTTTAGAAGAGGCTTTTTTTTTCTGGGACACAGCCATGCAACCAATTTGATGCGGTGGCAGAAAGGTCTTCAAGATAGGGTTGAGCCCCGCCCCTGTAAACTCTGCAGCAATTCTGGCATCACTTATGTGTCTCAAATAAAACATGGGCACATGCATCAGTTTTTTGGGCGGCCACAGAAGGGCCCTTTTTAAAAGTCTTTTTAAACATTATAGTCTTGGCCAACGTGCTGTAGCTCATTTACAGTATTTTGACAATCATTCTTATAGCCTGGGCCATCTTTGTGTAGAGTAACAATTCTTTTTTTCAGATCCTCAGAGAGTTCCTTGCCATGAGGTGCCATGTTGAGCTTTCAGGGACTAGCATGAGAAAGTGTGAGAGTTATAACACCAAATTTAACACACTTGCTCGTTATTCACACCTAAGACCTTGTAACAATAGTGATTCACATGACACCATGGAGGGAAAAGGGCAAATAAGGCACAATTTCTCCATTTTAACTTAGGGGTGTACTCCCTTTTGTTGCCAGCGTTTCAGACATTGATGTCTGTATGTTGAGTTATGAAGAAAATTGTATTGAAAAAAAAGTATGAAAAAAAGTCAGTTTTTAATTCATTATTAATACCATTTCATGAATAAATGTACAGTGTTTCAGGTTGCACTACATTTACAGAACACAGTAAATCAGTAGGGAACACATCTATTAAGGCAATTGCACCAGAATTCTGGTGCATTTTGTGCCAAAAATAATAATATACATGCTTTATACCAGATTTCTTACATTTCTAGACAGTTTCTAGATACTTCTGCACCTCATCGGTAAAAGTGGCATGGCTTTGTGGCACAATAAGTGTCATAAAGTAAGCTAACTAATAGAACGTGTAAAGTTAGACAGTTTAAACATGCGCCAGATTTTTCAACACTGTGATATAAACGTGGCACATTTTAAGAATGTCTAATCTAAGTTCACACTGTCTAAGTCATGTCACGTCATTTTTTGTGGCCCCCCTAAGAGCTTACACACAGTGAATAGGGATGGACAGCATCCAAATAGGTTCTCCACTTTCCCCAGAGGATGCAGTGTTTTACAGAGGTGGTGGCACCAGCATAAGGAGCTGGAGCTATCTGGTATGTAGAGCTCCGTTGCGCCTCCATATTACTCTACTTATCATTTCACATGTGGTAGCACAACTCTGACAGCTGTAGCCCCCCTCCAAGACCCTTCATAATGCTGATGTGACCCTCAGTGGGAATAGGTGTGACACCTCTGGTCTAATTTTTGACAGTATTTATGAATCTGCACCAAGATGTTTCTCTTAGTGGAATGAAAATTCTGACCTCAGAATCATGAGGGACGCTTTATATTTATATTGCTTTTTGTCTTTTCATTGCTTCATGCATCATATGCTTTATCTAATTATTATATAGGTTAATTGATGACCCTGTGCATATTGCCATGGTACTACTGTTAGATGGCTTTAGTTGTTTAGAGGGCAGGAATCATGTGTAACATGTATGTTTTAAGTATTATCTCTGCTAAGTGATTAGTTATTTTTAATTGTGGACTAGAGCTCCCATCATTCTCATCACTATATATGTCTGAATGACCTGGTTTGTTTTCATGGTATGTGAATGCATAGATTGCACCCAATCTCTGTCTTCAATAATCAGCTAGCATGGTAGAAATTAGATGGGTCAGTTGACCAAGGGTCAGTTTACCATATAGAGAAGTGAACCATATTTGGAAGTGAAACAGATTTGAAAGTGAATATGAATCTGAATATGAATCGGCAGAAATGAGACAGAAGGGGGCTAGAATGGTCGCCTTTTTGTAAGTATCTGCACATTTTAAATACATCTTATTCACCATGCTTACTAGTTCTATCTACATTGTAGCCATCTGCCTCCTATCTTAACACCCAGTCTCACCCGCTGAGAATACTTATCCATATCAGCGTCCTCTCTCCTTCCTCAACCTATGTATTCATTCCCATACCCTGTTGACTCCCTTTTCAACTACCACAGAACGCCAGTTTACATAGTGCCACACAAAAAGGCGCTCATATTCATTCACTTGATCCATATGCTGTATCTTTTCTTTCTCCTGCTTCGTGCTGCCATGGGTGGACCATCTACTCCTAACCCCGCCACCCATCCTCTCTGCTTATCCAACATCCTTCTTCCATAGAACCCATGCTAAACCTGCTTCTTGATTACATTGTACGTATTTATCTGCCCTTTTAAATGTGCTCTGTGGAACTCACCTGATCTATAATGTAATAAAACTTACTGCTGTTCATGACCTGTTCCTTTCTCATTCCCTAACCTGCTTTGCTCTCACAGAAATATGTCTCAGGAATCCGACACGCTTTCCCCTTGCCGCTCTCACATTATTGGCTGGCCTAAAGCTTCACTCACACCCCCAGACCTGAGAACAGACCGGATGGAGGAGATTTGGCCATACTTCTCTCTCCACACTGCACTTACCAGGTCCTTCCTACTGTACCCTCATCATTTTCCACCTCCTTTGTGGTCCACACCCTCAGGACTCTTTCGGCCATTTTTTCCCTCAGAGTCGTGATTGTGACAGACCCCACGGCTCACCCTCCTCAGTTTTGGATTCATTTTGCTGCCTGGCTTTCCTCATTTTCTCTCTACCGATAATACCCACACTCATCATGGGGTGATTTCAACCGCCCCATAGAACGGACTCCAAGTCTCCCTCTGCCTCTCAGTTTCCTTTCAAATAACCTCTTTCATTCGAACCTATCTCGTTACAGACACACCCACCTTACAAGGTTGGGAAATTCTCTTAATCTTGTTTTTGTTCAATTTTCATCAATTTCTAACCTCAACTAAATTCCATTCATGATCTCTCTAGACCACAACCTTATCTCCCTTCACTATCACTAACTCTCGCCTGCTGTGGAGACAAACTGCCTATTAGACATTTCAGAAAATATCCGCTCCTTTAACACTCAGGAACTTTACTGGAAACACATAATGTCCCTCTCTGCCCCCCAATCTCCTCACCTCTCCTGTCCGACCTGGCTGTTCATACATTTACAATGAAACACTCACAAACACCTGATACTTTGCTGGCACCCACTTACACATAGCACCACCGAGACAGACGGCCAACCAATGCCTTTGGCACTCACTCAGACTCGCCATCTGCAGCGATGTTCCAGGTGTACTGATGCAATCTGTGGAGAAAGTCAAAAGCTACCTGCAACTTTCTCCACTATAAATTCAGCTCAGGACTTACCACAATGCCTTCACCGTGCCACACAAAAATTTTTCACCTCCTCTCTCAACACTACACAACAACCCATAACGTCTGTTCGACACCTTCCACTCCCTTCTCAGGCCTATCGTCAGGCCCCAGTCACTACCTCTGTTGCTGAATGACATGGCACTCAAAGAGTAAATTGACAGAATCCGGCATAACATCTGATCTCAAACCCCAAGCAGCACCCATCCGGTCCCTCCCTGCACGTCCTCTAGCCTGCTCTCAGCTCTTGACCCAACGACAGTAGAAGAAATGTCCAGACTTCTCCAGTCTGCTTTCCCCACCACCTCTGCTCTAGTGACCTATTCCCTCCCACTTGTCCAGTCTATTTTCCAGTCTCTGTCTCCCTTATGCATTCTTCAACCTCTCTCTCCACTGGGATCTTTCCATCCTCCTTAAGCTCGCGTTATAACTACTTTACTAAAAAATCCCACTCTGAACCTGTCCTGCGCTGTAAATTACCGACAGACTCTAACTAACCCTTCATCTCTAAACTCCTGGAATGCTTAGTCTACTTCCACCTAATCGCTTTCTCTCCTTTAACTTCTCTTCTCGATCTCTCATCAATCAGGTTCTAACGGCACTTTACACTCCACAGAAGCTGCTCTTGCTAAAGTTCTCTAATGATCTCCTCACTGCTAAATGCTCAAGGCAACTACTTCATTGCTGCTTGTTCTGGATCTCTCTGCCGCATTTTGACACTATTGACACAACTTCTCAATCAGCTGATCAGTTACCATTGGCCTCCAGGAACACTGCTCTTGCTTGGTTCTCAATCTTACTCTCTGTGACGCTACCTTTAGTGTCTTCATTTACAGGTTTCTACTTCTTCTCATCGCCCTCTTTATGTTGGGGTTCTTCAAGGGATCGGTCCTTGGACCCCTCCTCTTTTCAATTACACAGCACCCAATTGGACCAAACCAATCTGTAGATTGGTTTCCAGTACCATCTCTACCGCTGATGCACTCAATTATACACCTCCTCCCATGACATCAGTCGTTGCTCTCCTACAAAAACACCAGCGACTGTCTGTCCACTGTCTTTGACATCATGTTCTTCCCTCTATCTTTAACCTAAACCTCACTAAAACTGAACTTCTAGTCATCCCACCATCACTAACCGACCCCACCTGCTATTTCTGTTTCAGTGTGTTAGGCACCACCATAACTCCTAGGCTGCAGGCCGCTGTTATTGGGGTTATATAGATTTTGATCATGTAATTTCACCCCCTATATCCAGTCCCTTGGCGATCCTGTCACCCTGCACCTCAAGAAAGATCATCTAGAATCCGTCCTTTTCTCATGTGGATACAAAATCACAATCTCTCATTACTGCTATTATTCTTTATGTCTTGACTACATGTAACTCCCTGCTTATCGGTCTCTTTTTCTACAAACTTTACCATCTACATTATGTCCCTGTATGCAGCAGCCAGACTTAATCTTTCTTTAACACGTCGCTATACCGATGCCTCTACCTGTGTCAGTCACTGCACTGTTGCCCATTCAGTACTGGATACAATATAAACTCCTCACACTCACCATAAAGCTCTCCAACAACGCTGTACTCCCTACATTCTCCCAACTCTGTCTACCACCCTACACGGTCTTCTCTGCTCCAGGGGATGATCTGAGGACTACATTTCCTCAGTCATCCGGAACCTCCCTTGCCCGTCTCCAAATTTTACACGTACTGCACTGTTCTCTGGAACATGCTACCGCGGGGACGATCAGGCACAATCATAACTTATAGTTTTAGGGCCTGAGAAACATTTTTATCAGTCTGGCCTACCTGAATCCACTAAATGCTAAACCCTCTCCCACTCTTTAATGCACACATTTCTCGTCACTCTTACAATTAGCACTAATCTGTATCAGGGATGGAAGGTTCATCCGGAATTCTATATAAACCACCCCATATTATTTCACATGGCCCTGGACCATTGTAAACTCTAGCAATTTCACCTTTCGTCTCACCCATACAACCCTAATAGATTGGTAAGCTTCTTGCGAGGCATGGGCCTCACACCTTGTGTCTCATCTGTAAGTAGCTTTTTTTCATTGTGCAATGTGTGTCTTTTTGTCTGTACCTACACCCTCCAAAATTGTAAAGTGACTGCAGATTTTGTTGGCGATATATAAATAAAGATTATTATTAAATCAAGGAAGTAAAGTTTATTTTTCATCTTGGGTTCCTTCTACATTAGTGATCATTTTGTTACATAATCCTATATCTTGTACTAATGCTTTTCATGTACATCACATAGATACCATTGGAAATTCTGTTACTGCCGGCTATATTTTCAGGTGGTACTGTCCCAGGGACTATGAAAGATTAACCCATAGAACAGCAATTGTACCCCAATATCCATTACTTTTTATCCTCTTCCCGCTTAATTTAGTTAATTTAGTGGTTAGTAAGACAGTGTTGTAATCAAAGAACATCAATCAAATCTTGTTGAATATACGGGCAAAGTCTTGCATGTTACATATAAGAATGTGAGGGCAGATTGAGAAGTGAGCATTGTTCATGACTACATTCTTTCACATGTAGTCCATGAGATAAAAATACAGTGACGCTTTCAGATGCAGAAGATACAGTGGGATCTAAAAGAGAAGTGAAGGACTGATGAAAAGCAAAGTTTTTTTTGAGTACAATGCTAGACTGCAAGTTCTGAAAAAAAAGACCTAAAAAATGTAAGAAATCTATAGACTGCATGATAAATGAAATGTGCATTCACCTGGAATAGTAGAGTTAAAATTAAGTAATCATCATTCTTTTCAGACTAAAAACGTAATCCATGTTACTGCTTGCTGAAACCTTGTGTGTGCAAATGGAGCAGGCTAAATCAATAAAATGACATATGTAAAAAGAACAGTGTGGAAAAGTCTACCAGTAACCTTCATTTACTTCTTATGAGCGCTGCCAATGCCATTGTTATTCCTGGGATGTGAATATGCTGAGATTTTACATTCATCTCTGCTATATGTGAACAATACACAATTTGGTACAATCAAGCAGAGCACACACAATTGTGCTCATTGCCTGGAATGAGAGGATCCAGCTATAGACTAACATGTTGGATGGGAAGACTTTTACAGACTTCCACTATTTTTAGCTTTTTGTACAGTGAAGTTTTGTTTGTTTCCTATTATAATTGTATTTGCTTCATCTTTAAGAATAGCAAATGCAGAACCGAGCGAATAGTTATAGGGGTTGTTTAATCCATACGGCATTGTCAGTGCCAACAGGGAGAGAAACATTACTTTCTTAACTGTACTTTTTATGCAGCTTTTCATCTTTGCCAGTATTGTGATATGGAAAATCATGGGAAAGCAGCCCATGGCAAGCAGCTTTACTGAAATGTTGACGGTCTACAGCTGAAGCTTTAAAAATTATAAATTAGCTCGGCATCAAGACCACAGGGTTTAACCACTTAAGAACAAGGCAAATGTTTAATGTCTGGTTGTGTAAATCAAAAAAGACTGACATTTTTGTGTTCTAGAATGTCTTTGGATTACTAGCGCAAAAGTTCTTTTGATTAATTAGTTGATTGTGAACACAAATTCTGTAGGACCGGCCAATCAAAATGCATTTACATTGGATTTGTCACAAATTACAGTCTAAAAATGTTTCTTGTACCTATCTAAAGGGCCATTCCCATTATGTTTTTGACTCTGTCCTTGGTATCCATTGGGATACCGGGAAAATAGTGCCCTGATGAATACTGTGTAAGAGCCATGGAGAATAACAAAGCCAGAGTAGTCATATTTAGAATATGTGTGCTCAGTTTTCTGCGGTTTTAGAAACCATCTGAAAACCTTCAAGCAATGCTCCCCCATAGACTTCAATAGAAAAACAGTTCAGCAGTCCCTACTGAACTGTTTTTCTGTGGGGCGGTTTTTGCCACCGCCGGCGGTCCGAAAAACATAGAACATGTTCATCCTTCTGACCGGTTTCCAGATGGAAAATTAGCAGCGGAGTCAATGTAAACTGCTCAGAAAGTGAGTGAGCACTTTTTGTCGCGTTTTTGACGTGGTTTTGGGGCAGTTTTTGGGCGATTTTCGATTTTTGCCAAAAAAGTGAAGAATGATCCCACCTATAATAGCTGTGTTTTTGGAGGTCCTTTTGCACCTTTTTTTTACACAGGAAGTTCCTGCAAAGCACTTCAGTGTGAACGAGAGTCTATAAATCCTCCTTTTAGAATAACTCACCACATTTTTATGCTGTTAACATGCACATGTGCTTAAAGTGAAAGTGAAAAAGTTGGCCTTTGTGCATCATTGTTAAATTGTGGAGATAAAAAAAAAAATCACATGGTTCTTGCACCAATCAGGAATACTTTTGCACTCAGTACACTTTTCTGCTTGATAAACAGTCCAAAAACCGCTGCGAAAACTGGGACAAACACAGTGACAAAAACAGTTCAAAATACTAAGGGTGCGTCCCCACAGCAAGGGACAAATACCGGTCGGTTTATCTGACCGGTATTTGTCCTGTTTTGCGGCCGTCCCCACGGCCGGGGGGTGAGAAGGCTTTTCTCTGCGATGAGCGGAGAAAAGCCCTCCCCCTTCACATTCCGAAAACCGGACGGAAGAATGTGCAAGTACAATGTTCTCCGGGTGGCCTGCGGGTGGAAAACCCGTGGAGTGGGGACTGCTGCATGGGTTTCCCAATTGTACTCATTTTCGGCTGGTTTTTCAGACGGTCTGCAAAACCGCAAACTGTCTGAAAAACCGGCCGTGCAGTGGGGACATGCCCTAAAACTGCCGGAAAACAGACTGGTTTTTGTGACAAAAACAATCCAAAAACCGGTTGTAATGAATGGTTCCGCGGAGGTCAAAACAGAGCTGTTTTTGTCCTTTGCCATGTAAACACACCCTAAGGGCATGTCCCCACAGCACCGGTTTGCGGACAGTTTTTCAGATGGTTTGAAAACCGGCCGCAAACTAACACACCAGGCCGCTATGGAAAACCCAGTGGCAGTTCCCCACTGCACGGTTTCTTGCCCGGAGGTTTTTTAAACCCCCGGCCGCCCGAAAAAAATTTAAAAAAAGTTTCATTGTTTTGTCCGGTTTTTGGACGGAATTTTAAAAATTTTATTGAAAGGAAAAGGGAGGGCCTTTTTGCATCATTTTAAGGGAGAAAAAAAAAAACCCGACTCGGTTTTTTGTCCTTTTTTCCGTGGGGATGGGCCCTAAAAACTTAAAGTAAGGGGCGTTTCAAGCAAGGACAAATACGCGGGTTTAAAATTTGACGGTATTTGCTCTGTTTTTGGGGCCTCACGGGGGGGTTTTCCATTGAGTCCCGGGGAAAATTTACTTCCCCGGACAAAATGTTTTTAAAATAAATGTTTTGTACCCGGGTGGAAAACCCTGACGTGGGGACATGCCTGGGGGTTTTCCCCCTTTCATTTTCCAGGTTTTTTGAAGGGCTCAAAACCCAAACGTTGAAAGGGCGGCCAAACCCCTGTCAGGGGGGGACTCCAAAACCCCCGGATAACAGTGGGTGAAAAAAGTGAAAAAAGTTTGTTTGATTTTTCCCCGTTTTTGCCTTCTGGGTCCCAAATGACAAATTTTTTTTTTTTAAAAGGAAAAAACCCCTTTATTTACGTTATTTGTATTCTTACTATTACTACATACTATATTTACCACGCTTCTTTTCAGAACACTTTAAATGAAAAATCATTCTTTGGTAATTTTACATCTATCTATCTATCTATCTATCTATCTATCTATCTATCTATCTATCTATCTATCCTATCTCTGTTTATCTACCCCTTTTATTTTATCTATTCTGTTTATCTACTTCTTATTTGTTTATCTTTTTCTATTATTTCTATCTATCTATCTATCTCTCTATTTATCTATCTATCTATCTGTCTGTCTGTCTGTCTATATCTATTTATATCTATCTGTGCAGTCTGATGAAATTTGACATGTTGCTTCATCAGGTTTTGGAAGCCACCTAAGGTATCTGACCTTACATCATACAAGTCTTTTCCTTAAATATGTTTCTTACGTGAATAAAATAAAAACATAAAAGAAAATCATCAAAAACCAAAGTTTGACCCTTTATAGCTTTGAAACAAAAATTGTCACAGACATATGCTGTGTGGTGAAGGAAACTGAAGGACATCTGGTATTGGTAGCATGAAAGAATTCAGTTGCTTTTTTATCTGCTATAACCACAAGAATCATCTCAAGAGCTTATAAAAAGGGATGATGAAGAGGTTTATTTCAGCAGCGCTGCAAGCTCTTGAAGTAGCGTGATTAGCACCATGCATTTGCCTCCCTGTAATAACCAAGGTTAGCTTGATTGAAATATGAATTAAAATGCTATTGGCAAAGATGAAAATAAAAAATCCTGTTCTGCTATATTTGTAACTCATACATTCATGTCTATGTCTAAAAATGGCAAGGGGAGAGCAATACCAAGTATAGATCAATGAAACTAGAATACTTTATCTCAATTTTTCTCAATTTCTCACTTACTATGTTACCGCCATACTGTGAACCAGCCTTGCTGAGTGCCTATTGTGCATGCAGATACAAAGGGCCACATGGATGAAAACTGTCTAGGTGTAAGACTTTTTTGTTGCCCATAGCGAACAATCCGAGCGACCCTCTAATTTTTCCAGAGCACTATATGAAATGAAAGCGGCGCTCTGATTGGTTGACCAGCAGCAAAAACTAGCAAAAAAAAAAAAAAATTCTGTGGAGACTACAGAATGGTTTTACTATTAAAGTCTATGGGATCTCTCTTAGTTGGATATGACCAACGACATTATTAAAAATGAAAAACGCTGAGAAAACGACTGAAAATATGTGCAGTGGAGACATAGCCTTATTCTATGTTTGTTTTTTTGGGGGGTGAAAAGCAGGCAATTCTGGCATGGTTTTTGTCATGAACAGTGTCTGTTTGTTGGTTGACGTGTCAGGACCCTCTGGCTGCAGACTGACAAATTCTCCAATATGTGATGTGTATGTGATGTTCTGCACCCCCTAAAGCTACGTAAGGACAGCTGGATACCATTACACAGACACCCCCTGTCCACACGGCCAAATGGAGGAACGGAGAGTGAGAAATGGTGGCCCGTGTGACAGTCAGCATGGCATAACACTTGTCCATAACCCTGTTCAGCTGAGAGGCTCCTTTCTACTAGTACCAGTGAAACAGGACTCTACCAGGCCAGGTGACTGCCGCCAGATCCTTGTTAGATATAATCCCGTTATCTGTGGCTATGTTGTGGTAGCTTTTTCACAGTACACTGATGGATACCTCCAACATAGGGAATAACACCATGTGCCCCAAGATTAATGGTACTTTTTTTTACTGCGGAATCCGGGGTTTTAGATATGAATTAAATGGGCTGTGCTACTTTTCTGGTCATATCCAACTAAGATGGTCATATTCCCCTAATAATTGACACAAACAAAAGTGTAGAGGATATGGGAAAGTGAACATGTTTTTGCCGCAAATCTTTTATATATGTATGTATTATATATGTATGTATATATATATTATACAAAACATATAAAATATACACAAAAATATTTAAAACAAAATATATAAATATATTATTTTTATTTATATATATAAATATATATATAATATATATATATATTTTATATATATATATATTATATATATATATTATATATATATATATATTTATATATATATATATATATAAATAAAGATTTGCGGCAAAAATGTGCACACCTTCCCACATCCTCTACCTTTTTGTTTGCGTCAATTCTTAGACACATTTATGAATGTCGCTCGCCAGATTGTGTTTCAAAAATAGTACACTAATCCATGCCATTTTCAAAGTGGCAAAGCTCTGACAAAATGTTTTAGCACACATAAATGTGTCTCACAATGGGACACATTTATTAAAGGAGTTGTCTCACTACAGGCTTTCAGCCTACTTAAAAAATCCTATGCTGCCAGACACACTGAATTCAGGGGCGTGATTCTTGTCTGCCTCTTCTCCTCCCTCTTCCCCCTCCCCTAGCACAAAAGACAGCTCTCCTCCTCTGACTGCAGTAACTTCTATACAGCAGGGGGGAGGGTGAGGGGGTTTGCTGTCAGAGTTAACCCTGTGTGTGCTCACTGCTGGATCAGCTGCACTGTCAGCTCCACAGAGTCAGGAGACAGGAGAGGGCTGATCTATGAGTGTGGAGAGGTCTGTGAAGCTGTGTATGCTAATAGCAGAGCAGAGGGGATGTAAGTGTTCCTATACCCCCTGCTTAGCATACAAATCTCAATGGACATCTCAAGAAACAACAAACAAACCCTGTCAGAACAGACACAGGGCAGCTGTGAAGTGAGTTACTATAATCGCCATGTGTCACTAATACAGCAGAGCAGGGAGGGATATGCAGCGTTCACATGCCCCCCTGATCTGTTCTATTAGTATAGTCAGAGCTCCACAGACACATCATGATTATAGTAACACACTTCACTGCTGTCACATCGTACTGACCACAGATCAGCCTCATCTCTGCTCTCCTCAATCTGTGTAGAGAGCAGGAGGGAGCAGGCACTCACAGGGTTAATCCAGCTACACAGACACAGAAGCCAGAGCCCTTCCCCTCCCTTCCCACCTGAAGAATACTGTGCGGGAGGGGCTCTGTGCTCCGACCATTATTGAGAAGCTGATGAGTCATCAGCACTGACAGCAAGTGAGATAAAGATCAACAGGTCTACTGCTATAGTGATTTCAGGAGCTGATGCACTCCTACTACCAGGGATAACTCAAAATCAGTAGGACATTTGTAATGAACATATATTGCAAAGCTGCTTGTTTTTTTTAAAGATCTTTTAATTAAAACCCAATCATTGTAGCGAGACAACCCCTTTAAGTGCTGTGAGACACTTTCATACATATTAATTAATGTTTACCTATCGCGATGTACTACTGTTTATACATTTTTTATTGTTCAAACATTTTTCGTTGATTCTTAAGAAAAAAAATGGTGCTAGACCATGTGATCGCTCAATTGCTTTAAAATACATTGCAGCACATAACTGTTATGCTACTATTATACTGCCTGTAGCAGTTTTTAACAGGCTTCTATAAATGTTAGACCTGGAGGCCATTATTTGTCTCTGGCTGTCATGGCAACCATTGCATCCTGCTGTCACATTGCAGGGGTATCAGAGGGAGAGCCCTCTGCAAACCACCAATGAGGCAACCCCTAGGTGGTCAAACTGGCCACTGCATTACAGTACATTACAGTCGCCTTTCACTGTAGAAAGTACAGGCACGGCTTCTGAGCACACACAATCTAAGCACCGTACACGTACGGTATGCGGTAGACTTGCCGACTGGGGGACTTGGATAGTTGGCAATACTGCCCGAGGCGGCCTACCAGTCGCTAACTATGTGACTGTCGATGCATTGTATAATATAATATTTGTAAATCAGATGCCTCACAGGTAGGGCTTCTACTTTTGGAACTACCCACTATCAGGAGAACCTGAGTCTTCTGTTCCATTTTTGAACTCTAGAGGAAAGTAATGCCAGTCACGCTGTGCCATCCACAGCCGTACCAGACACACAATGCACCATTAACACTTGTAATTCCATGGCACGCATTTCCACATTTTCCCGAGTTAGATGGGACATGTGACATCTATGAGCATTGTGGGAAATAATAAAATCAGAGATGCCATCGATCACTTGTGACAGTTGTCTTGTCTTGTGACAGTTGTGTCTTTCTGAACTACTGGGACACAAAGAAGTCTGCATCTGGCCACAAATAGCCCCTGGCTGCAGGTTGTGCACCCCTTCTATAAAGGATCATAAAATGGATAACATTTATTCTTCTGTTCTCTGGAATGTAGATGATATGGGTGATGTAACGTAACTATAGAGACAGTAACATGTACAAATCATCTAACTATTTGTCCAAGTTGCAGCATGCTCCTATTACCATGTCCACAGGCATTCGGAGACATCCATTTTATTTTGGGGGTGTGAGGATTTCTTTTGAAAATTCAAAGGGGCTTGTTTGTTCCACACCGGCAGAGATCATACAGAAAAAAATACTTGACTTTTTAAAATGCATCATTCGTATCGTCTGTTATTATCCCTGGACAGTTGCCATACTGTGACACATTTTTAAAGAACATTTGATACATGGAAGCTGAAGGCAGGAAACTGATGTCGGTGGTATTTGAAGTTCTTCAAGTTACCAATATTGCCAGTTTTCTACTACAGATTAGAACATTATATTCTATTTGCAATTTATTGAAATATTGTAGGCAAAACTGATCATCTGAAATCTGTCTGGACTCTTTCTCACTTCTAAGTGTTCCCTTAGGCCATGTTCGCACGGCTTAAAATGGGCCGTATTTCAGTCCGTAATTACGCGCCGGAGTGCGCAAATTACGGGCTGAAAACGTCCCAGTCATTACGGTAATCCACAGTTCTCATAGAGAACTATGGATTACGTCTCCTCTCCCCGCTTGGCGAATACGCCGAGGGGGGAGATAATTGACATGTGAATTACCAGCGGCGTATACGCGCCGCTAGCAGTGATTCTCTATGGGCCGGCAAAGTGCCAGCCCCCCGCTCACTCCCTGCCCCCGGCCACACGGCGTAATTGCGGGGCGTAATTACGTCCCGCAGTTAAGCCGTGTGAACATAGCCTAAGAAGACATGAAGCCTCCATTCAGTGATTGAAGCTGAGGTTGTCTTCTGAGTAAATATCTCATGATTATTTGACCTTATAATACCAAGAATGATGATATAGATGATATAGTGGAGTTTTCTGTGTCAACTTAGAGGACATAAAAGTAAAATCTTGTCTTGCCGAGAGTGTGAAGAACCCCCTTTATACTGTATGAATGTCTGTGATAACAATAACTCTGTAGTGGCAGTGAATACAGCAATGGTCTGAAGGTAACTTTTAGACTCTAGATACCCAGTACACATAAATTTGCTGGAGGCGTTGACGTCCTTGCAGCGGGGGACCTGTTTTCTTATGTCATTTTCAGCCACAAGAAATCATGTAATAATACCATGTACGCCTCTCTAGCAGTGAGAGGATTAAGCACAGCTCTGTAGATTTCCTGACTCTTTTTTGGAGTTTAGATGTCTACCAAGGGCTGTTTGAAGGAGAGCACTGGCATCCAGAGGCCCATAACTGTTTGCAGCTGTGTTTATTTTCTTGGATTTTGACTCTTCTTGGCTGAAATCCATTGCTGAGAAATGAAAGACTTAAAGCAGCAGTTCATTTCCTACAGGCTTTTATACAGAATTAGATCATTCTAGTGTATAGTGATAGTATTAGTTTAATAAGAACTGCTGTCACAATTTCAGGAGGAAGTAACTCATGGGATTGCTGTCTCTTGGGTTGGACTAAAGTCCCAAGAGCTGTCTAACAGATTTCTTGTTTAAACTGGCCCCAACCAGCTTTATTTCTTCACATACAATATAATTTTTACATTAAAGGGGTTGTCTCGCTACAAAGAATAGCTTTCAAATTGTAGGGAACACAAAATAAAGACATTTTCCAAATATATTGCTTTGTTCATCTGTTTTTGTTAAGGAGATACAAGTGAATTAATCACCTCCCTGGCTATTTCAGTTCCCTCAGTAACCGACCTGTGTATATCTCTCCACCCTGGTGTTTGTTCTATGTGATAGCAGTGAGTGAGGTCATCACACAGGTCACGGCAGCCTCTGTGCTGCTGGGCAGTAAAAAGCTTGATTTATCTCAAGTAAACAGCACTGTAATTAGGGCTTTTGTTTCAGGGATCAGATAAAAAGTCCTGCTAGCAGTTTCTGAGAAGCTTCTGAGCTAATCTGAACTAATTAGCAACTGAAAACACAGAGTTGAATACACCAGGAGCTGTATGCAAATCACAGTCAGTCTGAACCAGGAAGTGACAGAGTATTTCATTCATGCATCCTATGAAACTCTGTAGGGAGACAACTCCTTTAACAGTACAAAGATAAATCCCATGTCACCTGGCCCCTAACTAAACAAATTGGCCCTCGTTTATTAAAACTCTCACAGAAGAACGGTCTATATTGCCCATAGTATCCAATCAGAGCTCAGCTTTCATTTGTTATACTATGCCCGAAAAATGAAAGTTGGGCTCGGATTGGTTGCTACGGGCAACAAAGACAGTCTTCCTGTCGGACAGTTTTGATAAATGAGGTCCAGTAGCTTCCACTGCTGTCCACATAAGAGGTCTACTGCCTGCCACCACTAAACAGCATGTAGCAGTCCAAATAAATACTCATGACTCTCACAGGTGGGCTTTATCCCTTCCCCAGGCTGGGAGCCCTTTATTAATAAATCACACCTTCCTTAAAGGGGTTTTCTCGCTACAAAGATCAAATCTTAGATTATGGGGACAGTAAAAATAAGCACTTTTGTAATTGGGTTGCATTACCTTAGTCACTTAGTATAGTAGATTTGAGCTTTTCTGTGCATCTGTTCTCTATTTCTGCTGTTGCTAGTCGGGACACGCCCCCTTTTCTGTGATTGGCTAGTCGGGACACCCCCCTGGATGGATTCCGCCCGGGACACGCCGCCTGCACTGTGATTGACTGACTGACATTTTATTCAGCCTGTTGGGATACGCCCCCAGACAGGAAATGTCCCGTACACACCCCCTGCACTTTGATTGGCTGCCTGCACACTCTGTGTTTACTCCCCTCTGAGCTGTTAAAACTGAAAGTAAAACCAGCTATGTGAGAGGGCTGCTGGCTCTATACTCATCTCCCAGCTCTAAGTTGAATGATCTGACTAATTACTGACTAACTCGTAGATCCCTTCATATAACACAGTCTTATGTCCTGTGTTCCCTCCATATAACACAGTCACACAGCCTCCTGCCTGATAACAGAGGAGGGAGGGGGCAGTGTGCATTCCTCACATGTGTTTCATCACTTCAAGCTGTGTGTATAACTGGTTATAGCACAGCAAGGAGCTTGTGGTGCCTGGAGATGAAGGCTCTGCAGACACAAGAGAACACTGCAGGAGGCTGCAGATCTGTTCTGTCCAGACAACCTTCCCCTTCTTCTACAAATACAGAATGATGATGTCACAGCTCTTCAGTGAGGAGAGACATGCCTCCTGAGAGGAGAGACACACCTCCTGACAGGAGAGACACACCTCCTGACAGCAGAGAAACGCCTCCTTACAGAAGAGACATGCCTGCTGACAGGAGAGACACGCCTGCTGAGAGGAGAGACACACCTCCTTACAGAAGAGACATGCCTGCTGAGAGGAGAGACACACCTCCTTACAGAAGAGACATGCCTGCTGAGAGGAGAGACATGCCTGCTGAGAGGAGAGACACGCCTGCTGAGAGGAGAGACACGCCTGCTGAGAGGAGAGACACGCCTTCTGAGAGGAGAGACTCACCTCCTAACAGGAGAGACACGCCTGCGGAGAGGAGAAACTCACCTCCTGGCAGGAGAGACACACTTGCTGAGAGGAGAGACAAATCTCATGGCAGGAGAGACACACCTCCTGACAGGATAGACACGCCTGCTGAGAGGAGAGACACGCCTGCTGAGAGGAGAGACACGCCTGCTGAGAGGAGAGACACACCTGCTGAGAGCAGAGACACACCTCCTGGCAGGAGAGACACACCAGCTGAGAGGAGAGACTCACCTCCTGGCAGGAGAGACACACCAGCTGAGAGGAGAGACACGGCTACTGAGAGGAGAAACTCACCTCCTGGATTTCAAATTCAATCTCATAGAATTAGCTGAAGAGCACGGTCCTCTTTTAAGGTGCTCTCTAAACTAACAAGGCTCATTAGACAGAACAGACTCTGGACTGTCCTAGTACTAGAACTGTCTCTTGTCTTTCCACTTAACGGGGTTTTGCCAGGAAGTGACTTACCTTACCTGTTATCTTGCTCAGACAGAAGATAAACAAATCATGCTGGGTCATGAACACTGCACGGGGGAGAGGGAGGGAGTGAGCAGAGAGTGAGGAATAAGGGAGCTGCTCAGAAGTAAACTCAAATAATAACATTACAACAGTGGATTCTTTATACAGCAGAGAGACTCATACACTGCACTTTCTCCCCAGTCCCTTCACAGCTCATTCATCTTCCCTGTCATCAGAAAAGAAGTGCATACACGCAGGCACGGCCAGGTCAGCTCCAGCTGGTCGTGTCTAATGCAAACTTTTAAGTAACTAAGAGCTTGTAAAGAAAGCTGTAGCTCTCAGGGGCTTCACTTTTTGTAGAAAAATGATTAAATATCCATTTTGGAGGATCCCATTACATCATGGCAAAACCCCTTTAATAACCTAGCCCTTTGACAGGTTTCAAATCTGCCTTTTATTAGCTACATGGCTATAATGCACAACATCCTATGTTTTTCATTGTTATATTTCTATCATAATTTGCATTATATTTTGTAATTACAGGTTTGCACCAGACACTTTTGCTATTGACTGAAATTTATAACTATAATACAACTTTATGTCCAAAAAAAATAATTAATGGGTTGTCTCACTACATCGATTCATCTTACCTCAGTCTTGTTTTCTTGGTTTCACTTTGAATTCAGGGCGTGTTTACTGGCTTCCACTAGGCTGCAGTAGAAATCAGGTCTGTAGCTATAGCAACCACTGCTGGCAGCCTATCATGAGATATTGAACAGGTCTGTAGCTATAGCGACCTGAGGAGCTGATGCAGCCCATACAAGAGGGGATGTCTCAGAATAGGTAGGACACTGTTAATGGACACATATTGCAAAGTGACTTGTGTTTGCAAGATCTTGAACATAAAAAGCAATCCTTGTTGTGAGACAACCCCTTTAAAGACTGCTGCAATTACAGCTTATCTAGTTTATAGGGAATAGAGAAATCTATATATATGCATATTTGTAGCGTTAGATATTAAATTGTTATGGATAACTAATATAAATTATATGTTTCCCATGTGTATCCTAATTCTGGTTACTTTCAATAGAGGCTACAAACTACAGAAAGTGGAAAGGATCTTGCAACAAATATCCTGACTGGTATTTGCACTGTTTTGTGGTCGTGCACATGGCCACCAGGGGACGGCTTTTCTCCGCAGTTTGTGGAGAAAAGTTTTCCCTACTCGCATCGAGATGTTCATATTCCGCCCAAAAACCGGGTGGAAGAATGAACATGCTCAATGTTGTTCGGCCCGCCAGAGGTCTAAAAAACCACCCTGCGGAAAACCCCTGTGGTAGGAACCGCTGCGCGGCTTTTCCATTAAGGTCCATTTTAAAGTTTGTCAGACGGTTTGTAGACGGTTTTCAAAACCGAAAACCATCTGTAAAACCGGCTGAAAACATGTGCCGTGGGGACAAGGCCTTAGAGTAAATACATAGAGGACAGATTTGTTGCAGATTTTATGTGTAGATCTGCACAGGCTAAATCCGCAGTGGACTTCTTTACCAGGAATGTAAATAAAATTTTACAAATTGACCTGTGAGGGTTTTCATTTTACTTCTCAGTGGATAGTGGTGAAATCATTGATGAATTAATGGCAAAATCTTCCATTTTTCTATAGCTTCTTGCTGGACAAAAATATTTCTGATGTAGAAATATGTTTAATAAAGTCTACATTCCAGCTTCTGAGGTTACTGTCTATGTTGGATTTTGTGGTTTATTTGGCACATGGTCCCATTGTATCACCCAGAGTTTCTTAACAAGGGGGAACCTTTAGACTTACAGTGGGGGAGTTGGGACCACCATTCAGCAAACTATAAGTAAAGTTTTTCAATATTATATACATATTATTTGTAATGCATCTATGGAGTTAGACTAGGTTGGAGAAGGGAAGATTATATTCTGAACCAATGATCCAATTATGATATCTGGTTTATGGGAGGAGTGGAGCAGCGATGGTTGCAAAGCACTGGTGTAGAGGATCTGTGCCAAACAATAAGGGCCTGGCGCGTAGAAAGGCAGGGTAACGTCTACAGTCAGCAGATAATGATTCAGAATCATGAGAAAACAGTGTTACAGATATTGATTTCTTGGATTTATTGGAACTTTGATACATAGACAGGCAATGCACAAATCCATGTCCTAGTTTATATTAATAGCTGCAAAAAATTTTTTAGTACATTTTAGTACTATTTTTACTTTGTTATTAGCAATTTAGGTTATGTTTATTATGGTACTTTTTAACTTGCTCATACTACTTTCTTTACATTATGCAATGTGTGTGAAAATACTCTATATAAAGAACCAAAAGGTCACACAAATATGGATTGTAAATGTTAAAAAAGAAAAACGCAACAAATCATGCAATGTGATTACAGAGTTCTATGTTCTGGATATGTGGGACCCCATTCTTCCACCTCTATATCAGAATGCTGTGACTTCATTCTCACTTTATAGAACAAATTTATCTTGATTGGTTCCTAGCACTTTGATGTTTTAATGTTTTAAATATCCACTTATTGGCAGAAAGCTGATGTGATGCTTTTGATCTGAGCATCCAAACATTTGAGATACCTCCCTCTCATTAAAGCAGAACTGTTTACTCACATTATCATATGAAAATGGATTTGTTCCATGTCAATCTGACATCATGTACAATCCTCCAGCGAGGAGAGTTGCTAAGTAATTAGTAAGGCTGTGACAGGCATTCCACTTATTGCACAAGCGGGAGCCAGACTTCATATTCCTGGAATTCCAGGAATACAACACGTACAGCAGCAAATTTGGCCGGCATCCATTCATTGAAGACTGGATTTACTAATGTACTGTTAGTGCTCTATTTTATAAGCTAATTGTATGTGTTTAAAGCACATTATGCATTTAAAATTATAAACATACAAGTATGTTTTACTGCAAATTAACATTTACAGTGGGTGAAATAACTATTCAACACGTCACCAATTTTTTAAGTAAATATATTTCTAAGGGTGCTATTGACAAAAAAAAAACAAAACAAATGTTGGTAACAACCCATCAAATCCAACAGAAAAAACAAAACCATAGATATCCAAAAATTTAAAGTTTACATTAAAAATGAAAAAATAGCACGGGAAAAGAATTGAAAAAGAAGAGGGGTGAAAAAAACCATGAAAGGTCATACACCAGCTAAAATCTCCAAAATTTAATAGCAACCCTTTTCCATTTGTAAAAAATAATATCGCTGGTTCAAGATGGCCCCAATAAAAAGGTGCAATTACCAATCCACATAAAAAACATCTCTAATGGTTAAAACCCAGTGACTGTATCAAGACTTTTGCGGGTTATTTTGCAAAACATAGATGTCATGGTTACAGAAGAATTTTGAAGGGCCAGCAACACTTTTTGGGGCCGAAACGAAATGGAAAAAACATATTTTCCCAAAACCAGCCAGCCGGGTTCCCCACAGGTTTTCAAAAAGGGAAAATAAAAAGAATTATCAGCAGAGTTGTCAAATTGCCAAGGACCACCTATGAACGGCTATAGAAAGACCTGGGATCAGCAGGTATAATTGTTTCAAAGAAAACAATAAGTAATGCACTCAACTCCAGGGCCGGGTTTTTGAAAATGTCACCAAACAAACCCCATTGCTGAACAAAAAGCATTTAAGAGCTTTTAAAGTTTTCTCAACAACATTTAGACAAACCTGTAAAATAATGAGAGAATATAGTCTGTTCAGATGAGACCAAAATTGAACTCTGGATTCCATGTTTCAAAACACTGCATATCACCCCAAAAACACCATAATAACAGTGAAGTTTGGAGGTGGGAACATCATGGTGTGGGGGCTGTTTTTCAGCATATGGCACTGAATAGACAAATGTACTGAGACATTCTTGATAAAAAAATCTGCTGCCACCTACCATGAAGATGAAACACACAGCCAAGGAAAAAACTCCCACCTAAACCAATAGAAAATCATGGAAAAGGAACTAAAACGAGAGTTCAAAAAGGGGAGCCAGGGAAATTTACAAATGTTTGTTGGAAGAAGGGCCCAAAATCCTCCCCTGAACAATGCTGCCATTTTCCCATACGGGAGGAATCTGAAGCTGTCATCACCAACAAACAGAGGCGTAACATAAGCTCCTGGCCCGAGCAAAAGAAAAGGGCCCCATTACCATTTTCCCTTTACTTTTTACTGGTGTCTTTCCTTGTGGAGAGGGGCTTTGGGCCCCCTGGACTGCTGGGCCCGGAGGGGTTTGCTACCCGCCCCCTGTAGCTACGCCCCTGCCAACAAAGGCTTTTGTACTCAGTATTTAATAAAATTCAGTAATTTTATTAAGCTTGTTCAATACTTGTCCCTGGGTAATTTGTTATTATTCGTAACTTAATTGATGGACATCTATAGTTGGATTATTTCCCCTTGTGGTTTGGGATAGTTTTTACCAACAATTGGTGAGAATGCATGTCAATACACCTTTAAAATATTTACTTAAAAAATTATGACGGTTTTCAATACTTATTTCACCCGCTGCATTTATATGTATTTTAGATGCTTTATATACACTAATCACAAAAAGTTTGGGATATTTGGCTTTTGGTTAACATTCGGGAAAAACCCAAAAGTAGTAAAAAAGTTAACCTGTTAGTCAAGAAATATAGAAAGGGAAGAAATCGGCGATACCTTTTAGAGGCAACTGAGTAATTTGATGGTAAGTTTCGAGAGACAAACCCCCCCTTCTTCAGACATAGTTAACAAACACTGAAAATTCACGACTTTTTTTACACAAAAAAACTTGGACCTTCAAAGGGCTTTAAAAACTTAAAAATACAAAATGCAATATAATAGAGCATTTAAATTTACAAATCAAGAAATAAAAGTCGGAAAAATGTGAGGGGACAGAGGGAAACAGTATTCTGTTTTTAAAGTTTGCATCGGTAGGTTTGTGACCCCCACAGTTCATACATAGTGTGAAATAAACGGCATGAAATTAAGTCCAAATACAGAGTTTGAAATTTTTGCATTTTCTTATTTCCCCATTCCTTTTTTCTCCTCTGGGCTTAAAAAGTCCCCTTAAACCCACAACCCCCAAAACTGCAATAGAATGGTCATCCCGGAAAATGTGCGGCCATTTGGGGGGTCTGTTTTTGCGTTATTAATAGTGAAAACCGTGGAATTCATGGTTGGTGGTCTCTGTCCTTTTCCCCACAAGGGCCTGTGGAGGACTTTTCACACACTTAAATACACCCCATTGGGAAAAAACGTGCAGGAAAATTCTCCCTAATTTTGTGCCCTGCTGTGCTGAAGGGACTGGTTCACGTCAGTGGGTGGACCATGCTGATGTAAATGGGTTACAAAAATTTGTTTGTAACACTGGGGGGCCTCTTACCTCCCTTAACCTTTTTAAGTTGTGTTGGGATTCACTTCCGGGTTTCCCCAGGGGATTTTTTTAAAGGGAACGGTCACCAGTGTGTGATGTAGCGAAAGCATCTCCACTTCTGTGCCTTTCTGTACAGTTTCTTTGTATCTCTTTTTCAACCTGCTGATGACTCTCTGTGACACTTTAATCTCAGTGGCCATTTCCGTCTGAGAGCGTCCTGCTTGAAGCCTCACAATGGCGGTACTGTTGAACAGTTGTAAGGTGTTGTCTTTTGGGCTCAGATGTCAAAATGTGAACAGCAGGAAAGAAGGCTGATTAAAAAAACCCAAACAAATTGAACCCCTAAATTTATTGGGCTTTCAGGGATAAACACATGTTGTGAATTTTTCCATTAACCCTTGACACAATTGTGCAAAAATTTCTAAAACATTGAACAGTTGGATATGTCATTCAAAAATTTAAGAGGTGGCTCAATTTTGCTCATTTAAAAAAAAAAGTTAAGAAATTATATTTTCATCCTGAAAATTTTAATAAAAGCCAAATATCCCTAACTTTTTAGGTAGTTACCACTAGAAAATTTTTAAAAAGGATTTTAGAAAGGGAGTATAAAAGGCCAGTTTTTATTAATTGGCAATCATTTTTTGGAAAAGAATTTGATGTCTAAAGCAGGGGCCCCCAACTCCGTCCCAAAGGGCCCACCAAATGTCTTTTTTTGGGTTTTCCCCTTAGCATTGCAAGGGATATCATTTTGGGCAGTGCATTTTTGGGGGAGATCCGAAAACATGACTTTTTTTGGGGGGCCTTGAGACTGGAGTTAGGGAACATAGTCTAAAGTAAAAAACCCAAGAAGATCATAAAATTTAAAATTGTCTAACGTGCGCCAAATCTATTTCATTATAATAAATTTAGCACAACTTGTGCCTCAGGACAGGGATTCTGGTGCCCTAGGCAAAAAATGTGTATCGTACTCCCCCAAAGGAAATTTCAGGCAACTCCATACCTCCTTCCTGCTTGGGATGAGGTGGCGCCCTAAGTGGTCGCCCCCTTTTGCCTACCTCACCCCGGCCCCAAAATTCGCCTGATTTCTACATAAAAAAAATCTTTAGTCCTTAAAGAATAAATTTATATAACATAACATTTTTTTTTTTATTATATTCACATAAAATACACAATAAAAACAGCAAACATGGAGGTAAAGAGAAACCAAAGATAGGGCAATAAGCAGTCGATATTGGTCCTGAATAAGCAAGAACAAATTGTGCCCTTCTTGGTCAGTTTTATTACTATATTCAGTCATTTTTCTGCCTATCTTTCCCTTTTTGGCATTTACTTTTTGGTATATTATCTATGTATTTATTAGACTGGGGTTATTTAATAACATATTTATTTACAGTATAACTGAAAGCAATTTTATTTTTATATTGGGTGTTGGTTGGGGGGTTTTTGTAAATTTGGGGGTGTTTTAGGGGTATTTCTATCTTTCATGTATACCTGTTTGATGTACTACCTTCAGAAGTGATTCATCTTTACCTCCTTGTTTGATGTTTTTATTGCATAGTTATGTGAATATAATAAAAGTGGTGTTATTTTATGCAATTTACTTTTGTGGGGGATTTTTCTCAGGTGTTTTGATTTCTTTTGGGAGCTATACACTAATATAATTCACTTCAGGCCCTTATATTGGTGCAGGTGGTTTGTGCTTGTGCTTAAACTCACTCTTTTGCCCATAATAACCTATTGGCAAAAAAGTGAGTTTAGACCAAACGGTTCATACATTGGCCCATTTCTAAGTATAAACCCACGCAAACGCCGGGAGAACCTAGTATTACATTGGAAGTTATGGTCCAGGTATGACTGACCTGGTTCGATATCCCAGTGAGTACTGGATTTTAATGTCATTATCTCAACAATAAACTGCAAGGTTTTTTGTTCTTTCACAACACCGCATTTTGAATAGTATAACCACGTAGTAGGCCATGAATATTTTCTATCCTTTCACCTACTTTTGAGCCATAGCTTGAATGTGATGGCTTAGGGCAACATGTTTGAAAATTGGTGGCGCAATGGCAGTTTTTAGGCACATTAAGTCAGTGTAAAGTGCGTCAGAAAGTACAATCCTCTCAAAAATCTGGTATACCCTGGTTTACTATGCAGGTATACCCTGCATAGTAAACTTAATGCGCCTAAAAAGTAACACATAGCATATCATTGCTAGTGTATATAATCCACAACGAAAGCGCACAACAAATCATTACTAGTGTATGTAATGCGCCTCAGGAGGTGCATTGCAGTATGGAGGCGCACGGCGTATCATTTTTAGGCGCATTACAAATTGTCGTGCCCGGCGTATAATGCGCCTAGTTTTGCTGTTCATTTATATTGAGAATATGGAGTTAACAGTGTTTTTAGTGCAAAATAGACCCAAAAAAAATAGCATTTGCATATTGGGACATGTCACCCTTAGTATTTACTGTAAAAAATATTGATTATTGAAAATAATTTAGTTGTATCAATTTATGCAATGAGGATGATTATAAGAATGGACAGAAAAGTGAAGTCATGTTGTCCATACGGTCACTAAATTTCAGTTTTTTTCTGTAATATTTAGAAGGTATTAGCTGTCATTTTATTGATTGCTGTCAGTAATAATAATAATAATACTAATAATCTTTATTTCTATAGCGCCAACATTATTCGCAGCATTTACAAATTCAAGGGGTAAACTTACTGATCATTAAACATTAAAAGTACTTACAAATGAGACACAAGGTGTGAGAGCCCTGCTCGTGAGAGCTTACAATCTAATTAGGGTGTTAATGGGTGAAACATACGGTAAGAAGTGCCAAGTTTACAATGGCGGCCATGCATGTTTCTCATAAATATGGGGGTGGTTTAACATGCAAAAATGGGATGAACCTAGCACCCAGACTGTCATCTATATACAGATAAGTGCTGTGAGTGCCCAAGTCGCAGGGTATGTGACAGATGTGTGTGTATTGCAGTTAGGGATTCTTGGTGGGCCAGACCCGAGAAGATGTCATTTTCAGGGCCCTCTTTAAATCTGGGAGGGTTGTGATGTGCGCTGATCGCCCACGGCGAGCCATTCCAGTGAATGGTGCCGCCACGTGTGAAATCTTGTAGGGGGTGGCATGGGAGGTTCAGATGATTGAGGAATGATAGGTTGATATCATCAGCAGAGCGGAGGCACGGGTTAGGGCGTTTAGGTAGACCAGGACTAGGGAGGAGAAGATGTAGGGTAGGAGCAGCGTGTGGAGAGCTTTATGGGTTGAGAGTTGTGAGTTTATACTGTATCCATGTAATGGATGGGCAACCAGTGCAGTGTTACTGACAAGGTAGAGGCATCAGTATAGCGGTCTGGAGAGAAAGACAAGCCTGGCTGCTGCATTATGAGACAGATTGGAGAGGGGCAGAAGTGGAGAGTTTGCAGAGAGGGGAGAGACGTAAGCAAGGAGTTGCAAGTAGTCAAGACGGGAGAAAGAAATAAGAGCAGTAATGAGAGTTTGAGTAGTCGTTTCCACAGTGAGAAATGGACGGATTTTTGGTGATATTCTTGCAATTGAGGTGCAGGTGACAGGAGCGGGAAGGGATTGAATATATGGGGGTGAAGGTCAGATAGAATCCAATATAACCCCCAGACAGGGGCCTGCTGCCTAGGAGAAATGGTGGTACCCATACAGAAACAGAAATTGGGGGCACCCAGGTGGGGGGGGGGGGGAGGGGTTGGTTAGTAGATGGCGGAAAGACAAGAAGTTCAGTCTTAGTAATTTTTTTTAGTTTCAGAGGGGAAAAGAGGACTTTGATGTCAGAAAAAGGGGAAACAGCAGTCACGATGTTTTTTAGAAAGGGGCTGGTTTTTTTTCATTTGGAGGAGGTGTATAGAGAGGGGCTGGGAACCCAAAATTTTCTACTGAGGGTTTTCCAATGGGGGGGGTTGAACAAGGGAAAAGAGGAGGGGCCCTAAACGACCCCTGGGAAACTCCAAACAAGAGGAAGGGAGAGGAGGGGGAAAACCAAAAAATAGAGACACTGAAGGAGCGGCCCGGGAGATGGGAAAGACCCAAGGGGGAGAGGGTGTCCTGGAGGCCAAGGGTTTGTGAGTTCCCTGAGGAGAATTTGGGTAAATACACATTGCAAATCCCCTGGGGGAATATCCAAGAGAAGCAACAATGAGTAGTTACCCTTTGGGGTTTTTTGCTGTTAGGGGGTCATTTGAGATTTTAAACTAAGGCATTTTCCCGTGGAGTGTAGGGTGGGGAAAAAGATTGCAGCGGGTCAAGAAGAGGTTTAGAGAGAGATAGCGGATTAGGCGAAGTAAACCAAGCGTTCCAGGATTTTTAGGGGAGGGAAGGGCAGTTGGGAGACGGTCTTTTAGTTTTTCAGCACGGGAACGGGTCCAGAGAGGTTTTTTAGTAAAGGGGTTATGATGGCGTGTTTAAAAAGGAGAGGGAAAGACCCCAGGGGAAAAGAGAGAAGGTTTACAGAAAACCCTTTAAGGGTGAGAGTGACAGCGGGAGAAATAAAAGGGAAAACGAGGTGGGTGGAATGGGGTTTCAGTAGAGAAAGGTGGGGGGGGAAAGGGAAAGCCAGGAGAAGCCGGGACACTTTTCCTCTGTCTTTGGGGTTTCAAAAGGGTTTGCGAGTAAAATTAGAGGACGGCGGGGATGGACAGGTGGGTTTATTTGGGGATTGTGATGTATTTTTTTTTCCCGGAAAATTTTAAATTTTTGTCTTTAAAAGGGGAGGGGCCAGGTCTTCAGCCCCAAGGGTCATGACCGGAGCCTGAGCTTTAGGCCTTAGGAGGGAAATGGGAAAGGGGTCAAAAAAGGCGTTTTTGGGGGGTTGTGTAGTTTTGGAGATGAGGGAGGTGAAATTTTTTGTTTTTCGCCCGTGAAGGGCAGTGTGATAAGTCCCCCGACTTTAATTTGTAGGGGGAAGGGAAAATCTGCAGGTAGGCTTTGAACCCTTTTTTCCCCAACCCCTCAGGACACCTTGGGAAAATCGTTGGGGGAAAAAAGAGTTTTTGAGCTGTGTGCCAAGGCTGGGGAGGGCTTGACTCTGGTTTGGGGCAGTGGTTTAAGGGGGTTGGGCCCCATGTCCCAGGGTGGTTGTGAGGGGTTTCATTGTAATGTTTGACAGCCTTTGGGCTGGGACAAGAGGGAGGAGATTGGGGGCCGCGAGGGGCTGTATGGTTCTGTGATTCCTGAGTATTAAAAGGACGAATTTAAAAGGGTTGATTGAACGTGAAGGTGTTTATCAAAATATCCCCCATTGTATAACATTTGTCATTTCTTTTAATTACTGTAAGGAATATTTGGGTTATTGTGCTTTTTTTTTAAAAAAAAACCTTAAAAGTTTGTTGGAAAAAAATAGACATTTTTTGGAAAATATTCCTTTTAGAAAAGACGACAGTCTGCCACATAGCAACAAAATATCTCCACATGAACAAAGTGGTATAAATTACCGAGGAAGAGTTTCATCTGAATGAATATGCCTCCTTGCATAATGACTTTTCCATTAAGATATGAACAGCAGCTCTGGAGAACGAGACATGGCAGGGATGCTCTGTAGTCTTTTCGAGCGACAGAATGAAACAGCAGGAGAATTGGGGGACTTTCTGAGTTCTAAAGGATCCCACTGTCTGGTCCAGTAGAAATCAACTTCTCTTGTGCAGCACTTGCTATTAAAGTCTGAACTCAGAATCAAATTGCTGCTATCAAATGCAATTTACATTGCAAAATATTTCTCTCCAGCTCTCATTTGCTGACCTCTGGCTGCTTGTTACTGTTATTTACTGCCGACATTCTTTCTAAAAGGATAGCAGCTCCAGCGCCGTCATTAGTCAGAATGGTTGTATTCTGTGATTGTGACTTTTTTTTGACATGTAATTTGCGATAGAAGCATCCAAAATAGCATCACTGCTGTGAATAGATATTATCAATAAAGTGAAAGATTCTACTTTTATCTCCACAGCAGGTCACAGAGACTCAATCTACTCGTATAAAACGTGTGAGCTCTTTGCGGGATTCTATCTAAATTAGTTCTGATAATGGGATATTATGTGCAATATGTATATTTTCAATGTAATAAAAACCTGGTGCTTTTGTTTCATAGCTATGCAGATCTGAAAACCAGACAATCCAATGTGCCTATAATAGACTATTCAGTATTACCTAATTCTTTCCAGGTATAAACCATTAAAAGTCACTTCTGGCAACTTGTGACTGACTGGCTTTGGAATTCAATTTCATTTTTAGATTTATGCCGTTTCATTTATTTTATTATGGATTTCCATTTCTTCATTGTAGGGGCCAGAGACTTGGAAGTAAGGGCTGAGGAGCTTGCAATTCTAATGTCCTCATCTGGCTTATAAGTAATGAACCCCAAACAGAATAGGGGCACAAAAAGTTTGGGCATTAATTTTACCCAAAAAAGTGTTGGTTTTGGGGTGCCTTGGGTCCAACAGTGGACTTAATTTTTGGGGCTCACCACTGGAGTTGATTCTTGGGGTCTGCCAGTGGAGTTGGTTCTTGGGGCTCCCCCTGCAGCTACTGTACTAAACGGCACTTGCCTCTTTTTCCTCTCTGATCACTGTATATAAATCCTCACACCAACCAATGTATTGGTGGCTCTCCCTAAGGAGAGATCCTTTCCCCTTTTTAAGCCACTGTATATAAAAGAAAAGTAGGAAAAGGGCCCCCCCCAGCATCCCCCCTGGACAATGTTTTTCCCCAAAAAATTTTTTTTGTTACAGATGCGTTGGGGGGCTTTTAAAAGAATTTAAATCAGCTCCCTAAAAAGCCCCTAGGAAAAAGGTTTTTTCCCCCGTATTTTCCTGTAACCCCCGGGTAATATTTTTTTCCCCGTTACTTTTGGGGGGAAAAAATTTGGGAAAAAAAAATTTTGCTAATAAAGGACTTTTTTTTTTTGAATTTTTTGAAAACACAATATGGTTTTAAATTTAAAACATTTAAAAGCACCACACAAAATAAAATTATTTAAAATTTTTTTTTTTTTTTTTTTTTTTTACATTAAAAAAACCCCCAAACGGGAAAATTTTAGCCCCGCCCCGGTTTACCCAAGGGTTTAAGGGGCACACGGCTTTAATTTTTGGGGGGGGATTTCGCCCTGTATTCGTGGGTTTTGCCCCCAGAATAAGAGGAAATGCGCCCCCAAACATTAAGGTTTAACCACAGTTCTCATAAAAAAATATGGATTAACCCCTCCTTTCCCCCCTCGTACTAAAACGATGCATTGTACGCCGCGGGGGGTTAAGGGGCTTGTTATTGGGCTCCCCCATTAGCGCGGGTCCCCCCAACACATACTGTACGCCCCCCAATTAAGCCGTGAACGTAAGGGGTTGTTCACACGGAGCTGCAATGCACCCGAAGTACGTTCAATAAATATGGTAAAATCATAGCTCTCTTTGAGTGCTCATTGACAGCATATTCTACTGTGTGCAAAGAGAAAGAAGTGACATTTTCGCCGGGAAATGAGGATGAAACCCGGGGCCGGGTTATTTAAAATATGTGGTGGCCAGTGCGTCCTTCTAAAAACACAATGCGCGCCGCTATACGCCATGGGAACGTGGCATAAACCCTTCTATCACCTATATATTTAAAGTTTTTGACGGAAAAGGGGGGCCAAAACAAACCTTTTCCAAATTAAAAAATTTTAAAATTTTAACCCGGCCTTTTTTATACTATTAAAAAAAATTTAAAAAATGCAAAAAAATTTCAAAAAAAATAAAGGTTTACGTTTTAAAGGGAAAAAAAGGGGCCAGAAATTTGTTTGGGAAAAAACCGAGTGCGAAAAGCGTTATAGTGTCCAAAACAGCGTTTTCCTAAAGGGGAAAGGGGGAAAAAGGGCCTTTTGGGCGGAAAGGTGGGGCCCAAAAAAAGGCCCCCGGTCAGGAACTGGTTAATCCCAGCCTACAGGGATCATAAACAGCATGTCAGCGATATAGCAGCATCTGAAATCACCGATTTTGGTAGAAATACCCGGCAGGGTTTCAGTGCAGCTGCAGCACGGTTGTGATTGGGGGGCCAAGAAAAATTATGCAGACACTAAAAGCCTTTTTAATTTTAAAAATTTCTGACTAGTGGCCACCAAATTTGCAGATCATCACCAGCAAACCCTGCGGGCATTAACAATGTTATCATTAATATATCTTACGAGTGTTATCAGCTATGTGGTTTTGTGGTTTTTTCACCCGAAAATTTTGGGGCAACTATGATCCCAAAAAAATTAAAATCACGAGTGCAGCATGCCTCATACGTTTTTTTTTTTTGAAAAGACCACCTGTGTATTTTAAATTCTTCTGCTCATATTTTGCTCCTTCACTTTGGCTTTAAGTTTCACTTCTGGTTGGGGATTTTTTTATTGTAATCATTATTGTTATTATTGCTGCTTTTTTTTGTATAGTAAGCAAACTGTAAATTATATATTGTGGTAAATTGGATCATGGCTAATTAATTTGCCCTTTATCCGTTACTTTTTGTCAGTTGTAACAAAAAATAACACCGCGCCCTTCTATATGTTATGAATATGGCTCTTTAAGATAAAAGGGATCTAGGGCCCTAAAGAAGGTGCCCCATGTAATCCCTCAGGCCCATCAGCTGAGTGTGCTGCTTTGTTTAACATGCAGGAGTTGCCGCTGAGGACCATCTGGCTTGTTTTAAATAGAGCATCTGAACTAACCCCATTCAGAATGGAACCTCTTTTCACTTATAGAAATGTATGGATCAGTTCTAAAATGAAGTACTATCTTTACCACAGGCTCGGCTGGCCCACAGGTTAATGGGGCCCCCCGGTGGGCCCCCTGAAAGGGTAGATTAAAGTTTTTTTTTAACTGATTACATCTGAAGAGACAAAGAGCAAAGAAAGAGAGGCAAAAAGCAATAAGCAGAGTTAGGAGGCATTACAGTCATTAACGCAGCTGTAGGGGGGGGGGTACCCAAAATAAACTACACCGGTGGGCTCATAAAGCTCAATTGGTGGGCCCCTAGAGTCAACTCCACCTGTTTGCCCTAGGCACCCCAGTCCGACACTGCTTTACCACCAGTATTCATAACATATGATAAGCATGGGAATCCTAGGGGACATTCACACGTCAGAGTAAAATGTAAGCGTGGAATCCACATAGATTCTGCAGTTGAAAATGCGTTCGTAAGTAATTTTACTACAGTGCATGCTTATTGCATGTGGATTTAGAGGCGTTTTTCAGATTGTTTGCAGTCCAATTCCTGCCCTTTCATTTTGGATGCAAACCTGTGTTTGCATCCAAAACCTGTGTTTTGCATTAGGATTTTAGTCATCCTATTGACATCAATAGTAAATTTCCATGCATTTTCCGCATGGAATGCAACCAAAGAATGAGCACATTCAAAATGTTTTCACCGTGCGTCAGTTTTGAAAATCACGCTTCGATAATACGCCGTGTATGAACTGCAAAGCGTCTTTTCTAATTCAGTTAATAGAAATTGTTTTCTTTCAGTTTTAATCAAGGATTTCTAGGCAGAATCCGTGTAGAATCCAATTAGAAATCCTCGTTGTGTGGACAGAGTCTTAGGCCATGTTCACACGGCTTATTTTGGGACGGATTTCAGTCCGTATTGCGCGCCGTACTGCGCTGCAATACGGCTGGAATCCGTCCCAGCTTTTCCCGGTAATCCACAGTTCTCATAGAGAACTATGAATTCCGTCTCCTCTCCCCGCGAAATACGGCGAGCGGGGAGAAAGTGACATGCACATTATCCCGGTGGCATACGCGCCATGGATAATGAAAGTCTATGGGGCCGGCAAGCTGCCAACCGCCCCGCCCCCGTACACACGGCGTAATTGTGGACAAAATCCGTCCCGCAATTACGGTATGAATAAGCCGTCTGAACATAGGCTTTGTTCACACAGAAAACTTTACATAGGATTCATGTGTATTCCATGAACTGTACATGAATTCTGCTTGCATACCATGTCTCATCTATGTTAGTAGGATTAAATGAATATTTGAACTACAGCACAGTTTTTTTTCCATACATGGATTTACAATCTGCATTAGGAGAAAAAAAATTGATGTGTGTTTTCCACCCTGGTTACATGTAGAAACTGCATGAAGTAGGCATCATACAAGTAAAGCCCATTGAATGGGGCTTATTTTCTGCATATAAAGTTTATATCTGTGACACCAATCTCAGTATCACGCAACTCAGATGAGAAGATGGTGGAGCCACTGGTCACCATGTAGAGTTGGTGAAGCCGATGTCGGGAAGCGATGTCTAAGGGGCCCCTTATCATCACCGATGCCTGCCGCAAAGCAGGAAGGGTTTTGCTGCAGGGAACCCCAAGGTCGCTACACACGACATAGGCCCCAGTGGGACAGGGGGAAATTTGGGAAAGTGAATGGGCTGGAACGCAGAGTAGCAAAGCTGATGGACAGGCAGGCAGACACGAACAGGAACCAAGCCAGTGGATGATGGTCAGAGATACTAAAGAAGGAAAATAACGCTAATAGTAGCTCAGAGAAGGTTCTCTAGGGAATGCACAAGGAACGTCACTAGAAAATGGACACCAACAACTGGCATGGACAGCAGGAAGAGGAACCCTTTAAAAGGTCTTTGGGAAGGGGAAAGAATCCTTTTGGTAGGGGGGAATATGTTATGGGGGCCTTTTAATTCGTGACCGGTCTGCACCCTTAGTGGTGGGTAGGGGAAAGTGGTTTTGGGAAGCAGGAAGAAGCAGAGCGATGCGGGGCCGGGAGGAAAGGGCCCGGGAGGTGAGATAGTGGGTTGCTGGGAGAGCGGGAGCGTTGTGTGTGGCTAGAGCCGGGACGTGGCAGAGACATCTGGTTAGACAGGAAAACGAGTGCGGATGCACCCTGGGGTGGGGGCTTGGCCGGCCGTGCAGAGGATATGCCTATATCTGCTATGAATTCTTTTGCAGATTTTTTCCAAACTAAAACCCCATGAGTGAACATGCCTTTAATAACAACAAACTTCTTAATGCGGGTACCCACCTTGCACTTTGATGACATGAAAAGGATATAGATATCAAAGTGTAACAGGTGCGAGTCTCACCCCTGAACCTGCACCTTTCTCGGGAACGGCCCCTGAAAACCTCTACTTCAGAATATAGTAGGTGATGCTTGTGCACAAACTTCCGTTCTGCTCCAAGGGGGCTCTGAGTACAGCTGAGTAGTGTGTTTGGCTGTTCTTGGAACTCCCATGGAACAGAATAGAAAGCCATGTGCAGTAGGGAGCCATTGAAGTGTGAGATGGGGACACCCCTTTAATACATCAGCCTATGTTTGTATCTGTCCATAAAAAGCAATAAAATCAGAGGTAGAATCCAGCAGCGGGAGCCAGTTCTTGTGCTTGTACCACTGAGCACCCCTTATGCATGTGATTAGAAAAACACAAAACATTTTGTATAGTTTTGGCCCTTTTATTGGAAGTGTCCCCTTTCCTTCATGTGCGTGAGATGCCATTGGGACTACACTTTTATTGGGCAATTAATAAAAGAAAGCTAGTTCTTTTCTAGCTAAAAGATATATAGAAAACCCATTGTAATATATTTGGGAGCCCGTTGAAGAGCACTACATGTAGCTGATGTGGAAAATACCCGTACTTATACATTCTCGCATTTATTGTGTTTATATACCACCTTATCACTACGGAATAACAGTTTTGAAATGTGACAAAAGGTTATAAACCACAGGCCGTTCCCGCCAGACTACAAAGTCTCTGTTATTGAGCACTGAACATTGTTTCCTTTAGTTTTTGGGAAGACGCTCGCCTTTTTTTTCTGTTTTATACTACTGTAACAAGTTCCGTCTGCCTATAAAAATTACTAACACAAAATTCAATCAATAATTCACTTAAAAAATGCCATTTATTGCTGAGCTGTGCTTACAAGGAGAATTATTACTAGAAAAGCTGTTTTTTAATGCTTAAGTCAGCATGATTTATTGAGCTGCATCATTCATATACAGACGCAACTACATTTCTCAGCTTGATATTGTTACACTTACCAGTGCAAAAGTTACAGATCATTCCTAAGAAGTGTGGTCATGTTCTATGCCTTTTTACAACCTAATTTATGTGTTAGATTATATGTTAGGCAGATGTTCCTTGGTAATAGGCACCTGTAGGAAAGTATACACTGTTAAAGGGTTGATTCAAGAAGAAAAAAAAACCCCTTTTTAAATGAAGCTGTCCTGGCAATTAGTTGGAGCCGTGGTTGGGGGGAAAATTAATATGTAATTAACGGGGGTTTTTAAGGTTTATTTTATGTAAAAATTTCAATTTGCTTCTGATCACTGATCTTTGGGGAACCAGCATAAGTCGCATACAGCTGTTTCTGGTTTTGCCCCTCATCGTGCAGACAAGGGTTGCGGCTGGCGGGTGGGGAAAAAATGAGTGGGAGAAAAAGGGGGAAAATCTTCCTTGGGAAGGGGCACAAAAATAGGTGTGTTTTGGGGTTTTTAAAATTGCCTTTTCCCCCTAATTTTCAAGTGTGAAATTCAAAATGCTTAGTGGGGTACAAAAAAAGCAATTTTTTTTAAAAACCCACCCCACCCTATAATTTTTGGGTCTCCCCCAAGGGGAAAAACCCGTCTAAAAAAACAACCGGGGAAAAATAGCTTTTTCAAGCATTTTTTTTGAAGGGTAATTTTTCCTTGCAAAAAGGTTTTATACCGCTTAGTACCCAAAATTTTCCCCGATGAAATATCACCCAAGCCCCCTAAAAATTTTTTTATAAGGGGTTCCCTTTTGCCGGGTAAGGGGGTTTCTTTTAAAAACCCAAAGGGTTTTTTTTAATCAGTGATTGGTAAAAGGGTTTCCAAAGACACTCACTGAGCTGGTGGTCTACTGTATATAATAAGAATAGGCTATCAATATCGGTCCTGGAAAAAACCCCGTTTTAAAGGGAAAAGTTTTCATCAGAAAATTTATCAAATTTATTAAATTTATGTTTTTTAAGTTAAACACAACGTTTATGAATTTTTTTTTTTTTGTTTTTTTTTAAACACTATCAATAATTTTTTTATTTTTTTTTTTTAAAAGATGAGATCCCGGGAAGGGTTTTCCCCTTTGGGGCACTAAGGCCCAATAATAGTTGAAATAATTTTGTTCTGTAGAGAAAGATTTCCCGCGCCCCCATATTATCAGCAAAGGGAGGAATTTTCACTGAACGGTTTAAAACTAAGTGTATGTTTCAAACCCAGGGCCAAACCCTTGGGGAAAAGGAGAAAAGTCACCGGGTCCTCCTTTCCCTGCACATTTATTTCTTTTCCCCCGGGACAAAGCATAACTTTTTAATTTTTGTTAAACGCTACCTGGTTTTAAATTTAGTTCGGGATGTTTTGATAAGCAGATCATCCCCGGGAAACCTTTTCCTGCGGGAAAAAATTTCCCGCCTTTTCCAATTTGGTTTGAAATAATTCTGGTAACCCCCGGGGGGCCTTTTAGATCAAATTGGGGATTGGTTAAACTACTAAAGGTTTTTTTTATGTGGGGGGTTAAAAATATTAAATTGGGTCTTTTTGGCCCAAAAAATTTCACCAAACCCCCCAAACATGTCTGGCCCTCACCTAAATGTCTCTTTTCCCCCCTTCCCCTTTTTTGATTGTAAGCCCTTTTCGGGGGAGGGGCCTTCTCCCTCTGTTCCTGTTGTTTGTCATTTTTCATAAACTATTTATTGTCACTGTACTTTTTCCCGCCCTATTTTTTTTGTATGTAACCCCCCCGAATGTACAGCCACTGGAATTAAAAGGCAACTATAAAATAAACAAAAAAGTAATTTTAAAAATTCTCTTTACTTTGAAGTAATTTAACAATTCCCCCAAAAATGTGTTTTCCTTAGCAAGTTTAAAATTTAAAAAAACATGACTAAAGTTCGTATTGGGTTTTTTCCGTAAATTTCACCGGGAAAAACGGCCCAATTTTAAAACTGTGTGAAAATTTGGCCCCAAAAGGGTGGATCAGTTTGGAAGAAAACATTTCTTCTGAAAGGAAAAAAAAAAATACTATTTTTTTTTTCCTTGTGATGACAAATACCAAAACCCCAAAATTTTTTAAGATTTTATTTTAGAGTACTTTCCCCCTTTTATTTGTTTGGTTGGGCTAAATTTTGGGTTTTAATAGTGACAAATGTATTGAGGCATCTGGCGTAATGCATTTGGTACATGCTGCGTATACTTTTACTCCTTACAACACCTCATGGCTTTTGTATGTGTACACTAATATTTTGTTGCATAAAAAGGTGCATTTTATGCCTATTTTCAGTCATGCCCCTTGTTCTGACATTTTTATTTGCAATGTATTTAAATTTTTTGAGAGACCTCTTGCAATGTGTAGTGTATTTCACTTCAATTAAAGGGGTTTTGCCACGATGTAATGTTGACGCGGGATCCTCCAAAATAGGTATTTAATCACCTTTCTAGATATATGTGATTACAAAAAGTGACGCCTGTAAGAGCTACAGCATTGCTCAGTCCCCTTTAGTTTCCTGAATGTTTACATTGGACACGACCAGAGGAGCTGACAGGAGCTGATCTGGCCCCGCTTGCATGTTTGCACTTCTTATCTGATGACAGGGAACATGAAGGAGCTTGCAAGGGGCTGGGAAGAAAGTGCAGTGTATGAGGCTGTCTGGTTAATAGTGAATCCACTGTTGTAATGTTATTATTTGAGTAAACTTTAGAGACGCTCCCTTCTTCCTCACTCTTTGCTCACCACCTCCCTCTCCCCCTGCAGCCATTCATGACTCAGCATGCTTTGTTTATATTCTCCCCTGAGCAGATAAGAGCTGCGGAACTCACTTCGTAGAAAAACCCCTTTAATAGCTATGGTTAAATATATTTGAGCCCTATATGTTGGTTACAGCAGCTTCCTACAGGATCAGTAAAAAAAAGCTTCATTAATTCTCTTACAGTTTATTAGAAGTCATTCACAGTGGATTCTCACTGTTCAGCATTTTTTCCCCAAATGTATTTAATCTAGAACATACGACCTATTGTAGATTTCAGTCTTAGAAACTTTGTCTTCAGTCATAAGATAACAAGAAATTATTGTTAATGGATGTAATATAAGAAATGGAATTGAGTTTTTTTCAGAACAATTTTATAATTGTGCTCAAAAACACATTTTTTCATTAGATATGTGCTATAAGGATATCTTTCATCGATACCAGTGTTTCTCAAAGTGGGCGATGCCACCCCCCTGGGTGAGGCTGGAACTATCTAGATGGTGGTAGTAGCCGTGGGTGGAATTGGGGGAGCCGTGGAGACATGAAGATAAAAATAAGAAAGAAAGTTTGTACATGTTTCTTATGTTGGGCAACACAGAATTAAGGAAAGTGGATTTCCAGAGGGTGCTTGGTAATTCTTTTCCTGAAAAAATGGTGGTACTCTAAATAAGTTTAGAAACCTCTGTTTTTTTAAAGGGGTTGTCTCACCATACTTTTTAACAGTGCCACAAGCAGATTCAGGCTCACACTTCCTGGTTAAGTTGTGGGTGATTCTATAGCAGTGATTTGAATATCAGGTATGCTATTCATATTACAGTGAAATGAGTGCTGGAGGTTTAAAATATGTACTGCTCAAGTCTACAGAGATCTAGGGGTTAAAACTTGTCATTAACTTGGGTAAACAAGCTTCTGTGCTAGAGATAACACCCATCATGGAGTGACTCATCATGTTAAGACTGACTGACAGTGGCTTGGATCAAACAGATAAGAGAGGTGGTCGGTAATCAAGAGAAACTTATGTACACTAGCAGTAGGAATAATCTTCTTTATCTCCTGAACAAACAAAATCAAAATAGCAATGTATTTGCTAATAGTCTGACCATATAATTATGCCAAATTCAGCGAACATGCTATAGTGAAGCTCCTCCTAGGGAGCTTTACTTCACAAATTCATTAAAGTATTACTGGACGTAATAACTTTACATGTGACAGAATGTAAATGAAGAAAAAATGCAGGCCGTTCAGATAGCTGCTGCATCTAGGGAACAGCTTAAAAGTAATTGCCTAAGACATTAAAAAGTTTTTCCCACCTAAAGCATTTATCTAATATTTATATAACATTAATATTAATTTTGAGGTGGGACCGCCACCAAATCCAAGAACAGGAGTCTTGTAGCACTATTCACTTGATTTATATGGGGGGAGATGGGACAGAAGATGCACATGGATCTTTAAAAGGTCACATTTCCACATAATTGGGTAGATTTATTAATAGCGATTTAAACAAAGCAAGCCTAAAGCCTTAGAGAAGCCTGGCTTAAGATGGCCAGATATATCACAGAGGCTGATGTTGTGTGATAGATCTGGTGTATCTTTGGCACATAATGATTTTTTACTGTACTGTTCCTTATACCACCCATAGATTGGTTTACTTTAGAGCAGGGTTATGCACCTAGAAACTGGCACATGCCATTAGTAAATTAGTAAAATACAAAACCAAGACAAAGTCTTATGGAGTGAATTAAACCACACACAAGACTGAGGGAAGATAAAGATATGGGCAAAAAAAAAATAATGCATCAGGTTTATTAGAACTATCCCTATATGTCACCCTTATGTATTCCTTAGGAGGCGGATCAATCGCCCCGAAAAGGGCGGCCTCACCTATCAATGGCTCACCCTATACATCTCTCAATTACGCCTTATAATCACAAATTCAGAAACTACCACATACAAAAAGAAATAACAAGCATGTTACGACCTGATCTCCACTATTAATCCAAATTTCGACGCGTTTCTCCCTCCATATACATTTGAGTGTTCTTCGGGGATGTTTGACATAGGTATGTGAGGTAGTTCAACTGATGTTGGAACTCGCTCCCAAAAGCCTGGCGGATAGAAATTCCTGCCAGAAATCCAACCAGAAAGCAGTGCTGTGGAGACATGGCCTAAAATAGATAATACACAAGAATTCTGGTGCACTGACCTTAATAAATCTACCCCAATGTAATTGTTATAGACTACTAAGATCTGTTGCATTTGAAGGTTTCTAGAGAATCCATTCAAGCAGACTGGGAAAAAAAGTCTATTGTGAATTTATAATGCCTTTGCTGTGAATTTTTATGATTCTGCCATGTGTATCTGCAGCAAAATCCACTTATTTCTTTCTCTTGTTTTTACAGATAGAGATGATACGAGCATTCAGGCAGAAATTAAAGACTATTTTATTGAGCTTGTAAAACTAGAATTTCATTGTGGTGTAATATTACCTTAAAATTTAATTGATAGTTGTCAATGAGAATTACATGGGTTTTCACAACCAATACATTTTAGAAGCAAATTTATGTTGCAATGTCTGACGTTTCTTATAATCAATGCAGTTTATAAAATGTCAATACGATAGCATTACAGTAGCACAGATTTCATGTTTCCCATTAAGTTGGTATCACGTCTGCCAGCTGAATACCAGGGCAGTACACTTGGCATTCAATACGCTCTCACAGCCTTTTCACGCACGCCTGAGGCTCACATTCCAGTCACATTTCAGTTGGCAATATAGCTCTTATTTTTCTGGGGTTTATACAAAATTAAATCGGGATTGAGCACAGCAGCCTCGACAATATTTGCCTGGGTACGTTCAGTGGCTGCTTTCACAAATATCCATCCAAATACTTCACCTAAGCCCTGGATCTTCTGCCTCTCTTGTCTCATCTTTCAGCACACCTTTATTGTTTTTCAAGGCAGATAGTGAAGTCAGTGGATTGCTATAGCACTGGCTGTGACTTTAGGGTTAGTACACATTGGTGCAGTTTATTGCTTTATAACATCGTTGGCTTGGGCCATCATGGACATCAGTATTGACACAACAAATTGCATTTATTAATTCAATGTCAATGGCAATTGTGTTTGCCAAACTAAATTGGTACAGTCCTTTTTATAAACCAGAAGAAGTCCCCAAAAAGGTGACAGTCAGAAAGTTATGTTGTTTTCTGTGTTTTGTTGAAAGATTTATTTTTTTGTACTTTGCTTTACTGCAGATCCTTGCTTCGTAGCTGCCCTAGATTTACACATACAGCCCTCAGCAAAAACAAATAATTTCTTTCTATTAATATTTTCCTGTATTTTTTGTATATTTATGGCTATTTTTAAGCATGCATAATGCTTTGACACAGTCCATAGTGAATTTGTGTAGAGATTGCTATCGCTTTCCCTCAGTGCCACTGATGCTATATATAATAAGGAATAGTTACTGTATAGAGAAAGTAAAGGATGACCTCAGCATAGCCAGTCAGCAGGCTACTAAATCACCTTGCAGCTTGCTTCATTACTGGCTGGAATTTGATGGATTACCTGTTTTATCTCAAAGATCCTCTAGTGGGACATTTGATGACTTTGATGAATGAGACTTGGAAATTTAAAAAAAGAACATATATATTTCTAAGCAAAATATATAATCCAGAAATGTGATTTGTAATAGGACCGGATATTGCTCTATTTGCTTCACTGACTTGGATTGTAACCTGTGGTATACCTTAAAGGCTTGTTACATGAACAAATTACTTAATGAACTCCATGTTTTGTAGATCAACCTTTATTGATTTAAAGAAAGGCTGCCCCAGTTTTCTGGGGGACCCTGGAATTCTAGTTCTAGTTTCTTTATCCAAGGTCAGTGTTGAACCCTTATTCATACCATCATTTTTCTGTCTAAGTGCACGTCTAATTACCCTTGCTCAAAAGTTGCTTCCAGACAGATCTTAATTTTCCCAAAATATCAAGTAGAGCATTCATGAATTGCTCTGCTGGATCATAGAAAGAGCTGTGTAGCTGTACAGTTATAGTTACATAGTCCTCTTCATTCCTTTCCCCTGATATTTCTCATGTCAGGCAGGAGGAAAAAGGAAGTGGAAATCAGTGTTCAGCCCCTGCTACGCGCAAAACCTAAAGCATGACCATGGGTAGCCCCGTGTTTTTGAGGGGGGGGGAAAATTTAAACCCTTTTTGCCCTTGACTCCGGGATCCTGACTTTAAACCCCTTTTACTGCCTAGATTACGCTTTGCCTTTAAACCCTTTTACTGCCCAAGATTACCAGAGATTCTGACATTAACCTTTTTACTTCCCTAAACCAGCATGGATCCTCATATTAACCCCTTTACTGTCCTAGAACATCTGATGCTCACTGATAGACCTCCAAGGATGCTAGTTTAATACTACCCAAAGTCCCAGTATATAGCTAAAATTTCCCTCCCTTGCCCTGGTTTCCCTGGGATCCCTAGACTGGATGTTATTTATACTATTTGTCTTGAGGCTTTGTGGCCCAGTAGATCTACTCTAGGGAATTTTTAGAATCATACATATATTTTTTTATTTTCTGGTTCTGTAAAAACCGTGTTAGAAAAACGGGCCCCCTCTTTTAAAATGTTAACTCCTAGTACAAAACATTACCTTCCATATTCACATTCTCAGCTTTTTCAATTGTTGGCCCTTTACTAAAACTTTATTCCCCTACAGTACAAAAACTCTCCATTACCAATCTAGTACCTTGGGGCTCTGCACACCATCTTCTTTATTGCTTTAGATGTGCTATGTCATTCTCTCGTTTAATCCTATGTCCTCCCAACTTAACCTAAAAAAGGGGACACTTTTTTTTTTCTGACTTTATGCATTGTACATATTCTCTGCAAGGCCTCTATATGAATTACTGCCTGTAACAAGTCTGGGAGACTAGACTTTGTGGTCACTAAGACCAGAATTAATGCTATTTGATTAACTGATTCAGACACAAGGACATCATTGGGAAAAGGGAGCACCACACGGGAAAAAATGACTCCCAATATGTTTTATCTGTACTTAAGCCCATTTTTTTTAATTTAATTTGAAAAATGAGGCTTTAAGTAAAATAAATAAATGTCAGAATGGGAAGTTATAATAAAAATGAAGGATTTTTGCATTTTCATTCTTTGGTTTTTCTAGTCTAATCATTACTGGTATACTACAGGACTGCAGGAGGTCATCAATGAAACATTGTTTTCTTTACATTAAGCTCCTAAACTAGTAACCTTGAATTGCTTTTAGGTATTGGGTTTTTGGACTCTTCGCTCCAGTAGTAAAAAAAACTTCGTTCTGTAATTTCTGCAAAATATGAATACACACACACATACAATGTCATACTGGGGTGTCTAAGGCCCACCAGTGAAATTTCCCTTCTGGGGGCCCCCGTGGAGTTTATTTTCAGGGGGTATTTATGTCATGTCTCTTTGCTTTCCTAACCACACAAAAAAAAGACGTTTCTCAGTGTTTTTTTATTTTGGGAAAGTAAAGATGTCCCATAGAAATTTAATGGGAAAAAACGTTCTTAGTTCCCAAAAAAACTTTTTTTGTGCTCGTTTTTTGTTGCTGGTCGTTTTTTACTGGTTTTGTGTGGTTTTGGCACAAGAAATGCACCACAAAACACGCCAAAAATGGACATTTTTTCAGCAACTTTTGACTGGCAGTGGACAAAAAACTCAGTTTTATGAACGTTTTTAGGGTTTGGTTTTCAGTGAGTTTTTTGGCCAGTGCTGACCTAGCCTTATAGTCTTGTTTTTTGCCTCTTTCATCTGCCTATCCCACGGACGTACATGCACTTTATGGATATGTTCACACGTTTTTTTGCGGGGCGCAATTACGCGGTGTGGACGGGGGTGGGGAGGGAGCGGGGGGCCGGCACCACGCCGGCCCATAGACATTCATTGCCATCGGCGCGTATACGCCGCTCTATGAGAACTGTGGATTACCGTAATGACTGTAACGTATTCCAGCCGTAATTCGCGCACTCCGGCGCGTAATTACGGACTGAAATACGTCTCATTTTAAGCCATGTGCACATAGCCTTAAAGAAACTCCTGGTTTGCCATGCTCAAGGGCCCACCAGGGTTTCCCCTGTTCCTCTGTGAGCCAGTCCAAGCCTATCTATCTATCTATCTATCTATCTATTTCCCATAAACTATCTGTTATTATCTATCATCTATCTATCTATCTATCTAGCTATCTATCTATCTATCCTTATTTAATAAATGAATTATTTCTTATTATGACATGTTATTATATTATAGAATAATAACTTCATTTTATATTCTATTTATAAACCACCAAAAGAATAGTGTTTTATACCGTATTTGTATGTATTATTGTGACTGCTCATATGATTGCTAGATTACTCTACGCTCTGTTTTATCTCTCTTCTCCAGAGGGCTTACATCTTGAATGTTAATACTAGAGTGGGGACGCAGTGAAGGATTTCTGGCTAGCCTGCCAATGTGGGTCACATGGGAAGAAGCAAGGATTTAGTAAAAACTTCAGGCATGCAGATGAGATGCCTGCTGTTCTCAGCAGGTGGACCTGCCTGACCTGCTGTGTGCAACTGACACTGTGTGACCTTATGGGAAAAGAATCATTTCTCTGCAACTGTTCCTGCTTCTAATCCCTCATTAACCCTTCAGCCCACTCCCTCTCGGAGCACAGCCTTAGCCTTCAGGTGCTGATTGCGTCTGCTGGAGATGCTAAGTAGCGGTTAATGGTATCCCCAGCTGGTGTACATCAGACAGCTCCCTGAGCAGCACATCATTTCACACATTATTATGCACAGAATTATGGTGGTTATGTCTTTTTTAAAATATAAACTTATCCGTCACATATATAGCTGTCAACAAGTATGGTTCAGATTTGACACTTTCTCTACCAGAGTTGTTGGTTTTTTTTTTTTATTTATTTTGGAAGACGGTAAGATATCTCATAAATGTACATTTACAAAATTCTCTGAATCCAAATTTGCATGTTACAGAGGTTCCCGGTTCAAATAAAAACTAAAGGGTATTCTTAAAACATTAATTGATTTTAAAAATGTAGGTAAAGTTAAATAAAGACTATTACCAAACACACTGCTATTCTGATTTTGCTTTATTTCAGAGCTAAAGCAGTTTTTATATCCTGCTTGTGTACAAAAGGTTTCTCTAGTTACCGACCACCTCTCTCTGCTCCAGCAGTCCTGGCCAGGATGGTGATTTCACTTCCTGCTGTGTCTTATCAGAAGCACGGGAGCTTGCTTATCTATCTTACGGATAAACTTGAACCCTTTAAATCTCTGCAGCCTTGTTCCCTGCTGTTAAAGCCCTTCTATTAAATATGTCCTTTTAACATGTTTGTTTAAGACTACCAGGTTATAAAACCTCTCATAGCCTAAACAGGAAGTGGGAGCCTTAAAGGGGTTGTCTCACTACATTGATTTTTCTTACCTCAGTCCTGTTTTCTTGGTTTCATTTTGAATTCAGGGGCGTGTTTACTGGCTTCCACTAGGCTGCAGTAGAAGCCAGGTCTGTAGCTATAGCAACCAGTGCTGGCAGCCTATCAGGAGGGGATCAAACAGGTCTGTAGCTATAGAGACCTGGAAGAGCTGATGAGCATACAAGAGGGGATATCTAGGAATAGGTAGAACACTGTTAATGGACACATATTGCAAAGTGACTTGTTTTTGCAAGATTTTTAACATAAAAAGCAATCCTTGTAGTGAGACAACCCCTTTAAGCTGGCTGTGAAGAGTAGGCTTGTGACACAGCCTGATGAGAACTCTCCTTTGAATAGTAAGCTACCCATGCCAAAACAAATAAAAAAAAAAAAAAACTATACTCACCCCCTTCTCCTAATTCCTTTCCCGCCTTGCTCTTCCAGCTTGTTTAAAAATCTCTTTTCTTTTGAACAGGATGGCACCGCTGCATGTGGGGGGGTAGCTGTCACGTACTCTGTAAAACCCATTTGAGCTGTTCATTTGTAAATGGTATTGTAAGGAGTATGGCACCTGACCGCTGTAACCAACCAGTGGCTATAACAGTGATGTCCCATTCAGAAGCAAAGAGAAGGTAAATAGAAGACTGGGGAGCACAGGTATTATTTTATTTTGTTTGGCATGGGAAGCTGATTTTTTTTACTCAAAGCTTTTTAAAAATTTTTATGTTTTTTAAAATTAAAGGGATTTTTCCGAAATATCAATTCACAGCAAAAGGGAAATATGGTCCTCTTGGTCCTAAAGCCATGTTTACGCACTGGTTTTTGGTCAGATTTTTCGCGGATTCTTTTTTAGAATTCGAAAAACGGCTAAACTAGTGCCCCTTTTGACCGCAATAGAAAATCCTGTGTGTTAACGCAAGATTTCTTTGTTGGGTTTTTAAAACCCCCGGGTTTAAAAACATTTCTATCTTCCAAAAGTTCCGTTGGGGTTTGTACGCAGTGTACTTTGGCGGGATAAATCTGAAAAACCCCACGGGTTTTTTGGCAAACCTGCCAAAAAACCGTTTTGGGTTTTGGGGTGTTAAAAAATTTGGGGGATTTTCGGGCCGTATTTTTAAAAATAACTGTGTAGACATGCCTAACAATCCTAAAATAGTGAGTTGTTTAAAAGGGGTTGTCTCATAAGTTTTTTCTTACCTCAGTCCTTTTTTTAGTTCACTTGAAATTTTGGGGCGTGTTTTTGGCTTCCATAGGCTGCAGTAGAAGCCAGCTCTGTAGTATGAAACCAGTGTGGCAGCCTATAAAGGGGAGACCCCAAAAAGGGCTGTAGCTTTTTAAAAACCCCCAAAAGCTGATAAAGCCTATAGAAGAGGGGATATCTAGGAATAGGTAGGACACTGTTAAGGGACAATTTGCAAAGTGTTTTTTTTTTGCAAAATCTTTAACATAAAAAGCAATCTTTTTAGGAGCAAACCCCCTTTAAGCATGCGTGCTCTCACTAGATTTAAAGTCTTTGGGACTGACAAAAACAGTAGACCACATTTAACTTTCATTGAAGTTGCAGTGACATGCCAGTCTTTGTGGTTGTTCGGTAAGGAGGATCAGGGACCTAGGACACCCATTCTAGTGATTGTTAGCCCCCTTCCAGGTTATTTGGGGCGGTTGGAGCCGTTTCTGCAGCGGTTTTTCGCTTCAAGTCGGCTCCAACCCCGTCCCAGTAAAATCGGTAATCCCTTTTCTTTCAAGAAACTGTGGATTCCCTCGCTCCTCCCCCCTTCGGGAATCCGCCGGGGGGGGGGGGGGGGAAAGTGACCTGACATTATTTCGCGTGTAGCGCCGTAAAAAAATGCATTTGTCTATGGGGGGCCCGGAAGCGCCCCCTGCCCCCGCCCCCACCCCGCCCTCTTTTTTAAGCCGTAAATGCGGCCGAATAATCCGGCCCGCAATTCGCTTGAATAAGCCCGTGTGAACAACACGCCTTAGGGCGCCCAAGCTGATAAATATGGTGTATGTTGTCTTTCCTCTTCCCTGATGTACTGGACGTCACAGGTCTTTTATCTCCACTGCTGACTCTCCTCCCTTCTATCCTGTTTCTGGAGGAATTTGTTTTAGTGCCAAGCTGTGATTACTGGCAGAGCTGTGTTGTGTGGAAAGATAGCAAGTAATCACAGCACCTCTCAGCAGAGAAGCAAATTAGCCACTTTTAACTATAAATGTTTGTGAGCAGGGAGTGGGGGGGCTGGGGGGAAAAAATTTATCGAGATACCAGAGATCCCTTGTAGGAAATGGACCACCAAAGATGGGTGTGATGTGGCTAAAAACTGTGCCATCCTGAATATGCTATTTAGCTGTAGATTTTTGCAACCATTTAACAATCTATGTAAAAGCTGCTTTGGTTTTCAGCTGCATTTTGGTGCATCAATATCGTCCCATGTGTCCATATGCTATGCACAATAGGCCTTAACAAACGTGATAACAATAGCTGGGCAAGATAAAAAAGATAAAGAAATAACTACTTTGGAGCAACTGTGGCATCATCTGGTGATCAGACAAATATAGGTACTTGTCAGAGACGTAATGCAAAGAGTTCCCACCCACCATGTGCAATTTATAATACCGGTATCTTCTTTTGGGCCTAGTAGCGCCTACTGCCTCTATACCCCTATGGAACACCACTGGTACTTCTCTACATTATAATCTCAGATAACCCCTGCAAGCTATGATTTTATGTTGATGAAGATTACAGTCTACCTATTACGATTACAGGAATCTAGGCCACACAATAATAGGCCATGTAATATAGATGGTTGTAGGTCAACAAAACTTCCAGCCACTGGCCAGTTAATGCCAAGAAATGGCCACATTTTTTGTAGGACCACCCCATTTCAGAAGTCACAAACTGGGACCTTTTGATACAAATCTTGTGTTGCCATTTCAGTTATGGTAAAACTATCATGTTTATCGCTGATTTACTGTTTAGAGGATTCTATACTTCTAAGTAGAAGATTATTTGTCAGATTATTAGGTTCACCAGAAAATACAGCACAGCCTACCATGAAAATAACTAACATAAAAAACATACAAAATTAAATTAAGTAAGGAAGAGTCATTCGATTCTTACCTCCTCTGACATCTCACTCTGCGCATGTTGATCTGGACTCTGAAAATTATGGTTCTAGTTGATTTTCTGAAATAATGACATGAATGATAGATGATATGAAACCTGCAGAAAATGTCAGAATATATAAAGACCTGTGAGAAGTATGTCCATGTACGTGTGCATGTAACTACAGGATTTCTTTACTTGTGTGGAAGCAAGGTTCAGAAAGAGCCAGCATTGTGCTTAAATTCCTCTACAGTTTTTTCTTTGGATAGAATTCTGGATTCAGGGACTGAACTGATGGTCAGGAACTGCTTTATCTATGATTCAGTCTGTGTAGATGGATCATATGTGCTGGTAACCACAAAAAATATGAAGGTAATACAATTAAAGGGGTTGCCGCACTACATCGATTCATCTACCTCAGTCCTGTTTTCAGTTTCATTTTACAATTCAGGGGCGCATTTACTGGCTTCTACAGACCTGCAGTGATGAGCTGTTGAGGACACCGGGTCTGTAACTATAGCGACCAGTGCTCTCAGCCTATCAGGAAAGCTCAAACAGGTCTGTAGCTATAGCGACCTGAGGAGCTGATACAAGCCGCCAAACAAGGAGAGGATATTCTAGGGAATAGGTAGGACACTATTAATGACACTATATTGCAAACTGACATGTTTTTGCAAGATCTTTAACATAAAAAGCAATCCTTATAGTGAGACAACCCCTTTAAGTCTGGCTATTGATAATTATCTACATGTATAGTCATTGACTTAATAGGAATCCAAACAACAATATAGTCAAGAAAAAGCAGTTATTTGAATCATAGTATTTTCTATAGGAGCTTTACTAATTTTGAAACTTCCATTTAAACATAGTAGCTTTCACCATAACATGTACACAGCACTTTTTCAGTTATATCAAAAAAACCAAAAAACTGTGCTTCCACCGCAGAGGTTCCTAGAGTCAGGTAACATTCCAGTTTCAAAAGGGAATCGCGGAAGAACTGCTTGACAAAAGGGGCATGGTTTCACCCGAAACATAACAGGTTACACACCCTGTTTCTGTTTGTAGGAAGCTGTTTCGGCTCCTTGATGACGCTACTAATAACCATGGACTTTGTAGGTTATTCATCTTGTCCATGTAGGAAGCCGTCTCAGCTCTTGCGCAATTCCACAAGTTACTCCGACCTACTGGACTTTTAAAACCAGAATGTTTCCTGACTCTAGGAACCTCTGCGGTGGAACCACTTTTTTTTTTTTGTTTTTTTGATATAAGATATTAGTAAAGCTTGTATAGAAAAGGTTACGATTCAAATGACTGCTTTTTACATGGTTGGATTGCTGTTTTGGTAAGAATGTGCTTATAGTAGGTGGGAAATCTATCCATAGCCGTGCTATACCTATGATGCATTGAGAAGAAATGAATAAGGATGTATTTTTTATTTTTTCAGTAGGAATCCAGACAGTCTCAAGTACTGTCTGAATAATCAGACTCTTACCAATCCTTTCTCTAGGGATGTACTGGAGACAGATGAACAGAGTCTTTTCCTATTTTAATAGAAAACACACACATTTTATGGGTTACATGGTAGTGTACACTCAGGCATTGCTAACAAGCACTGATTCTTCATACTTCAGCTTTTATTATTACATGTCCAGTTCAATGAAATAATCAAGTTCTTATATAATCTTAATAAATCCACTCAGTCCTTCCAGCATGAAAGCTGAGTGAGTGTATTAGTCAGTGGGCAGCATAGTAAATCTGAATAGATTGGCAGTCTATGTGTATATTCACACTGCTCTGGCTGACATCCAGCGTTCATTTCTACTTTAATGTACTTTGATGGGAATTTAACTGCATTTCTCAGATAAGATAAGATAAGGTGCTGGGGAAATTCAATAAATTGTTCTGTGAACAAATGGATTTATAAATGTGTCAAACTCACTACCTGCGGAGCTTGAAGAATTCCTGAAGTCGAAGACATGTGGATTTCCCACTTTGCAATTAGAGCCATTGCTTTTCCTGGATAACATATGGCTAATGTATGTCATATTTTACTGCAATTGTTTAATTTCTTGCAAGGTGACAGCTTTCACACATCGTTCACTAATCCACTAAAGAATTGGCTTACAAACAGTTGTGGTACAATAGGAATAATCAGATGCACTTATTTTTATACAACATTTTCTTGTGCTGTTTATGGGCATGCCTTTTTATTTAGTCATTGTAATGTAATGTTCTAACTACAGACAATTTCATAATGACAGTCTATAAACACAACCATATGTTTCCTTTCCTCCAAGATAAATCTCTAATTGCCCTATAGTGTTATCTATGAAATAACATGTTATTTCTGATAGGTTTTTTATTACTTCTTTGTCATAAAATCAGTATTCAAAGGAATAGGTGCATAGTTTGTAACTTCATTGCTCTGGGGATTCCATGTATGGTGATTTGGCTTAAAGGACCACTCCAGTTTTATTTTCTCTTACCGTGTTTCCCCGAATATAAGACAGTGTCTTATATTAATTTTTTCTCCTAAAGACGAGCTAAGACTTTTTAGGGAATGTCTTATTTTTCCAATGATACAAGAATTCACATTTATTGTTGACAAAACTCAATCAATTGTATTAATATACTGTAGTTGATTTCATCACAAACATCAGCATAAAGCAGCCAAGAACCCTGAATTGCATAAAAAAAAATGCACTAAGGTCTTATTTTCGGGTGAAAAGGGTAGTCATCAACTAAAATGTTTTTTAGGTGCACCAGAGAGAGGGACCGAGTCGCCAGGAATGTGTTGCTTACCTGCAGCTAAATATAGGATTTCTCACTGCTGTAGCTCTTCTGTTTAGTCATGTGACCAGCACTCTGAATATCTAAAAAGCACAGTGTTTTTAATGCTGACAGAAAGTCTGTCTCTCTATATATTCCTATGAGACTGACTTTGAACCTCGCATAGAAATGCATTAAAGGGGTTGTCTCACTACATTGAATTTTTGACCTTCAGGGGGTGTTTACTGGCATCTACTAGGAGCAATAGATACGCCAGGTCTGTAGCTATGAGCGCAACCAGTGTGGCAGCTATAAGGTTAGATCAAGACAGTCTGTAGCTTTTAGCGCGACCTGGAGGAGCTGATGCTCCCATACAGAGGGGATATTTCAGAATAGGTAGGAGACACTGTTATGGACATCATATTGCAAGTAGACTTGTTTTTTTCAAGATTCTTTACATAAAAAGCAATCTCCTTGTGTGTGACAACCCCTTTTAGAGAATTCACATTCACTGGTCACAGAGTAGATGCTGTTTGCTTCAGCTACTCACAGTGCAGGTCACATGATCCAGTTGTAGCAGTAAGAAATCCTATATTTAGCTGCAGGCAACAAAAATTACTGGCCCCTAACTGTGCACCTAAAAGCATTTTCTAATGAACTAAGGGGAAAAAACCCAGAGTGTTTTTTTATGTTCAGTATTATCTGGTTCAAATTAATTTAATTGTAATTATGCATGGACATTGATGCGGCCTGAGAAGGTTTGAAAATCCAGTGCCAAGCCAAACCTCTATGCAGGTCTCAGTTCCTATTGTACAGATTCTAATTCTAGATTGCTGTGTTTCCCAACCTGCGACGGTCTGTAAATTTAATTGCCAAACCATGCCTCTCTGCAGGTTCGCACCTTACAGATTCTGACTTTAGATTTGTTTCACAAACCCTAAAGATGTTTCAATAAACATAAGGTAAATGCAGTTCAATATATAAATTGGATCTTTACAAGCTGCCCAAAGTAAATGCATGGAGCAGTCCTTAAAGGAGTTGTCTCATTACAAGCTTTCAGCCCACTTCAATGCTTCTGGCAGCAAAGCATTTTTTTTGACATATAAGGGGCGTGCTTCTTGGTCTGCCTCTTTCTCCTCCTCTTCCCCCCTCCCTCAGCACACAGACAGCTCTCCTCTGTAAACTTCTATATAGAGGGTGGGGGGGGGGGGTGCTGGCAGGGATTAACCCGCGGTGTGTGTGCCTGCTTAGGTCTGTGCAGGCTCCTTGCTGCTAGATCAGGCTGTATTGTCAGAGTTTCCACGGAAGACAGCAGAGAGAGGCGCTGATTGAAGTCTGTGAATGCTAAAAGCAGAGCAGAGGATGTAAGTGTTCCGTATACCCCCTGCTGTAGCTATACTATAATCTCCACATGACTTCCAGGATACAAACAAGATATCCTGTCAAGGAGACACGACCACAGGACAGTATGAAGTGTTAATATACTCAGATGAGTCACTAGTTACAGCAGAGCTGAGCGTTTCACATGCGCCCCTGATCTGTTCTATTAGCGCATTGTCACACAGCTCCACAGGACACATCATGATTATTAGTAACACACGGGTCACTGCTGGTCACATCTATTGATCAGCCTCACCCTCTGCTTCCTCATCTGTGTAGAGAGCAGGAGGAAGCAAGGCACACACAGGGGTTAATCAGGCAGACAGCTACACAGAAGCCAGAGGCCCTCCCCTCTACACTTTAACAGAAGCCATTTCTTGTGTGGGTGGGGCTCTGTGCTCCCTAACCTGTATTCTGAAGGTGATGAGTCAATCAGACACGCGCACAGCCAGTGAGATAAAGGATCAAAACAGGTATGCTGCCTATAGAGATTTGAGAAGCTGAGCGTACTACTACTAAACAGGGAGTAAGTCAAATCAGTAGGACATTTCGTAATGAACATTATATTGAAACGCTGGCTTGTTTTCTAAAGATCTTTTAATTAAAACCCAATCATTGTAGCGAGACAACCCCTTTAAATCTTAGATTGGAGACAACATATTAAATTGATAGACCACTTGTAAGATATGTGTGAAATATTACATCCCATACCCATAGGATGGCTTTAGAAATTGTGAGATGAATGTACAGCAATATTTTTTTTCTAATGCCTTTAAAGAACATAGCAGTATCAAGATTTCTGTAATAGTGTTTGTTACTTGACTACACTATAGTGTATCAAAAGGTCTGATGATGCATACCGGTCCAGCATATGTTGATACGATACTCTTGGCAGGCACCAAGGGCGACATGTCTGATATTTGGCGCTCAGACGCCATTTTTTTTGTGCACACATTTGTAGCATAGAATGCGTCTGAATCTATGAACTTGTTCTACTGCGGGTCATATATTTAGCGCTTTCTAGCTTCAAAGCGTCAGTTGTGGCTCAGGCAAACCACTTTTAAAATGGTCTACCTGTTCCAGCAGTAATGCGCCTGGTTTTGTCAATAAACAGTCATAAAAGTGCCGCAGGTGCTCTGTAGCGTACAGGGCTGCACCAGTTTTTGGGCTGAAAAGACGCCAGCCCCATTCATACATGTTGCCCCAAGTGAATGGGGCCCTATGGAAATATGTTTACTCTACATAACAGAAGGTTCCTGGTACATTTGCTAAAAGTAGTTTACAAAGTAGTAACAGAGTCTCATATTGAATATCACTGTGCTACAACTTCTGTCCACCTTCTGGTGACTTGTTATGAAGATTTCAGTTTTTAGAGATTTTTTCTAGGTGACCAATGAAATAGGCATGAGTAATAAAAAAATCACCTGATCACCTTTTAAATCCCAACCCCTTTCAATGCTCTGTCTCTGGTGATAGTGCTAACAGGGTAGTTTCTAGCTTTTTTGCTGCCTGAGAGGTGAAATTGTTTTCTCTCATATGAATTCCATGAGTACTCTAAATCAAAAATAGCCATTTGCACAAACCCTAGAGGGGTTTTTATACCCATAAAACGATTTCACAGCTGCTGAATTGGTATAAGATAACTAAAGGGTTTGGTTCTATTGAGGTACACATTTCTAGTCGCCTGTCGCTCCCACACTAACAGCTTATTAGTCCCTTGTCAGTCTTTGTTTATCGACTCCAGCAATGACGCATCAATTTAATATGCTTCCGATTACAAGCCACTGCAGTGATGTCAGTGAAGAAAGCAAAGACTGGCATGCACTAGTGTGCAGGGAGTTCTATATAAATCCATAGGAGGAAATTAATAATTACATTCAGTTTCTTCCATTGATGTGTATTGAGAGTATTGTTCTATCCATCATCCATAAATAGAAAGAGCATGACACAACTGTTAACCTAGTAAGACATGGTCATCCACATAAACTGACAGCCCAGACAAGGACAGCACTAATTAGAGACGCAGCCAAGAGGCCCAGGGTCACTCAGGAGGAGCTGCAGCGATCCATAGCTCAGGTGGGAGAATCTGTCCACAGGAAAACTATTAGTTATGTGCTCCACAAATCTCGCCTTGTGGAAGAGGAGCAAGAAGAAAGCCATTTTTGAAAGCAAGCCACTAGAAGTCCATTTGTATATCGGGGACACAACAGGCATGTGGAAGAAGGTGCTCTGGTCAGATAAGACCGAAATGCCAAACCCTATATGTGGAGGAAAGCCGACACTGCACATCATCCTGAATACACCATGATGCCACCACAGTGAAGCATGGTGGTGGCATCATGGTGGGGGGATGCTTTGCTTCAGCAGGGACTGGGAAGGTAGATGGAACTAAATAGAGAGCAATCCTGGAGGAAAGCCTGGTAAATGCTAAAAAAAAGACTTAAGACCGGGGCATAGATTCACCTTCCAGCAGGACAACGACCCTAGAACATCTACATCCAAAGTACAATGGATGGTTTAAATCAAGAGTATATTAGCATTAATGGACTGTCACAGTCCAGACCTAACATCTTTTGACAATATGTGGCCTGACTGGAAAATTGCTGTTTACAAAACCTTCACCAACCAATTTGACTGAGCTAGAGCTATTTTGCAAAGAAAAATGGACAAAAAATCCAGGCTCTAGATGTGCAAAGTTGGTAGAGACATCCCCCAACAGACTTGTCACTGCAGCTAAAGGAGGTCTTACAAAGGTTTGTATCATTTTCTTTATACTTCACAAATACTTTCCATTTTGTGTTGCTCTATGACATATAATATCAATAAAATATATTCAAGTTTGTGGCTGTAACACTTAAAAATTAGGAACAGTTCAAGGGGTAGGAAGACTTTTGCAACCCACTGTAAGGACCCATCTATATGGCATGGCTTTGCTGTCAGATTTTCAGCCCATTCCCAGTGTTAGAACTACCACCGCAGCCAATGGCTGCATCTTCCAGGGAAGTGGAGAGCCGGACCTTATGCTTTTGGACCGTGGCCATCCCTGCTCTCTGTGTCTAAGCCCTCAAGAACCATATAAAATGATGTGGCAGGCTGGATTCAGCCCACAGGCCTTGAGTTTAATACATGTGCCCTAGAAAAAGCCACAATTTTTTTCTGTTTTGAATGGAAAGGTGGTAGGGACTTCCCATTGAAAACAATAGAAGTTCCAGGCACAGCCGTCTCAACCACCTCTCCATTCAAAACAGAGAGGTTCGAGAGCTAAGTGTGGTTCCACAGCTGCGGCTCGCACCTATTGGACAATGATGGTATATTCTGTAGTTATATCATCAATGTCTAGTGGGAATATCTCAATTTTAGATTTCAAAGTGTTGAAATGTTGGCAAATATGTCAATGTCTTCACATGCCATTCCCTTGACATCATCGCTCTGATTGGCTACAGTGGTCATGTGCCGATGACACCGGGGAGACCTATATGCTTTATATATTGAGGTTTGAAGATAGCAAATAATAACGTCTGTAAATATTGAAATGCTAAAACTATTACTTTTCTATCCTTTTCTCATTTGGATCCGTAGTGTTGCTCTTCCTCAAAGTATGCATTTTCTAGCTCATTTATCAATGTAAGTACCTCTTATAGGATTTAGATTCCTGTTAATTCAAGAGTAAGGATACATGTCACTAATTATTCTTCACGTAAAGCACATTAAAGTGCAGGTTACAGATTGGCTGCAGAGAAAATTATTCCATTTATTGATTACACCTTTAGCATGGATATAACTACAGTCTTAGCTGCCATAGTAGCTGCTATGGGGCCCAGAGGTTGAGGGGGCACACTGAGATACAAGAACATTGTACCTTTTTATAAGGGATAAGATGGTGGCTTTCTGCTATCTAACACTACTATGTGGGTTTCTGATATATGGTTATATGCTGTTTTCTATACCTTTAATTATTTTTCGTTTGCTGCTGTTTGAGATTGGTATCATTATCCATAAAGGGTCCACCTTATTTGGCTATGGTGCCCTATGAATTCTGGCTATACCCCCGGTCTTTGGTAACTGTGGTTTTTTTCATTACATTAAAATTTCATTTTACTTTGTAATTGCGAAACGTCAGCTCTGTGCAGGGCAAGATAATATCCACAGTCTTATTGTATCAACAGTCAGTCCAAGCGGGATTTGGGTACCTTGTTAAAGGTTACAGAAGTTCTGTTGTTTTATTGAGAGTGTTCTGTAGGAATGGACCATATGTATTACTTTTTATTTGGTCTCTCGGTACTGATCCTGGGTCCATGACTGTAGGGGGCCGTTCGCACGGCACAGGACAAATACCGGTGTACATGGCCGCAGGGGGACAGCTTTTCTCCGCAATTAGTGGAAAAAAGCCCTCCCCTTTCCCATAGACATATTCATATTCCGTCCGAAAACCGGATGGAATAATGAATATGTTCTATGTTTTTCGGGGACTGCTGCACAGGTTTTCCATAGAGGTCCATTGAAAAGTATGCCGTGGACAAGTCCTAGGAAAGCAGCATTAATTGGTTTCAAACACTTATCCATGGATTTGGAATATTTGCTTATATGCTGTCCATATGGATAATGATAATCCTGTCTGAAGTTATCAAGTTCAACACACAGATAACATATTTTGTTAGCATAGTTCTTTTAGCTGGTTGTGTGTAATAGAAATGCTCAGTGTTCCTTTTAACTGAAATGATAGGGAAAATCTTAGGTTGCTTATTATTGTAGACTGTAAAAGTCCATCCATTGTTCAAATATTTTATAGTTTGGTTAAAATTCAAGATGATGGTGGAAAACTCTTAAATCAAACCATATGAAGGAAATGTGGAAATGTTATACGAACAATTATGAGAGTCTACATGCATGATGCTATTTGGATTTACTAATGATTTCCCCCTGTAATGTATTCATGCACTAAATATTCACAATCCTCTTCAAAAGTAGTTCTGACATTTCATATTTGTGTATATGTGTTTTGCTTGACACTGAGATTTCAAGAATTTCAGTTGGCACAAGGACCTCTGTGCAATGTTATGGCAGTAATAAAGTAAAACCATATAGAATTAGCAAATTGTCAAATAAGACCTAGTGGTACAATGAAATCATTATCACTTGACACAAAACTTTAAAAGTCAACATTTCACAATGGAAAGCTGAGAAAAGTTGAGTACAAAATTGGCACATTTACTGTTATTCTACCAATTTTGTAATCTAACATCTATTTCTCTACTCTTCTAGATATCTTTCTTAAAAAATATTTTGGTTAAAATCTTACAATATACTTCTCTCTGGTACCTACAATACTGTATAATTCAGAATTTTAGGTTTTGACATGAATGGAAAAGAGACCTTGGTTAAGACGTATGAAAGTTGCTGCGTCATTATTTTGACGTTGGTTAAGATAGAAATAATGACGTGCGCCATATCCGACATATTCCCAAAGCATTTTCACCAAAAAGAATCAGTCTGTACGACGAGACCAACACTTTTGTCTGCGCCGCTCTTCAGGGGGTGTGTCTATGACAACTCGTACAATAAGACACATTTATGTAGCTCTCAAGCCAAAAAGTGTCTCCGTTCATGCTTTGTTATTCAGGCCATTTTCAAAGTAGTGAGGCTACGACACTTTTTTGGTGCACGGCAGTTTGTCTTACACATTTATAAAGTGCTGTGAAACACTTTCAAACATAAGCATGAACTCAACTTTAGAGCAGCACTACCTAACACTTTTCGCTTATGTACTTTCTTTCATGTATCTGGGCTATTACGTATCATAATAAGTACATGAACAACCTATTTATTTAAGGGAAGATTTATAACTGCATACTTTGACTCTGCTGGAACAGATAATCACCTATTCCAAAAAAACAGCACCTTAAAGAGGTTGTCTCGCTACAAAGAATAGCTTTCAACATGTTGGGATCACTAAATGAAGATGTTTTCCAAAAATATTGCATTGTCCTTTTTTTTGTTTGTTACGGAGCTACAAGTGATTTGTCACCTACTGTGCTCTGTCTGGTTCCCCAAGTGACTGACCTGTGTACTTCTCCCCCCTGCTGTTTGTTCTATCTGATAGCAGGGAGTGAAGTCATCCCACAGAACTTCAGACAGTGCAAGCTTGTTTGTTATCTGATCTTTCGGACAATAGACCGTAATTACTGCTGTTTACGTTAACTCAGAAACTTCCCTGGTGCTGACAGCATGAGATTTATCGAAGTAGCAGAGGTCTGAATACACTGAGCTCATATGCTGTTTCTGCTCTGTTTCCCCAGTGACCGACCTGTGTACTTTTTCTCCCCTGCTGTTAGTTCTATCTGATAGCAGGGAGTGTCATCACACAGGTCGCAGAAGCTATGTGTTGGCTGGCAGTTAACACCTTTGTTTTTTATCTGATCTTTCAGACAAAAGCCAGTAATTAGTACTGTTTACTTTAGATAAATCTCAAGGTAGCAGTTCTGGAGAAGCTTCTGAGCCAATCTAGACTAATAAACATAATAAACAGAGAGGTATGAATACATGGAGCTCATATGCTTATTAAAGACAGCTTGACAAGGAAGTGACAGAGCAAAGCAGCATTATTTCATTCATGCATCCTATGAAACTTTGAGATGAGACAACCCCTTTAAGTCACGATATATATGCAGATATATAACTTTATTAATTGTAGTACAAATTAAAATATACCTCAAAATGCATAAAATACGCTATAAAGCACTAGATATCCCATACAGAAGTCGCCAGCATGTTAACATATCTCTTCAATTAGACATAAAAGACATATACACAGTGTCAACGAAATGACAAGAATACCTATACAACATATAAAAAAGAACTTCGGATAAAGTAAAATGTGGGTGTTGGTGCTGTGCTTTATTTACAGTCATTTCTGATGTTTTTTTTTCACATTTTTATATGTACTCATGTTATTTAAGCTTTAAATGTGCCTAAATGTGCCTTACTGCATATGTAAGGCTTGCACTGGTGTTCAAATCTGTCCATGGAGTTTGTAAGTTTTCCCTCTGTTTGTGTGGGTTTCTTCTGGATACTCCAGCTTGGTAGGATAGTTTGTCATTTAGACTGCATGGGACCGATGTGAATAAAAATCTCTGTACAGCACTACATGTCAATGGTATCTAAATTAATAAAACAAAATCCCAGAAACACTTAATTGGCTGCTAAGTTCTATGTTCCCCTGGGCATAATGATTCCTGTATTAATTAAGCATATAAATCACAAATAAAGACAGTAATGCTCATATTCTCAGTATATCATTGTTCTTACAAACATAATAGCTAAATAATATCGTATGGTTTATGCATCTAAGACTGAAGATAAAACATTATGTCTAGGAAGCCACAACATCCTCTTCAAAAACCATCCTTTAGTGAAACTTCAGTGCTATTTTCCCTGTACAATTTTGTCTGTTCTTTGGCATAAAAAATAAAACTCTTTGGAGTACTTTCCCATGACACATTGCAAAAATATTAAAAGTTAAACTAATCATGGGCTGTCTCTGTTCATGCATCCGGAACTGAACATTTGCTGATGGCAAGCCAAACTTTGCTCCTCATAGTGGCATAGCTTCAGACAAGATCTCCTTGTTGGCCAGGTGTTCACCGTCTTTGTCACCTGCTTCAGTAGATTTTACATATTTTCATGGTCCTTCTGTTTAGTAAAATGCATTTCTCAATATATTGATCTTGTGGATACTGCCCAGTGTACCCAAGAAATTGTGACTAGAGCGTGACTGTATTATGCACCCAGGCTTTTGCTGCTACTGTTAGGATTGGCTTTATCATATCACAAAAACAAGCCCTCATATGGCATATTGATAGAAAATTGTAATAATTGTGGCTCTTGAAAGTGTTAATTTCTTATGAAAATCTATTTTCTAGAAGCACCACTGTCCCTGCCCCTGCATTACTGCCCCTGAAAACTGATAGTATATTGGATATTTAATCAAGACAGGAATGTCCTCAATTACCTAATTAACTAGGCACTGTCCTCTTTAAATAACTGGGATACCAGTATATTATGTGTCTGTTATAAAGCAAATAAGGAAAGAAGGGTGAGATATTTGTGCTGCTGCTAGGACTAAGAAGAAATATATTTTTCCTACATTCCATAGTAGAGCAATCAATGGGGATTTACCAAGAAGGATACCCTAGCAATGGTCCACATGTCTGACTAAGTTTAAAACAGACCAACCAGGGGTTGCTCTTATAAAAATCCGAAGGTCCAACCTAGTACAATTTGAGTAGTACACGAGCTCACTTCCTAGCAAACTATGAAGAGCAGATAAACCACCTATCCTCGTCCTAAACAGGACAGAAAAAACACAAAACATGCTGGTCATCCAGTTATTTAAAGGAGCAGCACTTTGTTATTTAGGTTATTAAGGACATTTTGATCATGATTAAAAATTCCATCTGTCCTACCAGTACGCAGGGCCAGGAACCATTATTCGTGTTGCTGTAAGGTGTAAGTAAAAATAATATTTTATTTTAATAAAAGTACTAAGGTATAAACCCCTCCAAAAACTATAAATATTTTTTATTGCTGCATTCATACTGACCTGTAAAATAGTATTGCATTTTGTACCATGCTGCAAGCAGTAGAAACAGCAAAAAGAAAATTGGTTTCTTTTTGTTTTTTTCCATTCCATCCCCCCAAAAAATTCATAAAATATAGTCGTAATGGATCCATTTAAAAATATGTGTCTCCCCAAAACCCAATTCCTCATACAGCTACATAGAAAAATGCAAGAATAAAATGGGTTGGATGAGAATATGAAAATGATAAAAACAATTTGGTCTAAAATAGGTAAATAAATAAACAGGGATGTCATGGGAAAATTTAGAATGGCACCCTTATCTATCAAAAATGCTTGTCAACTATGGCTGCTCAATATCCTAGTTAATAATTAAAGACACTACTTGTATGGTGGTAGCCAAAATATAGGGAGCTTCTTGTGTGGTACTTCAGTACCAGCTTCTAAGCTGCAGAATGGACAGTTTATCCCAGCTACAATACATTGCCATAAGTATCTTATTAAATCTATATACAGGCAGTCCCCAGGTTACAAACGGGATAGGGACTGTAAGCTTGTTCTTAAGTTGAAATTGTATGCAAGTCGGGACAGGTATATTTATTAAATGTAATTCCAGCAAAATAAAAATGTTTCGTTTTGGATAGTACAGGAAACAGTTTTTACATTTGTTTTGCTGTCTGTGCCCTTTTTTTGAAGATTTCACCTAACGTTCTGTATCTCATGTGCAGCTGTGGCGTGCTGGCACTTGGTTATCATGGGGCGTGACTCAGTGTTGAATGTCAGCCACGCCCCATAAGTCTCCGTTTGTAACTAGGGGACGTATGTAAGTCGGAACGATGTAAGTCAGGGACTGCCTGTATACCCTAATTAATTGACACAGTAGACAAGTACCAGTGTTCCCAGTTATCCCTCTACCTACATGGAGTGGACAGTTTATACAACAAAATATTCATGCAGGAGACACAAATAAATACAGTCAATCCTTAGTCCTCAACATCTTTAAAACCCATCAAATCTGGTACTCAACATATGCCGATGAGAAAAAATAGTCTTGTTTTTCAATGCTTGCTTAGCACTCAATGTGCTCCCTAGAACTTGTTGCCGTAACTGACCGAGTGTCCTAAAAAATAGCTGTAAGCAAACCCGGACAACACCCATCTGGCACACTACAAGTACCAACACACCACCAATAGATCACAATACATCATACCACATACCTGGATTTATGGTACTCCTGCTACTGGCACATTACAAATACACTGATTTCCAGAATAGAGCGTGTAAAGCCATTGGATCTGCACAAAGATTTGTTTCTTGATAATTGAAATCTGATACAGCAAATCTCTAAGCCACAGGTGTCAAACTGCCGGCCCTCCAGCTGTTGGGAAACTACACCTCCCATCATGCATTTGCATAATCTATAACAGTGGGCATGATGGGAGTTGTAGTTTCCCAACAGCTGGAGGGCCGGCAGTTTGACACCCCAGCAGTGCCAAAGATGTTGTGGGCAGTACAGAACATTTTTGCTCTGGGAACCATTGGTGGCCCCAGATCACAGACTTCAGCAATGTCATGATCTTCCATCTTCTCATGTAAGATATTTGATAACATTCACTGCTTTTATCCTCCACAGTTCATAAGTGACTTGCTTGACCCTCCCTTGTGAGCGCTATGGATGTCATAGAATGAACTTTTGCAAAATTTTCCTAAAGCAATAGAGGACATTTGTTCAGTGTTCGACTCTTCAGTGATCCAAACGACAACTCGTTACACTTTGTTTTCCTGATATACGTTTTTTTTTTTTTTTAACAATGAGGACATTTATGTCTTATTTTCAGGAAGGCGCAATACTTTGCCATATAGAGGAGCTAAAAAGGGAAAAAAAATCACTTACACTTGACATCTGCTACTTTGTATATATAAGACATCAGGGAAGCTTTTAAGTAAATATGCTTTTGTGCTTTGTGATTACTAAAACATGCAGAACTGATTTACATTGCCTCTAGTGTATATTTTGTCACTCTCACCTGAAGATGAGTGCTAGGTTTCTATGGAAACAGTGCATAGACGAAACGCGTACCAAGCACGCATCATTTTCATTTCTCCGTGCAGCTACAGGTACAGATACCGGAGAGCAATCACCAGCTGCTGAGCCGACCACAACTTAAGCCATTTCATGCCATAGTAGCCCATAAATGCATGCTATCATTTTACTATTGTGCTCCCTTCACTTAGAGAAATTGTGCAGGCAGTGATTCATTTAGGAGTGGGAGCCCAGTCAAATTCCTTTTAAGACAGGCAGGACAGTGGGAGGATGACATGAATCAGATGTAAGTGGAGAGGCTTGGAAAGCAATACGCTTCAATTTAAAATATATTCAAGACTTACGTTGAGTGGTAAAGACAGGAAATTGCATCAAATAAATGCATGTAAAAAATGGATGTACTTGGACGGCAGTAAAATCCCAGTACGCATGGAATAATCAGTACTTCCCTGTTGACCTAAGGATGTGCAGAACAATTAAGAGAACCATTTGCTGTGATGACATTACACAGGTAGTTCTAGCTGAGTTCATCTTTAGAAACCCTCGATGAGGGGCTTTAATCACCGGGAAAAGCTGGAGCCATCAATACGTTTTACTTTAGGGAGCCCTCATAAGAGACGTATAGTATTAAACGCTTCCAGATTAAATGACTGCTTGCCTATGTGATACAGAAATAGTCAGATTTTGACAGAGGAAGAGCTTGACTGCCGGGAGCCACCAGCCCACCTAACACTTAGGGGCCGTTTACACGGCAGTGGACAAATACCGGTCGGTTTACCCGGCCAGTATTTGTCCCGTTTTGCGCCCGTCCCCACGGCCGAGGGGGGAGGGGGGGCTTTTCTCCGCGATGAGCGGAGAAGAGCCCTTCCCCCTCCCATTGAGATGCACATGTTCTGTCCGGAAATCGGATGGAAGATTGTGCATGTTCAATGTTTTGTCGCCGGTCCGCCGGGCGGAAAACCCGTGCAGTGGGGACTGCTGCACGGGTTTTCCATAGAGCACAATTGTGCTCATTTTCAGCCGGTTTTTCAGGCGGTCTGAAAAACCGCAAATCAGCTGAAAAACCGTCCGAAAACCCGTGCAGTGGGGACATGCCCTTAGGGTATGTTCACATAGCGTTTTTGCAGGTTGTAATTCAGCGTGTAATTGCGCTGCAATAGACGTGAATTGTGCTCCGCAAATACAGTAGTTCATAGCTCTCATTGAGAGCTATGATTTACTTGCCGTTTTCCCTGACCCGTTTCACATGCTGGGAGAAAGAAGTCACATGTCACTTCTTCCATGCACTCAAGTGCAAGGGAAAATGAAAGTGAGCCAGAGCATTTTAGAAGTACACGCTGACCACCTGGCACAGTTATGCGTAACAATACGCCGTGTGAACATAGCCTTAAAGAGAACCTGTCACATAGGTTATGCCCCCCTTGCTGAGGACAAAACAAGCTAGTGTCAGACATGCTGTTTCCAGCACTGTGTCCCTTATTCTGTAAGATGCTGAGGTTTTCGTGTATTTAATGCTCAAATCTGCAGTTTTCAGCCAGAAGAGTCATTCAAAGAGTCAGTTTTTTTCAAACTCCGCCCACCTGAGGCTAGCCCCGCCCACCTCAACTGACAAACCTATTACTTTGAATAGGTAGAAACATGTGAATAGCTGACAGGTGGGCGGGGATAGCCTTTGGTGGGCGGGGCTAACACCTGCTCATGAATAAGATTTGAGGGGTAAATGCTCTAAAACTGCAGCATCTTACAGAGTAAGGGACACAGTGCTGGGAACAGCATGTCTGACACTACCTTGTGCTGCCCTCAGCAAGGGGGGCATAACCTATGTGACAGGTTCTCTTTAAATGTACAGGACCCCCTATATTTGCCGCCGCATAAATACAACACAACACCAGATTCTCCTTTTATGGGGGGGAATAGCCACAGCTTTATTTCTTTTAAAATTTAAACTGTTTACCAACGGAAACTTTAAACTGGAAATCCATCCTCCAGCTGCAACCGAAACCGCCCCTTTCTTCTCTGAACTGCCAGCTGTGACTTCACTATATCAGTCACCCATTCACCAATGACCTGCAAAACCCATGACAAACGGGGAAGGAGGGGAGGAAAAACACCTGTCTCCAGGCTCCAGGAAAACAGAGGAAAGGGGAAAACTCTCTCTTAAACACTCTTTAACAAGGAGGGGTCATGACCAAATGAGAGAAAATATCCCCTACTTCACGTAGAACATTTAAGGGCATGTTCCCACAGCGTATTTTGGCACATACTTTGCGCTGAAATAAATGCCGAAATGCGGCCAAAAGATTGTTCAAAACCCTTCCAATAGAGTGCGATGTAAATATGTGCCGTAATTCAGAATTTTAATTTGTGTATTTTTTGCTTGTCTGGAAAGAATTGACATGTCAATTCTTTCCGTCGTTTATGCGTCAAAAATTAATATAGTATAAGAAGAAGAAATCTGCCTAGGGCAATATGCCTCATATTCGCGTTGAAATTACACGCTAGTAAACACGTCATTTCACTAATGCAACAGACGCATTTTGCAGCACGTAAATACGCCGTGTGCACATACCCTTACTCTCTCATGACCAGCCCCAGCAGTCATCTAGTAATGCCCTTAACCAGAACATCCGTCTTCCCTCTTTACAGAGGGCTCTCCGGTCAGGTTAATAGAGCAGGATGCCAAACAGGAAATCTTTTCTTTTATATCTTTTTATGCTTCGATAAGGGGTTGTTAGGATAAAACAACCCTTTTAGCATTCAATGTAACTAATTTTCAACTATAAACTGCAGATAAAGGTAAAATCCACAGTAGAAATCCAAGGGAATCACCTTTGATTTCTGCTCAGACACATTTACAGTGGGAAAAAACTGTTTTGTGAACACACCTCAACAAATCTGTTAGAGTATGTTCACATGGGCTAATTTTGGCGCGTATTTCGCTGCCTATTTGCGCTCTAATACGAGTAAGATGCGCGCCGAAATTACGGTAATCCATAGTTCTCATAAAGAACTATGGATTACGCCTCCTTTCCGCACTTGTACAATGCGATTAATACGATCAACGCGACTCCCAAATCATTGCGGCCATACTGTACGAGCCATGTGAACATAGTCTTATAGTTTCTTGGTTAAGGAATGGTAATAGTTTTGATAATAATCAGCTAGATATGTACTCTATGACAACTGCCTGACATCCATTTTCTTAAATGAAATAGACAAATGCGTAGCTACAGGGGGTGCAGCGGTAGCAGTCTATATCGGGCCCTTCAGCCTGAGGGGGCCCAAAGCCCTCCTGCCACCTAAGAAGACACCAGTATTGTAAATAGTGCATAGTAACTGGGGGTCCCAATTACACTTTTTGCACTAGGGCCTCAGAGCTTGAAGTTACGCCTCTGGAAATAGAGAAACTTATTAAGAAGATAATTGTCATAGACTGTGAAATCAAATCAATGGTGAGGCCAGATATGCAATATTATGTACATGGTGTCAATGTATTAGAGGTTGTGATGGTGGATTAATTAAATTCAAAAATGGCAGATGACTTTCTTAAAAAAACATAATTTTACAGCATGTGTATACTAGAATCTATAGATGGGACATCGATCAAGGAATTTGTTCCGATTACTGTATTTAGAGTCATCCACCTCATAGGGATTAGTACAGTCAGGGCCATTCCAAGGCTAAATTGCACTCATCGCGAGGTGAAGAGATTTTGCCCCCCCCCCTGTAAAATAATGCGCCACAATGCAACACATTGCTTCACCCGATAACTGCCCCCCGTAGCCATGTAATACCCACCTGTAACCAGACAGTAGCCCCAGTAGCCACGATAGTTGTCCCTGTAGCCAGATAGTTGCCTCTGCAGCCATGAAAGTTGACCCTGTAGCCATGTAATACCCCCTGTAACCACATGGTAGCCCCAGCAGCCATGATAGTTGCCCCTGTAGCCAGTTGCCCCCTGTAGCCAGTGTCCCCTGTAGTCAGTTGTCCCTGTAGCCAGTGTCCCCCTTGTGCCCAGTTTGTCCCTGTAGCCAGTGTCCCCCTTGTAGCCAGTGTCCCCCTTGTAGCCGGTGTCCCCCTGTAGCCGGGGTACCCCTGTAACCGGTGTACCCCTTGTAGCCAGTGTCCCCCCGTGTAGCCAGGTTGCCCCCCTTGTAGCCAGTGTCCCCCCTGTAGCCAGTGTCCCCTTTGTAGCCAGTTTGCCCCCCCTTGTAGCCAGTGTCCTCTCTGTAGCCAGTTGCCCCCCTATAGCCAGTGCCCGCTGTAGCTAAGGATTTAAAAAAAATAAAATCTTACTTACCTTTCCAAGATCCCCGCAGCGTGTCCAAGTCCCGGGAGCCGGGATTCAGTGTAAGTGGCGTGACGTCATCACACTGCTCCCGGGGCCTCGTGGGACGGGAGCTGGGACTGAACGTCGCAGGGGGCGCGATGAAAGCCGTGCGCCCCCTACGACGCAGTGTATGTATCAGCGCACTGACTGAGCGCTGATACATACAGGGGAGGAGACAGGAGGGCAGCGATCCGTCCTGCCTCCTCCCTGTAACGGCAGCTGCAGAGTCAGAGGCTAACCGCGGGGCGGGCGAGGCGGACGGCGCTCCCCTCGGGTAAGGGGAGCCTCGGCGCCCCGGGGCGATCGCCCGCCCCTAGGTATGGCCCTGAGTACAGTAGGGATATAGGTTGGTGGATAGATTAATTATCATTAGTATGAACACCTATACTTGCGCAGAAAAGCTTCATTTGCAATATGAATTAAATGTCTCTAGATCATTTATATAATTTCTTGGGGAACATTATTTCATGGGCAAGGTTAAAAAATATAGCTGTACTTTGATTTTGGCCTGTAAGACTGAAATCAGTACTATCCAGGTGGGGTGATAAATTAATCTATAGAGTATATTATTCCACATTAAATATTTGTCCTGAGCTTTTCATGTGAGAAAAGGGGAAAAGAACACAAGTATAAAAATCCTACATAGCTCTGGCATCTGATAATGGCTCCAATGTGAACGCAGGTTTTTGTCATCCTTATTAATAGAGAAAAAGAAGTACATCCAAAGTCAGTCTCTATTGACATAAATGGAATTTCTATAACCTTTAAGAGTTAAGCAAGCAAGTACATAGAAGATTGAAAAAAAATGAAGATTAGATTATAAAGAAGGAAAGGCCCAATCTCCTTACATCACCGGCAAGGTTTCCGTTACTTTATCAGGTGTGGAATTCGGTTTTAAAAGATGACTTAAATAAATGTAGACGTTAACAGCATTTGGAAGTGTTCATCTTTGTCCTTTTGAATCCTGGTCTACATGTATAGCTGCATTAACGTTAAATGACTGTGCGAGCTGTAGCTGCAGTCTTCAGTGTATAGAGCTATCACAGTGGGAGTGGGAAGTGGGCTTCTCTGCCAATAACCTCAGAGAAGAAATTCCATAACCTGCCGAGCAGAAAAGGTCAAACTCATTTTTGCAAACAGGAGTACGGTTGGTTTAACCGTGCATTACAGAACTCAGCTTCATTACTAGTAATTAATCCTCAAGGTTCTTGAATGTCAGTTCAGGGAGGCAATACCATAATGCAGGTAGGCTATGAAGAGTAATTGCTATTTTTCTATGCTGTCTGTGACCTAATTGAGAGCCAATCCCGCCTCATGTTTTCTCTTAAGTATTCATAGTCAAGTAGATCTACCCTTAGCTAAGGACCTAGTGGAGCAGTAAAATGCATTTTATCATGGTTATATTTCCTATGCTGCTCTTTCTCCTGTTAGTAATATGCAAAATTATAAATTCCACTCTGTTTTGTTAGCCTGCCCGATCTGTGAAAAATTCCAGATCTTACAGGGGGGAAAAAAACCTTTCCGGGGAAAGGAAGCAAAGTTTGTACTATCTTGATACAAAGATTATTACTTTTTGATATAATATTGTGCAGATGAATTCATCATTTATATTCTAGGCTGCATCTGCTTCATGTTATTGAAGTGTTTGCTAGAAGACATCTGAGTGCCTCTAGACGAATGGTGATATGCAATAATCTGGGATGTATGTTTAGATCAGTGTCAATGACTAAAACTTGGACACAGGACAACATAAATTCTTTTTTTTAAGCTCACTGGCTATAATATCAATGAAAAACTTGAAAAAAATATATACATTAGTCACTTTGCCACTTTAAGTACCCTGATCCACAGCTATCCGTTCTAGCTTTTTCTCACCAGATACATTCACCATATGTTATAAAAGTTCCTATAGCTATGGTCTGTGGTGCTGTTGAGTGACATGCCCCCTCACCTCCCACTGGAGAAAATTGGTCTGTGAAATCAATCACAGCCAAGGTGCTCCTTAATTTTGGCACTCCTTTATAGCCAACATTTAGACATACAGCAAAAATGGAATTTGTTAAAGGGGTTTTGCCAAGACGTGCCTTATCTGCTAAGAAGCAATTGTAAACAAGCCACGGAGCTGAGAGAGACACAGCGAGAGCACAGAGCCATGCATAAGGGATCATGTGAAATGTTCACTCAAATAATCAAACTACAACTAGTGGATTCTGTATACAAAAGACAACACCTTTTCTCCACAGCAGCTTGAAAGCTTCTTCATGTTCTCTGTCATTAGATAAAGCAGGGATCTACTCAGATAATCAAACTACAACTAGTGAATTCTGTATTCAAAAAACAACATATTTCTACCCGGTGCCTTGAAATCTTCTGCAGCACAGTCTCATCAGACAAGAAGCTTTCTCTGCGCAAGCCCGGCCAGCAGCTCGTCAGGTCGTATCTAATAGAAGCTTTGAAGTAACTAAGGGCAGGTAAGGCAGCCTATAGCTCTCTCAGGCTTCACTTTTTTTTAATCACATATATTTAGAAAAGTGATTAAATACCCATTTTGGAGGATCCCACGTCAACATTAGATTGTGGCAAAACCCCTTTAAACTTAAAAATCTTATTGAAGGGAACCTATTTCATACTCCACGAATCATGAGCAGTGTTTTACTCTGAAACTCTATGGGGTCGTTCACAGGGCACAGTGCAAATACCGGTCGGAAATGGTATATGCCCTGTTTTGGGGTCGTGCTCATACTGTTTGCGTAGAAAAGCCTTCCCCCTTCGCAGAAGAATGGACATGTTCAATGATTTTTGGACCGCCAGCGGCAGTCTGAAAAACCGCCCGGCGGAAAATCTGTTCAGTGGGGACCATTGCGCGGGTTTTCCATTAACCCCTTAAGGACCCGGCGTTTTTTTTGTTGTTGACACGTTTGTTTTTCCCTCCTCGCCTTCCCAGAGCCATAACTTTTTTTATTTTTCCACCTACATAGACACATGAGGGCTTTTATTTTGCGGGACAAGATGTACTTTCTAATGGTGTTATTCACTATACTATAGAATATACTGGGAAACCGCAAAAAAATTCCAAGTGGGACAAATTGTGAAAAAAATGTATTTTCGCCATGTTTGCAGGGGTTTTGCTTTTACAGCGTTCAATCTTCAGTCAATACAATGTGTTATCTGTATTCTACAGGTTGATACGCATCCGCCAATACCAAACATGTAGGGTTTCTGTTATGTTTTGGTACCGTAAAAAAATTCCAAACTTTTTCTATTTTTAAAATTTGCGCCGCAGCGCCAGTTTGTGCGACCAATAACTTTTTTGTACTAACGTCAGTGAGGGTGCATTTTTTTGCGGGCCGAAGTGTACTTTTTATCGCTACCAGTTTGGAATGCATGCAACTTTTTTGATCTCTTTTATTCCATTTTTTAAGTGGCCTAAAATGACCAAAAAACGCAATTTTGGCGTTTGGAATTTTTTTCTTCTACGGTGTTCAGCATACGGCATAAATGATGTTATTTTTTTATAGATCGGACTTTTTCGGACGAGGCGATACCAAATATGTGTAACTTTTTTATTATCTTATTGTTTTTATTTGTAAAATGGGGAAAAGGGGGGTGATTTGAACTTTTAATACTTTTTTTTGAACTGTAAAACTTTATTATTTTTTTTTTACTTTAACATTGAGGCCACCTATGGTGCTTGACCACTAGGTGGCGTGATTGTCAATACAGTCTAATGCATTGCATAGGCAATGCATTATACTGTACCAAGATGGCGATTTCCCCACTTCCTGTCTGCGGACGGAAGTGGGGCAAACCAGGACATGGAAGTGACAGGAGCCTTCCCAAGGCTCCCTGCTGCCATGTCCAGGGGTTTTATCGCTGCAGCTATGCTGCGACGGTGCCGGTCACCAGGACGATCGGTGCGCGGCACCGATCGTCATTCATTCAGACGCCGCGGCCATCTTTGCCGTGGTGTCTGACGGGTTGAATAGCGTGGGCTGGCGGCGTTGCCCGTTCGCGCTGTAACGACTGGTGTTAGTGGCGATTAGCTGCTAACACCCGCTGGCTGTGCGGGGCGGTCGCGGAGCGATCCCCCTGCAAAGCCCCTTATGAACCCTGGGACGTACTCATACGTCCAGGGTCCTTAAGGGGTTAAGGTCCATTTTAAAAGTTGACACCCGTTTTACAGGAGGTTTTTAAAAGCGAAAACCATCTGTAAAACCGGGTGAAAACCCGTGCAGTGGGGACAAGCCCTATGGCTTTCCTGAGAAAATATTCTGAAAACTTAGCTGGGCATAAGCAGAGGCACATCGAGCAGAGGAGTCCAGCTTAGTTTAGATGACCTCCTGAAGGCTCTTTCCTTTTTGTGTATAAGGAAAGAGCTGTCATTTAAAGGCAGGGCTGTCATCAGAAATTTCAGGGCCCCATACAGCTGAAGCGTCTGGGGCCCCCCATCAACCACGCCCCCATTGCCCCGCCCACTCAATAGTCACCCAACCCGAGAAAAAAACATGCAATTGCGCCATTATTTTTTATTTTTACAGGTTTTCAATATTGTGGGGGTCAGTATGTATACAAGGGCCAGAAAATACTGCCACATGATCACCACATGTCTCCACTATTATGTTACTGACCAAACCAGTATACCCACACCAATATTGCAAATAACAACAATATACTAAGACCATATAATACCGCCGCATATCACTACCATAACAGTACTGAACAATACCACCGTACTGTTAGTGAATATCATTCAATAAGACCGATACAGGGGTATTATAGGGATAGATACAGGTGTACACAGTGAAGTTACATTTAGTGACTCACAGGTGACGTCTCGTCTGACCAGTCGTTCACTTTCCCTTCTCCATTCGGTCCTGACTACATGACTTCTCCCAGCTTAAGAGGGGCCCCGTACAGCTAGGGCCCGGGGGGCCACTGGGGCAGGGTGGGCTTCAGTGGGGCCCCAGAGGCTTCAGAGGGACCCTGCATAGCTAGGGCCCAGGGTAGAGGGGGCGCTGGCACAGGGGCTTTAGAGGGGCCCCACACAGCTGGTGCCTCGGTGGAACGATGGGGGGCCCCAGGGCTTTCAGTGTGGGGCGCTGGGGCGGGGTGGGCTTCAAAGAGGCCACACCCAGCTGGGGCCAGGTGGGGGCACTATCGCAGGTGGGGGCTTGAGAGGGGCCCAGGGGGAGGTGTTGGGGTAGGGTGGGCTTCAGTGGGGCAACACACAGCTGGGGCCCAGGTGGAGGCACTGGGGCAGGTGTGGGGTTTCAGTGGGGCCCAAGGGGTTTCAGTGGGGGGTGCTGGGGCCCAGGTGGAGGCACTGGGGTAGCTGGGGGCTTTCAATGAGGCCCCAGGGGATTCAGTGGGGGGGGGTGCTGGGGCCCAGGTGGAGGCACTGAGGTAGGTGGGGGGTGCTGAGGCATAGTGAGCTGCTGAGGGGACCCAGGGGCTTCAGAGGGACTCCACACAGCTGGGGCCCAGGTGGAAGCACTGGGGTAGGTGAAGGGTTTCAGTGGGGGGGTGCTGGGGCCCAGGTGGAGGCACTGAGGTAGGTGGGGGGTGCTGAGGCATAGTGAGCTTCTGAGGGGACCCAGGGGCTTCAGAGGGACTCCACACAGCTGGGGCCCAGGTGGAGGCACTGGGGTAGGTGAGGGGTTTCAGTGGGGGGGTGCCGGGGCCAAGGTGGAGGCACTGAGGTAGGTGGGTGGTGCTGAGGCATAGTGAGCTTCTGAGGGGACCCAGGGGCTTCAGAGGGACTCCACACAGCTGGGGCCCAGGTGGAAGCACTGGGGTAGGTGAGGGGTTTCAGTGGGGCCCCAGGGGTTTCAGTGGGCCGTGACTACCTGCTCCCTGCCTTTCAATGCTATCATCATGCCCCACCATGGTCTGAGCTCTCTGCTACGTTCAGCAGTGAGGGAAAGAATGAATGGAGCATGCTCAGCTTCCTGATTGCGTTGTAAAATGATTTTGGTCTACTGCGCATGCACAGTATCATTTTATAAGCTGGGAGGAGTAAGACATATCAGGGATGAAAGGGAGAACATGGAGCATGTGGAGAATGTACATTCCCTTGGAACAATAAACTGTAATACAGCTACACTTTCCAGTGCAAAAATGCTTCTTTAAAGCAGATCTTCTTTTTTAGAAATTCTGATAAAAGCCATACATCTCTTGATGAGATAAAAACCGACATAAAATGCTTCCTTATTCATAGCTGTTTGCTGCGCATTCCATTGATTATGAGACAGAGAGGACGCTAGAGTTCCGGCAACCAATGTTGGTGAAGTGGGCAGAAACTGACCATGAGGGTTAAAAAATACACAATGCAGGCAGAAGGTAGGGAATTACTGCTAAACGATATCATTTGGAAAACAGAGTCCAATTAGAAAGTTTTTTGTTTTTACTGTCCCATGTAGTTGAAATATGATCTTCGTAGGGAGAAAATCTCCCTTTACACTGAGCTGGGGAGGGAGAAGCTACTTATCAGACTCCCTGGGTAGGGCCAGTGAGCTTTTCCCCATGCCCAGCTCAGCTTCAAAGTGTGTATTTCTGAAACATTGTAGGGTATGCTAAGGTAGCCTGAGGCTACTTAAGGCTGCCCATGGTTCGAGCAGCATAGAACAGCTGACAGGTTCCATTTATAATGGCACTCTAGATGAGATTTTATCTGCTGCTTTTATCTACTGACCATCTGTCTCAGCTCTCATTGCTTCAGTAGTCTTGTCCACCGAGTGTTATTTCCAGATCAGGAGCTAGTTTGTCTGTGTTACTGACAAACCTTAACTCTTTAGAGCTCTGTAGACTTGTGCACTACAGTTTACAAATCTCCTGAATATAGTTGAGTATGTGTTTGTTCAGGTATATTCAGAACTCTCATAGACATGAATGGGGGATAGTTGCGCAAGCGTGATCATTTCCCCATTCTTTTAGGCTGGCTCGTAGTGAGCTACAAGCTGGCCTCAAAACAGACTTTACCAGATGAATTCCTTTAATTCCTTAATTTATTAGCAATGGACTTTACTAAAAATCCTTATTTAACATAATGTTGGGCAGGAAGTTTGTTACATCTTGTATTTCTTCATTAGCTGCAGATAAGTACACTGCTTCCAACCCAGGATACTGTTTTGTCAGCAACATTGGTTCATCTAGGACAAATAAGACACTAATTGATATTTATCACTGCTGGGCTTTAGATTAATTGGCAGTTATGAAAATTATTTTATGCATAACCGTAAATTAAATGGCCAGAAGAGTAAAGAGCCCAATGCTTTCTTCCCATGTGTCATGCAACTATGAAGGATGTGCAAGACTGGCATAAAATACTGTACAAACACTTAGTAACATAACAGAGCAATTTATATAATGCTGGAAACTTAATAAGGAGATATATTACAGTACCTAATTTGGAGGGATGACCTTGTCATGTTTTAAATCTGTCTGCTTGTTATTATACTCATTCTCACAGCATCACTTGCAGATTTGTAGCCGATACCTTCAAAGCTACCATATGCTATGCACAGGAGTGTAACTAGAAAAAGGCTGGTCCTATAGCAAACCTTTCAATTCCCCTGCCCCATGTTGTGTGCATCTACAGTGCCTTATTTTTATGATAAAATGAACTACAAGTAACAGCAAGTTACACTAGCCAAACTTAAGGATATGTGAATGTGTGTCTATATATATACATATATACATTCAAGTGTGTGTATATAGTATCTCACAAAAGAGATATTTTTATAAATATTGTATTATATCTTTTCATGGGACAACACTGAATATATGACACTTTGATACAATGTAGAATAGTCAGTATAAAGTTTGCATAACAGTGTAAATTTGGTGTATCTTCAAAACAACTAAACACAACCATCAATATCTAAACTGCTGTCAACAAAAGTGAGTACACCCCTAAGTGAAAATGGACAAATTGTGCCCAAAGTGTCAATATTTTCTGTGACCACCATTATTTTCCAGCACTGCCTTAACTCTCTTGGACATGGAGGTCACTAGAGCTTCACAGGTTGCAGCCACTGGAATCCTCTTTGACTCCTCAATAGCGACATCACTGAGTTGGTGGATGTTAGAGATCTTGCGCTCCTCCTCCTTCCAATTGAGGATATCCCACAGATGCTCAATAGGGTTTAGGTCAGGAGACATGCTTAGCCAGTTCAGCAAGAAAATGTGATGGGTGTACTCACTTTTGAGAGACACTGTATATGTGGAAATTAATGTGAGTGTGTATTTATGTGTGTACATCAATCTGCTCAGCTCCTCCTGCCAGCAGATCCAGATGCAATGTCACAGTTTTCCTTTAAATCTCTGCATTTTTTCTCTGACTTTCTGAGACCTTGATCTTATTACTTTACATGGTATGTAAATTTATGATAATTATCAAACTATGTAAAATTAAATGATATACATTTTACACTAAATTATATAATATAAAATTATATAATATCTCAAAAATATAAGATGACCTCCTACAAAATGTATGTAAGATTAATATAATCTAAAATTTATTTAAAATTAAATAATAGAAATTAATTAAGCCAATACAGTATCTACCATAAATCCCGTTCTCATTAGTGTATTTACGGAGTTAGTGTAGTATTATCAACAATTACACACATATAATAGCAGGCTAGAAATAAAAAAAAGGTGTTAAAATAGCATTTCAGTGAATAGAAACTATGGTAGTGATTTTGCATGTTGCAAAGACCTGTGGTGTGCTGGCAATTGCTGTATGTCAAATACACATTAGGCGACTAACTAAAGCATGTTTGGCTCCTTACTAATGTGCCAAAGTTCCGTAATGAACCAAACACACAAAGCGCTTCAAACTTTAGACGCCATTTATGAGTGCACAAAACAACTTTCGTAGATTCAGGTGCATTATACACTGAAAAATAGACGTGAAAATTCACTTCAATGCGCCTTCTTTCATGCATGTCTCCCTAAGTGTAACATGTATTTGAATGTCCAGCATGTATTGTTACATTTCCTGCACATTGGCTACAGGCAGGCTTGGACTGGTTCATAGAGGAATAGGAGAAACCCCTGAAGGGGCCCCTGGGCTTGATGGGCCTCTAAAAATGATGGTCCACTGGGCATGAAAGGACTAGAGCTGCTTTTCAGTGAGAAAGGTAGAGAAAGAGGAGCAGAAAGAGTCGCCTATGCAGTATGTGCAGCCATGTACAGTAGCTGTGGGATGCGCCCCTGGTGGGCCTCAAAAGTCATCTCTACTGGTGGACCCAAAGAATCAACTCCACTGGTGGGCCACAAAAGTCAATTCCAATGGTGGGCCGTAAGAATCAACTCCACTGGTGGGCCTCAAAAGTCAACTCCAATGGTGGGCCCCAAGAATTTGAACGTACCCTTATAATGACACGAGTGCAGGAGGTTTATAAAGTGTAGTAGACAAGGCTACAGAACTCTAAAGGGTGCAAGCTTGTCATTTACTTTGGTAAACAAACTCTGTTGCTAGAAATAAGACTCTGCAGGGAGTGGCTCACCATGGTCAAATGGCAGTTTGTTGACTAATCAGATAAGAGACACAGGAGAGAGGGGGTGGTCAGTAACCAGAAAAAGTTTATCTATAAGAGGAGATAAAATCTTCTTTATCTCCGGACCAAAGCTAAATCAAAACTACAATATATTTGGTAATAGTCTTCATTTACCTTTCCCTACATGTGAAAAGCCAATCATTGTAGAGCACAAACCCCTTTTATCTTTTTTATTGATTCAACAATTTACAGAAAAATACATCATTTTGACCTTACACATTAGCTGGGTCTTTCCCAATCATAAAAGTATGGCAACTAGTAGCAAAAAATGTATGCCCTAAAATCAAAGATGTAAATGAATGAAGTAAAAACGGATGCTAATCAAATTGCAGCATTTTAACAACACCAAATATAAATGGCATCAAAACTTGTAAATGATCCATAAATGTACACAAATTCACATCCTTGTGTATCCATTGTTTCCCATCAGTGACTTGATCATGAGTCTATCACTGACCTCAGCAGTTGTGGTTATGCATTTACGGCATGCTAATGCTGAGAACAGTACATGGCTTATAGCCATGTGACCCATTAATTGGTATTATTTGGAATGTCACTGCTGTGCAGCTAAGGGAGGGGGGGGGGGGGATGACGCTCCAATGGTATTTATAGCAGTTGCCAACTTTTTAGAAGAAGTGAAAACCCCCTTTAATGAGTATGGCATCCCTTGAAATAAGGGAAATCACCCAGAGTCCTCCCTGAACAGTATCTTTCTTACCCTGATTTTTTACTTAAAGGGGTTTTGCCACTTTGCAAAGTTATTTATAAGGCCAGTTCATAGTTTGCTTCAAGCCTGCTTCAGAAAACAGGGAGATGGCCAAGTTTGTGCAGCTATCCCCTGTTCATTGAATAAACCTGAACACACTCGCTCGGCTATATTCAGAACTCCAATAGAAATGAAAGGGGAAAACTACACAAGCATGGCCATCTCCCTGTTTCCAGCTGGCCTCAAGGGATTTTACCAGATGGCAAAACCCCTTTGTAAAACATCTACAGCGACATTTTAAATACATAGGACACATGGTCTGCCAGGCCAAATTTTTCCATTCAGTTTTCTAAGTCTAATCAGTCAGAATTACTGCAATGTATGGTTAGTGGGTATCTCTAGGGAGAGGCACTTTTCTACAGAAAAGCAGCAAGATTTATCTCTTACGATTGCAAAGTACAGCCTGAATTTTTACAATATGTGCAAAAAGCAGAAAAGCAACAGATGCTTTTTAATCACTTCTACCAGGGCCTGGCACTAGGTTGGCAATAGAACGTTAAAACACATTTTTGTTCTGTTTAATTGTTTAACTGATTTTGAGTGGCAGATACACATTTAGTAGAAAAATGGTCCCTGAGATCTGTTTCTTTTGGGGTGATGAGATAGAGACGTATGGATATAATACAACAGTGTTGTCCTGCTGGTGACTCCAGGGCCTTATATCCTATATGTTACATTTTTAAATTTCCTTCAGAGATAGGTTTATTTGTGTTATTTCTGAGAAGTGTGAGGGGACCTGTAAATGATTCCTGAAAGCTTCTGCTAAAAACAGTGTGCATATAAGCAGGCGCAAGCAATGTTCAGCTTTTGTTTCTTGGGGCCCTTTGTTTGAACTGAAGAAACTTTTGGTGGGATTACAGAGTTGCTGTGAGGTGTGTTATCCCCTGTCAGCGTGCGCTATGTTGTCTGCTGTCTGGACACTCCGTGTCTGCAGGCACTATTGCTGGTGACACAGTTTCCCAGCTATGTGAATTTCAGTTTAATTGGAGCAGCTGTGACGAGGCCGCTCAAGCTGTTCATGTATTGACAGACAGAACAGAACACGTGCATATGTGTTATTAATATATTTATGTATGCTACTCCACTCTCTACTACTACAAAGTACTTAACAGAGTTCAATATATGCACAAGATGGGGATGGGAGAGGAAATCTTGGAAAACAAGTCCTTAGTAGTAAGCTGTTATTTTGTAATGACAACATTGTCTTTTTTTGATTTTGCAAGTACATTCTGGAGCTACTTTATCACTTTTATGTATTAAAGGGGTTTTGCCACAATGTAATGTTGACGTGGGATCCTCCAAAATGGGTATTTAATCACTTTTCTAAATATATGTGATTACAAAAAGTGAAGCCTCTGAGAGTTACAGGTTTCTTTATAAGCCCTTAGTTTCCTGTCAGTTTACATTAGACACACTGACAAGAGCTAATCAGGCCCCCCTTGCATGTTTGCACTTCTTATCTGATGACAGGGAACATGAAGGAGCTTGCAAGGGGCTGTGGTGAAAGATTCTGTGTCTTTTGTATAGAGAATCCACTAATTCTAATGTAATTATTTTAGTACACATTTCAGATGATCCCTGCCACTGCGTCTCTGCTCAGACCCCCTCCCTCTCCCCTGTGAATCTCCCCTGTGACTGTGTTTATTTTTTCTGCTGAGCAGATCACAGGTAATGAACTCACTTCTTGGCAAAACCCCTTTAAGCTTGTAAAGGAGGGCAAATGTATATAAGTGTTTCATATGGTACAGTAGGTGAATACAGAGATAAGTGTTATAGTGATATGGGATGTGCTATAGTGTGTCCTATGTAGTTTACAAAGAGTTAACAGTGCTGCTGAGTTAAGCAGCCAATCAGGAGAGCTGATAGGAGTGGAGCTGGCGGCTATGTATAGTTATAAGAAAAAGCCTGTCAGCTGTGCAGTAGTTGTGTTCTGAGTTTTGGTTCAAGTCGTTCCAATTGTCAGCAGCAGTTAAAGGGAAACCCCTGTCTTTTAAGCTGGTAATAGACAGGGCAGGCTAGGGCGAAGAAGAGCTGCAAAACTCACTGCTACACCGTAGAGCAGACACAGAGAGAGAGAGAATAGAGACTCTGGCAGAGCGGACACAGAGGAGAGACAGACAACTCGGAGTAACAGGTGGGAAGTTTGGGGGACTGTCAGAAGACAAAGTGACCCCTTTAGGGAGGACAGAGAGTGTCCTGAGTCACCAGGTGCCAGCACCTTGCACAGCTGGACTGGGTCGGAACCAGAAGGAAGTTGTGAAGAATGTCACATGTCCAAGAGAGGGGTCTGAGATATGCTACAGAGACAGGTGCCTTGCTGACTTACTTTGTAATGTCCACAAAAACAGTTCCGTGAAGTTTTCCTGGAGAAACTGTCTTTCTGCTGTTGTCGATACACCACACGTCTACAACTCCATCCATCATCCTCAACACACACCATCTAGAAACCTGCAATGTTTTCACAAGCTGGAGGTTAAAATTATTATTAATGAATGTACATTATTGGGATCACTGGCAAAAATTATTATGTCTACAGTAGTATTGATTCAAACATAAATATATCCAGGAAACCTCTTCTCAAGGCTGGGCATATCACAATATCAGCCCCCTATCATTATGAACCCCTCTCCAAAAGATCAATACCCAATCCAGAAACAACTCAAGAGAGTATGGGATAAAACATCAATAACTTTATTTAAATCACAAAAAAAATTCATAGAAAATTTAGGTGTAAAAAAGAGTATCACCAACAGTAGTATTGATTCAGACACATGGAGATCAGAAGTACATAAGCATAGCTAAGTGAGCACTAGAAATGATATAAGTTTCTAATACAGTCTTTGTTACAGTTGGTCAAAGGATATTAACATTGTATACCACATTATGTATGGGCCACTGTCCAAAGCTGTATACGCCACCTTATCTACTAGCTGTGCTTCCCAAGACTTGTGCTCTGGAACAGAATTGTAGCATCAGTGGAAAATTGGAGTAAACCAGGTACTTTGTTATTTAAGATTTATGTCTATATTGCCATAGAACACCTTTATTTAAAAGCAAAAATGGTTGCAAACCTCATACAAGGTTGCTTGTCAGCCTCCTAGGGGTATACCTACAGTTCTTCTGGCCCCAGTGTAAATTTTGAACCTGAACCCACCCAATAGTATTTGGTAGATATACTTTAAAATATAATACTATTATCTATCTATCTATCTATCTATCTATCTATCTATCTATCTATCTATCTATCTATCTATCTATCTATCTATCTATCTATCGATCGTGGCAGAGTGGCTCCAGGAAGTCACATATCTCTGTCACTAGATTGGCTAAAGCAGAGAGAGTAGTATCTTCTGCTGTGCATTTTGGAAGACCTGGAGAAGGTCCAGCTTCGGAGTGGAGACAAGGTCAACTCCCCTCCAGATTTTGAGTTCTCTGGACTCTTTAGGTGACACCTCGGAACTCTTTTATAAAATGTGCAAGCTCTTCAGACAGGAGAGCGGATGCTGAGCTGTGGTTTGTGCTCTTTCTTCAAGGCTGGAGAAAAGCAGGTGTTGGTTGCAGGCCTGAGGAAGTCTTAACCAGGAGATACTGATACAAATGCTACTGTTTATGGTGTTGGACAGTAGGCTCAGGCCATACCTAGTGAGGGATGTCTGTGTTTTAGTTTGTAGCTAGATGGTCTAGTATTTATGATTTGGTTTTGTGTACAGTGACCTGTTACCACACGTACTTGAAAAAAATAAAGTTAGCCGAGGCCAACTTCAAACAAACCTGGTGGTATTAGTGACATATTGGTGTGCCATGATGTGTCTTATGAAAAGATGGTGATCTAAAGAGCAAACATACCCCTGGACTGTCTAATAAGGTAGTTGAATACTGCCACCCATTTTTTATTTATTTTTCAATTTCCAATTGTGCTGCTCTCCTACAAATTATATATTATGTATATGTATGGCACATTTTGTCTTCGAGTCATGACTTGGAATTTAAGGCCCAGATATCTTTGACTTTTCTACCACCCATCTCATCTTGCCCCAATTGTTACACAAGCTTACATTTATAGTTCTTCAGATTTAATAATTCCCCCTCTCTTTGTTCCCTACAAAGTAATAGTATCTTCCTTATGTGCCCCTTATAATGCCCTCTAAAAAGTAAGAGTAATAGAACCCCTTTTAAGAACTGAAGATAAAAGTAGAGTGCTACAGAAAAGGATTCCAATGTATATGGGATATCTTATTGACACTGTGGGTAATAGGTTATCAGTAGCTGTTATTACCCAATTATTTAGAGAAACCATTTTACATTGGAAGGTATTTAGTAGCTTAAAGGGGTTGTCTCACTACATAAATTCATCGCACCTCAGTCCTGTTTTATTGGTTTCATTTTGAATTAAGGGGCGTGTTTACTGGCTTCCACTAGGCTGCAGTAGAAGTCATGTCTGTAGCTATAGCAACCAGTACTGGCAGCCTATCAGGAGGGATCAAACAGGTCTGTAGCTATAGCGACCTGAGGAGCTGATGCAGCTCATACAAGAGGGGATATCTCAGAATAGGTAGGACACTGTTAATGGACAAATATTGCACAGTGACTTGTTTTTGCAAGATCTTCAACATGAAAAGCAATCCTTGTAGTGAGACAACCCCTTTAAGTCTCACAGTATGAATATTATTTTGTAAAGAGTATTTTTATATTTATGATTGCAAAGAACATAAGGGTCATTTTATAATGCATTTATCAACAGATATGCTGTAATCAGTACATTATTTGTCTACTTTTGAATGGAATTCGTAAAACTATTTCATGTTCAGCAGATGTACCTCTATTAGTACTGCATTATTATTAAATGATTGCTCTGGCCCATAAGTCATGGGGCTCAATAGTAAAGAAGAGGCTGCCAACTTGTCAAGGCTGTGACAAGCTATCTGTTTATAATGGTGTTAGCAACACAGAACCTATTTGCACTATAAATATATTTTATTTATTTGCACAGTTAGAGCCACAGTTTTTCCATTAAGAATGATAACATCATGAAGAGTCATATATCTTCTACACAATTGTCTACAAGATCTCCCGGCAGGGAAAAACACATGCAATAGCAACCTTATTTTTACACCACTCACTATCAGGCTAGGTTCACACGGTGTATTTGCAGGGCAGAATTACGCCCCGCAATTACGCCTGAGGCCGGGGGTGGGGCGGGAGCGGGGGGCCGGAACCTCGCCGGCCCATAGACTATCATTACTATCGGCTCGTATACGCCGCTGGTAATTCAATGTTCATTATCTCCACCCGTGGGGATTCGCCGAGCAGGGAGAGGAGACGTAATCCATAGTTCTCTATGAGAACTGTGGATTACCGTAATGACTGGGCCGTATTCCAGCCGTAATTTGCGCACTCCGGCGCGTAATTACGGACTGAAATATGTCCAATTTTAAGTCGTGTGAACATGGCCTCAATAAGACTAAAAAAACAACAAACTTTTTCCTATGATTTCTACATTGAGTGTTTCAAAAGTAAGCTTCATTTATCAAAACTGTGTAATTGTAAAACTGTCTTTGTTGTCCATAGAAACCAATCAGATCTCAGATTTGGAAAATAAAAGCTCTGATTGGTTGCTTTGAGCAACAAAAACAGTCTTCCTGTTGGACAGTATTGATAAATAAGGCCCGATATGTTTTTAATATCAGAGATCATGCCAAATATACATTGAATAACTTCACCTGAGCTTTCCACTATGCATTATAAACATCAGTGTTATCTATAGAACATGTTCAGATCACAAACTTTTCTGTTTTGTTGTTCCTGACATTTTGCATACGCCATTAAAGGGGTTGTGTCACTACATTGATTCATGTTACCACAGTCCTGTTTTCTTGGTTTCACTTTGAATTCAGGGCGTGTTTACTGGCTTCCTCTAGGCTGCAGTAGAAGCCAGGTTTGTAGTTATAGCAACCAGTGCTGGCAGCCTATCAGGAGAGATCAAACAGGTCTGTAGCTATAGCAACCACAGGAGCTGATGCAGGCCATACAAGAGGGGATATCTCTGAATAGGTAGGATACTGATAACGGACATATATTTCAAAGTGACTTGTTTTTGCAAGATCTTTAACATGAAAAGCAATCCTTGTAGTGAGACAACCCCTTTAAGTAACTGAGCTGGCAGCGATTGTACGTTCATGTACAGGAATTGTACCTGTGGTAATTACAACTCTGCATGCTTCGGATATAGGAAACAGGAGACAACCTTTCAGAAGTAGGGGCTACTGGCTACAACACATTCTTGCTATTTGTGTCTTTGATGTTTATGTTCAAAGGAGAAATCTCCAGTCCCACGACACTCCAAGTATCTGATTCACTTCCAATTAGTTGTATTAGGGCAGCCCGAAGTCTGGCATGTCTACTTATAAGAGTAGGATCTAAGAACTCCTACCCATATAAATGAATACTGCAAGATACTCACAAGATTCCAAGTCCAGTGTCTTGTGTATGTTAAAAAAATAGAAGCAAAACATAAAGATAGATCAATAGGGAGGTAAGAGACTGATCGATAGATAGTAGAATGATAGATGAATAGATACCTAGATTAATAGCTAGATCAATAGATAAATTGTAAACTATTTATGGATCTGTCGGTCCTACTATCACAGTTCAAATGAAAGACAGATAATAGATGCATAGATTGTGGTTTAATATCATTGTGTTCTTGCTCTAATTTAAAT